>VZTN01001370.1:177769-191363 GCA_013400515.1 Erpornis zantholeuca | reverse complement strand
CCGCTGCTCCACTGACTCTCCAGCTCGGCACCACCCCGGCACGCCGGGAACTACCCCGGTACCTTTCTAATCCTCCCATAGACCCCAATTACTGCAGGAACCTCCTAGGCGCCCCTTGCACCCCAGGACCTGCACCCAGTATCCTGCCCCGGTACCCTCCTGATCCCCGCTGTGTACCCCAGTATCTGCCCTCCAGTGTCCTCCTGGCACCCCAGTAATGCCCTGGCTCTGCGCTCCCAGTATTGCCGCAGCTCTGCACTAACCCCTCTACCCTCCTCCCCCCATGTACCCCGATAGCTGCCCCAGCTCTTCTTCCGCAAGCGCTGCCCCCAATACCCCCCAAAATCCCCCCTATCCATACTGGTGCCCCAGTAAGTGCTCCCTGTGCCCCGTCATTCCCCAGTCCATGCCCCTACCCCTCGCTCCACACGTCCCCACCCCTCCAGCCACCCCGTGTCCCGCAGGTACAACCACGGACGGAGGAGCTGTCAGAGCTGTACCGAGAGCTGAGCCAGCACCCGGGGCTCAGCACCGCCTGCCTCGGCCCCGACCTCACCACCCAGTACGGGGGCAAGTACTGCAGCCTCTACACCGGTATGGGGATGGGGAGGACTGGGGGGGACCCAGAGGGGTCTGGAGAGTCCCTGCCTGCGTGGTGGGGATGCAGCTGGTTCCCCACTCCAGTTTTCTGCTCCCTGCAGAGTGGTCACAGCGGGACCTGGCAAGGGCTGAGAACATCAAGTTCTGCCGTCAGTACCTCATCTTCCACGATGGAGCCTCCATTGTCTATTCGGGGCCTGCTGGCACCTGCTCTGAGATAAAGGACGAGTGAGTCCCATCCTGCTCCCCACACGGGGTCCCTTGGGGTGCTGATAGTGGGGGGCTGATGGGCACTCACCCACAGGCTGCTGAGCCGCGAGTCCCCCAGTGGGACGCTGAAGGCTGTCCTGCGCAAGGTCCCTGGCAAGGAGAAGGAGAAGCAGTTCCTGGAGGTGAGGAGGGGTCTAGGGGAAAATGGACACTCACTGTGGTTCAGGGCTGGATCCACACTGTGTCTTGGGGCCGCCCTGGCATTTCTCCCCCCAGGTCTGGGATCAGAACCGGAAGGTGAAGAGCATTGACCTGACAGCGCTGGACAAGCATGGCAGCGTCTATGACGATGGTGAGGGACTGGGGGATGCCAGGGAATGTGGTATTCCAGGGGGACAGAGTGGCTGGTGCTGACCTGCCCCTGCAGACCAGTTTGGGTGCCTTGCCTGGTCTCACTCGGAGACCCACCTGCTCTATGTGGCGGAGAAAAAGCGTCCCAAGGCTGAGTCCTTCTTCGAGAGCAAAGCCCCTGAGTTGGGCACCTCTGACGAGGACACGGAGCACCCCAAGAAAGAGGATGCACCCATCAAGGTAGGGTCTTCCCCACCCTGGGTCAGGTAGGGGGCTGGCTGTGTGGCTGTGGGGCTGACCAGGCTGTGCCACAGGGCGAGAAGTTTGTGTACCATGAGGACTGGGGGGAGACACTGAGCACCCGCAGTGTGCCCGTCCTCTGCGTCCTGGACATCGAGGGCAACAGCATCTCAGTGCTGGAGGGCATCCCAGAGCACCTCTCTCCTGGCCAGGTCAGGATGGGGAGCTGCAGAGAACCAGAGAAGGGAGGTTTTGGGAGCCAGCAGCATTTTGAGCTGCTTATCTCCCTTCTCCCCACAGGCTTTCTGGTCGCCTGGGGACACCGGCGTGGTGTTTGTGGGATGGTGGCACGAGCCTTTCCGCCTGGGACTGCGGCACTGCACAAACCGCCGGTGAGTCTCCATGGGGCACCCCACAGCCAGCCCTGCTGGGAAGACCCTGCAGGGCACCCACCCCACAGCCTGGTCCCTCTGCCCCGCTGTGATACCCCTCTGTGCTGGCAGGTCAGCGCTCTTCTACGTGGACCTGACGGGTGGAAGATGCGGTAAGCAGTGCACACCCCAACCCCGCCGGTGCCCTGGCTCCCCTGCAGCCCCTCACCATCTCCTCATGCCCATGCAGAGCTGCTCTCTGAGGACACCAGGGCCGTGTGGTCACCACGACTCAGCCCCGATGGCTGCCGCATCATCTACCTGGAGAACAATGTCCTGGGCCCCCACCAGCAGTGCAGCCGCCTCCGCATGGTGAGCAGCACCGGGGGGACACTGGCAGGCAGTGCTGCCAGGAGCTGCCCATACCAGGGTGGGGCTGGCAGGAGGGTGGTGGTGTCCCCTCCTTGGGCTGCAGTGGGGGCAGGCAGGCTGAGACCCTGCAAAACTTGCCCTATGCCATGTCTCCTGCAGTATGACTGGTACACCAAACACACCAGCACCGTGCTGGAGGCTGTGCCACGGCAAGCATGGGGTGAGTACAGGTCACGGGGAGTGTTGGGGAGGACTCAGGAGGGTTCTGACTGCCACCACTCTCATCACAGGTGCCTTCCCGGGAATCTACTGTGGTGCACTGCCAGGCATGTGCTGGGCGGCCGACAGCCGCAGGATCCTGCTGGACACAGCCCAGCGCAGCCAGCAGGTGAGGGGTTGGTGGGGGACACAAGGGGGAGCCTGGCTGGGTCAGGACTCCACTGGACTCTGCTGTCATGCCCCTAGGATGTGTTTGTGGTGGACACGGCGACAGGCACCACAACTTCGCTGACAGCTGGTGAGTGACAGGCCAGTAGGGCCATGCTGGTGCCAGGGGTGGGGAGAGGGTCGCACCTGCAGATCTGACCCCCCTCCTCCCCAGATGCCCCCCAGGGAAGCTGGTCTGTCCTCACCATCGACCGGGACCTCTTGGTGGCTAGGTTCTCCACCCCTAGCTGCCCCCCCATGTTGGTAAAGTCATGTCCCCCTCCCCAGTGCCCACCAGCCCCTTGGCATGGGCACTGACCCCTCTCCCTGCACAGAAAGTGGCTGTCCTGCCTGCCGCTGGCCATGAGGCACAGATACAGTGGATCTGCCTGCAGGACGCACACCCCGTACCTGGCATCACCTGGGGCATCCGCACCCTGCAGCCCCCGCCAGAGCAGGAGCACCCCCAGTATGGTGAGTGCCCGAGGCGGGGTCAGGCTGTGCTCCACCACCCTCGCTGATCCCTGACAGTCCCCTCCCTGCCTCCACAGGGGGCCTGGACTTCGATGCCATCCTGATGCGCCCAAGCGAGGGTCCCACTGCCCAGAAGCCCCCTTTGGTCGTAATGCCCCATGGTAAGAGCTTGTCCCCACCCCACTGTACCCCGGCCAGGCAGTGTCACCCCCCCCTTTGCCTTTGCCATTTGCAGGGGGTCCCCACTCCGTCTTCACGGCCGGGTGGATGCTGTACCCAGCAGCGTTGTGCCGCGTGGGCTTTGCCGTGCTGCTGGGTGAGTTACACCAGGGCTGTTACAGCACCCATGGAGGGGTAGGGGTGGGGGCACAAAGGAGGAAGGGCTCTGATGCTGCCCCCCACGCAGTGAATTACCGTGGCTCACTGGGCTTTGGCCAGGACAACGTGGCCTCCCTGCCAGGCAACGTGGGCACACAGGACGTACGCGATGTGCAGGTATGGCCTGCCACGTTCTTCTGCGGGTGCCCTGAGTAGGCAAAGTGGGGTTGCCTGCTCAGTGGGTGTTCCCCATGGTGGCAGCTCTGCGTGGAGCGGGTACTGCAGGAGGAGACGCTGGATGCCAGCAAGGTGGCACTGGTTGGTGGCTCACATGGGGGCTTCCTGGCGTGCCACCTCATCGGGCAGTTCCCTGATACCTACCATGCCTGTGTGGTCCGCAACCCTGTGGTGAACATTGCCTCCATGGTGGCCACCACCGACATCCCAGACTGGTGAGTACTGCTTCCCCCAGCCTCCCAGGCTCCTTGCCATCTCAGCCACACACATGCCTCCAACTCTCTTGCCTCCAGGTGCCTGACAGAGACAGGGCTGCCCTACAAACCTGATGCCCTGCCAGACCCAGCCCAGTGGACAGACATGCTGCACAAGTCACCCATGCGCTACGTTGACCAGGTATGTCACTGTCCCCATCCCTGTCCCTAACAGCAGTGGCATTGCTGAGGCCATGCTGCTCTTGCAGGTCCGTGCACCTGTGCTGCTGATGCTGGGGGAGGACGACCGGCGTGTACCACCCAAGCAGGGGCTGGAGTATTACCGTGCCCTCAAGGCCCGAGGAGTGCCCACGCGGTGAGTGAGGTGCTGGGGGCTTTAGTTGTGAGATACAAACACAGCACTAATTCCTATTTCTGCTCCAGGCTGCTCTGGTACCCGGGGAACAACCATGCGCTGGCCGGCGTCGAAGCTGAAGCCGATGGCTTCATGAACATGGCACTGTGGCTGCTCAAGCACCTACAGTGCTAAAGGTGCTGATCCCTGCTGCTGACCCCCAATAAACGATATAGTTCAGCACCCCAGTGTCTCTCTAGTGGTAGTGCTGATACCGGCGTCATCTCCACTCCTGGTGTCCTAGGAGCTGGTGGCCACTGGACCTTTCAGCTGCCCGGATGGGCCGTTGTTCCACTGGGTGTGTGTTGGGCCATGGGCCGGGTGACCCTGCCTGGCCGAGCAGGAGCAGCCGGAGGGCTGGCACCAGCCGGGGCGCTGGCACCCGGCTGCTCCCGCGTGCCTTGGCAGGCGTCCCACTGCGGGCGGCAGAGAACAGCCCCATGGCCACAGGGACCGAGAAGGGTGTGGAGGTGGGCAAGGGGGTTCAGGGGGGCTGTGTGGGTGGGAACAGCCCCGTTTCGGGCGGTGGGCACGGGCAGGGGGGTGAGCTTACCCCCGTCCAGCATGCTCCTTCCCTCATCCAGGCGGCCGGCGGGCCCGCTGCCTGTTACCGGGAGCTGAGCCGGTTCCCTGCCGTCACCCGTGCCGCCCTCAGGGCCGCGGCCGAGGGTCAGACCTNCGGCTCCTGCGCTTCGGCCGCCACTACAGCCTGCGGCGCACAGCCGGCAGCGAGGGCCTCGCCGTCAGCCGGACCGCGCTCAGCGCCGAGATCCACAACCAGTACGGCACGGGCAGGCTGCGGGCTGGGACGCTGTGCCCATGGCATGGCCAGTGCCTGTGTCCTTCCCAGTGCCACAGCGCGGCCCCTGCCCACAGCGCATGGCTCGCCGCAGCTTCCGTCCCTCCCGCCCTCAGGCTCCTCAGCCAGGACTCGCCTACGGGGCAGCGCCGCGCCGTGCTCAAACGCTGCCCGCGGCAGGGACACGAGCTGCTGGAGGTAGCGCGGCTGTCCCGGTCACTCTCCGGGGTGGCTGGAGTGCCAGTGAAGGGTGGTGGGCACCGTGTACGTGGTGTGCCGATGCTGACCCCCGTCCCCCCAGGTGTGGGACAGCGAGGGATGCAGCCACAGCGTGGATCTCACGGCGCTGGGGAAGCACGGGGAGGTCTACACGGAGGGTAGGGCCCCTTTCCCATGGTCCCTGCCCACGGCAGGGGTGAGGCTGGCATAGCCAGCGGCCCTGGTGCCTACCTGGTGCCCAGCTGTGCCTGTGCCAGGCTGGGCTTTGGCACCTTCCTGCCATGCCAGGGCCCTTTGCCTGCCTGGCCTGGTCACACTCGGAGGCACGGCTCCTCTACGTGGCTGAGAAGAGCCGGCCCAAACCACAGCCCCCCTGTCCCTGGGATGTGCCAGGAGCAGCCTGGCCAGCAGCAGAGGATAAGGATGAGGAGGTAGGTGCTCCATGAGTGTGTTCAGTGCACCCCCCAGGCATGCCATGCACACTGTGAGCGTGGCACGTACCCCATGGGCACACCATGCACACCCTGAGCATGCTGTGCACCCCTTGAGTGTGCCATACATCCCATGAGTCTGCCATGGACAGAGATCCATGCTTGGGGCCACTGGCCATAGGGCTCACGGTTCTGTGCCACAGGGAAAGCAGTTTGTGTACCATGAGGACTGGGGGGAGGCCCTGAGCACACGCAGTGAGCCTGTCCTCTGCATCCTGGACTTGGAGGGCCTCAGCCTGTCAGTGCTGGAGGGAGTCCCGGAGCACCTCTCCCCTGGCCAGGTCAGGATGGTGTGCAAGGAACGCCCCAGGGGACCCAGCCTGGGGCTGCGGGATAAGCCTGGCTGTCACACAGGCCCTATGGTCCCTGGATGACCATGGCGTGGTGTTCGTGGGCTGGTGGCATGAGCCGTTCCGCCTGGGGCTGAACGCCTGCTCCAACCGGAGGTGGGTCCCAGCCAGCAACCAGTGCTGTGCCAGGATGCCCATGCGGTATCAGCACAGTGGGGGTCTAATCTGACCCACTCTTTGCCCTCAGGTCAGGGATTTTCCACTTGAACCTGGCTAGCGGGTGCTGCGGTGAGTGCTGGAGCCCTGGGGGGTGCTCTCGGGTCCCCAAGATGCTGATCCCCTGCTGCCCACAGAGCTGCTGTCAGCAAAGAATGTTTCTGCCTGCTCCCCCCGGCTAAGCCCTGATGGCCAGCGCCTGCTCTATCTGGAGGGGGTTGTGGGGGGGCCCCACCGGCAGTGCCTGCGCCTGCGCATGGTGAGTTGGGCCTCATGGGCACCAGGCATGGCCGTGCCACCCTGTGCTGCCAGCACAGTGCCCAGCGCAGGTGTCACAGCCTCTTGCAGTACCTGGCTGGGGGTGTCACCAAGCCTCCCTGCCTCAGTTTTCCCTGGCGTGGGTCCCTCCCTGTCCCTCCCCGCCTCTCCCCAGCTCACCTGGCAGACAAGGCAGACGGTAACGGTGCTCGACGTGGTGCAGGAGCCCACCGAGGGTGAGCAAGGCATGGTGGGCAGAGCTGGGTTCTCATGGGCACTGGCACCATCCCCTGCCAGGTGTCCATGACCCCAGCTCACTAGCCCAGTGCTCTGCCCCACTTGCAGCCTTCACTGGGCTCTACGCAGAGGTGCTGCCCCCGCAGTGCTGGGCAGCCGACAGCCGGCGAGCCGTGCTGGGCACCCCGCAGCGGAGCCGCACGGTGAGTCCTGGGGATGGCAGGGCCAGGGACGTGACCCACACACCTCATGGTGACACCACTGCCTGTGCTCTGCGCCCTCACAGGACCTGCTGCTTGTGGATACGGAGGCAGCCACCGTCACCAACCTGACAGCAGGTACATGGCACCAGCCACCCACAGTGCCCTAGTGAGCAACTCTGATCACCAACTTGTGTTCTGTCCCCAGAGTCACCTGAAGGATGCTGGGAGCTGCTCACTCTCCAGTGGGACCTGCTGGTGGCCACCTGCTCAGCCCCACACCACCCCCCCAGCCTGGTGAGCAGAACCCTGGCACCATGTGGCACAGTGGGATATGGCACAGCAATGTGCAGCCAGGCACAGCACAGTGTGGCACACATGGCATGGTGTGCCGTGGCATAGGGAGGCATAGTGCCATGTGGTACAGCCAGATCCAATATGATGCAGCCTTGGCATGGCACAGCCTGGTCACGGCACAGCCCCAGTGCTGTCCATTGCCTGTGCCCAGGTGGTGGCCGTGCTCCCGCCAGCTGGCCAGGAGTTACCTCTTGACTGGGTGCCAGTGGAGGACACCCCAACAGTGCCTGGTGTCACCTGGAAGACTCTGACAGTCCAGCCACCCTGCAGCGGGCAGGGCCCCACTGTGCAGGGTGAGCCCTGGGGGCCCCTGCTGCACCTCGGTTCTGCCTGGGTGCCAGGGACCTTCGGGAGTGGGGGGTGGGCAGGGTGCTGGTGCCCAGGCGGTGGCTTCTGAGCAGGACCCCTTCCCTGGCGCAGACATCCATGCTTTTGAGGCCTTGCTGCTGAGCCCCTCAGATGGCACACCACCACACCCCCTAGTCGTGTGCCCCCATGGTGAGTGAGGGGACAGTGGGGACACCTTGGCAGTGCTGGTGGCACCCCAGGTGATGCCCCTGCTGGCTCCAGGTGGCCCCCATGCTGTCTTTGATGCCCGCTGGCGCCCGAGCATGGCTGCGCTGTGCCGGCTGGGCTTTGCCGTGCTCCTGGGTGAGTACTGGGGAACTCGGGGACATGTGGCCCTGTGTCCCAGTGGAGACATGGTACCCATGGTCCTGTCTCCTCAGTGAACTACCGTGGCTCCCTGGGCTTCGGCCAGGCCAGCATCAGCTCCCTGCTTTCCCGTGTGGGTGAGCAGGATGTGGCAGACACCCAGGTGAGAGGGGTGCTGGGCTGGGTGTGCTGGGGGGGATGCTCCTAAGAGGATGCTGATGTTTGGGGGCCGATGGTGGGTGCCCCACGGGTGCAGCTGGCAGTGGAGCAGGCACTGCACAGAGAGCCCCTGGACCCGCACCGCCTGGCCCTGCTGGCTGGCTCCCACGGAGCCTTCATTGCCCTCCACCTCCTCATCCGTGAGCCCGAGCGTTACCAAGCCTGTGTCCTGCGCAGCCCCGTCTCCAACCTGCCCGCGTTGCTGGGCACCTCTGATATCCCTGACTGGTGAGTGCCATCTCCCATCCTGTACCATGCCACCCATCTATGTCCCTGTGACACCCATTGGTGTCTCTGTACCTCAGGCGCTACACCTCCCTGGGGCTGCCCTACTCCTTTGAGCGGGTGCCACATGCCGAGGAGGTGGCCACCATGCTGCTGCGCTCGCCCATTGCCCGGGCAGCCCAGGTAAGGCAGGGCTAGGATGGGTGTGGGGTGCCGGGTGTGGGGTGCCAGGCACCCACTGAGGGAAGTGCTGCAGGTGCAAACGCCAGTGTTGCTGTGCGTGGGCGCCCGGGACCGGCGCGTCAGCCCCATGCAGGCACTGGAGCTGTACCGCGTGCTGCGGGCCAGGGGTGTGCCAGCACGGTGAGTGGGGTGCAGGTGGGAGCAGAGAGGGAGCTCTGGGGTGCTGGATGAGCATCCTCCCATCCTGTCCCTCCCCACAGGATGCTGTGGTACCCGGAGGGCGGCCACGCACTGGCCGGAGTAGAGACAGAGGCTGATGTCTTCAAGAACTGTGCCCACTGGCTCCTCCAGCACCTGGGGCAGCCCAGGCAGGATGGGACAGGCCAGCACAGCCCCTAATGCCCAAAGTGGTCCTGGGCTATGCCAGCCCCAGGGTGACTGCTGGCCCTGGGGACCACACCAGGACCAGAGGCAGATAGAGAGAGTGTAGCCAGGGGCAGGTTGGAACGTGGGTTGGAGCTTGGTGTTAAATAAATGAGACCTTGTGCAGTGCCAACCCCTGTGGCCACAGCTGTGCCTTTATTGTGCAGTGGCAACTGTGCCAGGCTGGGAACACCAGCTCAACCCATCTTCATCACCTTGTAGATCCAGTCAACATACAGGGAAACGCGGATGAAGAGGGCGGGCTGGTCGGTGCGGGCACAGACACGGGTGGGGGTGATCACCCCCTCCAGCACCCAGCAGTCAGCGGTGAGGCAAGCCAGTGGACCGCCGTAATCGCCCTGTGGCATGAAGAGAGCGGTGTCACCCTGGTGCCAGCATCTGTTGGCTCCCTGGGGAGGGTGTCCAGCTCACCTCGCAGGCACCCACGCCAGCACGCAGCGGGGCAGTGCACAGCTCGCTCTCCTTCAGGCGCCCACGCAGCGCCGTGTTGCACTCACTGTGGGCCAGCACCGGCAGCCGTGCCACGTTCAGCACGCTGCTGTCCGCCGTGCCTGCAGGCAGAGAGTACAGGGCAGTGGGCAGGGCATGCACCAGTGGGCATGCAGGGATACAGGGGAATGGCATGGGCAGGGAATGGCATGGGCAGGAGGATGTCATTTCAGGGGAGGGTGGAAGGGAGATGTTGTGGAAGAGGGATGACATGGACAGGGTGATACCAGGGGCAAGGGATGCTGTAGGCAGGGGGATGGAACGGGCAGGGAAACACCATGGAAGGGAGATGCTGTGAGCAAGGGTATGCCAGGGACCCGGGGGTTGTTGCGGGCAGGGGATACTTCAAGTAAAGGATGCTGTGGGCAGGGAAATGCCATGGACATCGGGATGCTGTGGGCAGAGGGATGGAATGGCATGGGCAGGGGCTGCATTGAAAAGGGAATCCCCTGGCAGAGGGCTGCCCTTGGGAGGTACCTCTGGTTTCCCCCCAGCCAGCAATCTCGCAGACGGTGCCTGCAGGCACGACATAGCGCTCGGGGGGCAGGCAGATCAGGGCCACGCGCCTTGTCAGAGTGGCTGGCCTGTGGCAAGAGGGGCAGTGGGACATGGTGCCAGCCTGGCCAGTGGTGAAGCATGGTGGAAGCCAAGGCATGGCCACTCACCTCGCCAGCTTCAGGATCACCAGCTGGGACTCAGAGGGGCCGCAGACGATCCGCACAATGGGGATGGTCTGTTGGTCAGGGTCCCCAGGGCCCGGGTCCTTGAAGAGTGTCCCCAATTGCACCTCATAGCCAGTCAGGTCGGCGTCGCTGCAGGACAGGGACATGAGGGCACAGGGGGGTTCTACCACCCCACACCCCAGCCCCTGTCTTACCAGGAGGAGAAGCACTGGCGTGTGCTGATCACCCACTGCTCCTTCACCAGGGATCCCCCGCAGAAGTGCACACCAGCCCTGCAGGGACAGGGGGTGAGCTCTGGGGTGAGTACATGGCAGTGCATGTGGGACATCCACTCACCGGTTGCGGATGCTGACAGTCCAGGGCGAGTTGCCAGGCTGGCCGCCAACGATGCGCCCCTTCTGTTGCAGCCTCTCATCCCGCTGGCCACATTGCTCAAATGCCACCGCGTCTGTGGGCAGGGTAGGCATCAGCTGGGGCTGCACCACCAGCACCCACCCCAGGGTGCCCACCCAGCACCCACAGGCTCCCACCTGCATTCTCTATGATGGAGGGCACTGTGCTGCCGGCTGCCAAGAGAAAATGGAGAGTAACACTGGCACAGGATCCAGCTACCCTGAGGGGACCAAAGCCACCCTGTGTGTGCCCAGGGTCCCCTCTAGCTCTGCAGGGATGTGGGTAGGGGCTCACAGCAGGGCTTGATGGCACAATAGTCAAAGGGGGTACGGGGGTCCATGGTGTAACACCAGGGGCCATGGCTATCATTATCAGGGTTACGGCAGTAGTTCTCCTCCAGGTGTGCCTCAGGGTGGGTGGCAGGTGAGATCCTGCCAGGAAGAACTCGCCATCACCATCCCCATCTTCATCTCCATCCCTACCCCAACCTCATCCCCATCCCTGTCCCCACAATTTCCCCTCGCACACTCACTGGGGCACGTGGGGTGTCTGGGCAGCCCATGGCTGGCAGGTGATTCCCTTGCGTGTCTTGCTGACGTGGCCGTGGTAGTGCTTGCCGTGGCCATGGTAGCACTCTGGGGACAGGCAGGGAGGGCTGGCACCCCTGGCAGGGCCACTGGGGTTTGCAACCAGGGACACGTGCCCGGGGTGGCTCACCTTGAGCATCCTGCTCATCGGGGCAGCGGCGGATGTGAAAGCAGAAGGCAATGCGCATGGTGGGGCGGGAAGTGAAGCACCATGGTGCCTCTGATCCATCAGGGTTGCGGCAGTAGTTCTCCTGCAGGTCCCTGGAGGAGGGGCCGCATGGTTGTCCCCCTTCAATCCCACACTTATGGGTGCTGCCCACCACCACCCTCCTGGGGTGCATGGCCACCCCCTTACTTGCACGGATACTTGTCGGGCACAAAGTGGTGCTTATGGGGCACCTGGGAGTCCCAGCGCTGGCAGGGGATCCCGGACACGGTGACATTCACACGGCCGCGGTAGCCTTCACCCTTGCCCCTGAAGCAGCCATTGGTGACATTGACAGGCCGTGGGCGTTTTTCTGCTTGTGTGGCCAGAGAGAGGGGCAGAGTAGCAGGGTCAGGGTGGCACCCAGGACCTTCAGGCCCAGCTGCACGTGATGCTGGTGGGGACTTACTGCAGACGCGGATGCGACAGTATTCGCGCTCGCGCGCAGGGTCAGTGGTGTAACACCAGGGCCGCTCGGAGCTGTCAGGGTTGCGGCAGTAGTTGTCATCCAGCCCCTTGTCAGGGTACCTGGGCCAGAGACAGGGAGCAGCAGTCAGGGTGGCACCATCATCCCAGCACCTGGCACAGCCAGGGCACTGCAGTGCTGGGGGCTGGGGGCTAGTACTTGTTGGGGTAGTAGGGGTGCTTGTGTGGGTGCTGCAGGTCCCAGCGCTGGCACTCCCTCCCTGATTCAGTGTGATCCACAGTACCACGGTAGTCCTCCCCATTGCAGGTCATGCAGACAGCTGGCAACAACTGCAGGGCTCAGTGTGGGGGAAACACATATCACAGGGTGACCCTGGGATGTGGCACTCACCATCCTCACACTTCTTTATGCCACAGCTTTGGTGCCGGACATTGGGATCGATGGTGTAACACCACGGGCCCCGCTTGTCCCGGTCGGGGTTTCGGCAGTAATTCTCCTCCAGGCCATTGCGGGGGGATGGCAAAAACCTGCTGGCATCAGAATGGGTAGGAGGGCTGCCAGGAATCCTTTGCCCTGGAATGGGCACAGCCAGGATGGTGCACTACCCCATCAGTGCCATTGCCCCCAAGCTGTCCCCATTGCTCCTGCACCATCCCACACTGTTCCCATCCCATTCCCCATTGCCCCACGCTGCCCAGGGTAACTGGAAGATGCCATGGGACAGCCAGGGACAGAGGGGCACCTGTGGTCATGCGGTGTCGTGGATTGCCAATGCTGGCAGCGCAGCCCCTTCTCTGTTGTGGCCCGTGTGCCGCGGTAGCCAGAGCCATCACCCACAATGCAGTCCCGCAGGTAGTCTGAGCAGAGCCGGGCACCTCTTCAGAGCCCCAGGGCCAGGTCAGGGCACATGGGCAATGAGGAGTCCTGTGCCGGGTGGCCTGTGCCCAGTCTGTAATGTCCCCATGCCCACCCATGGCAGCAGCCCACCTTTCTTCTGGTACAGGTCATAGCGGATGTTTTTCTGCAGCTGGATGCGGGGTGAGTGCTGGGTCCAGGGCAGCAGCTGGCACAACTGGCTCTGCTGGTCATGGTGGAAAGCCCTGAGAGGCACAGCAGGAGTCTAGCATGGCACCGTGTGAGGCCAGGGCCCATGGAACCTGGGTCACACACATGAGCACCCAGTATCCAAGTGCAGAGCAGGACCCAGTGTTGTGGCCCCTGCACTCCCACCTGCCCCGCGGTGGCACTGTGTCCTGCTCACCGGCAAGCCAGGCTGGTGGCACAGCGCTGGGCACACTGCTCCGCAGTGCCCTGCTCCGGCAGCGGTGGCGGTGGGTCCACAGACACTGCCAGCAGCTCGGTGGCTCGCAGGCGCTGGTAGTCATTGAGGGGTGAGCGGTGGCCTGGGGAGTGTGGCAGGAGCTCAGTGTGCCCATGGGGGCACAGCATGAGCACTGGGGCCCTTGTGGCAATCTGCTGGACACCCCCTGGAGCAGGATATCCCTGTCCCACAAAGAATGGAGGAGGAAAACTCTGCCCCATGGAGCATAGGATCCATGTAATACGGACCAGGTGATCCCTGTCCCATGTCCTGATCCATGTGCCACGGAGCAGGAGGGTCCCTGCCCTACATCCCCCGCTGCGGTCCCCTGCTTCCGGCTGCCCCCCTCTGCCGTGGGACAGGGCATGGCCTGCAGGCTGCCGGCCTGGCCGCTGGCCCTGCCTTGGGCCCCGCACTGCCCCGCGCCCTCCAGCCCCACGGCGACCCAGCCTGGGGCCCTACCTGAGCCCAGAGCCGCGGCCAGGGCGA
>VZTN01001370.1:126031-176969 GCA_013400515.1 Erpornis zantholeuca | reverse complement strand
GAGTGCTCGGCGGGGCCGGGCGGGAGGTGGAGCGGGCCCGGGGCTTCGAGTGGCTGGGCCGCCCGGGCTCTACCGGCTGAGCCTCGGGGCTTCGCCGGGATCCGCCAAGTGCTGTCGGTGGCGGCAGCCGGCTCTGGCTGTGACAAAACCCGTGTGGGCGTCCCGGGCTCTCCCCCGCTTCTCGGGACCGGCCCGGCGCCGTGGGAGCGCAGGTGGGTGTCCAGGTAGCTGGCGGAGTTGGGTGTTCCTCGGGGACAGGTGGCTGTCCTAGGCAGGGTGGCCGGGCAGCCCCTCGGCTCAGCACTGTGGGGCTCCGTGGGCCCTGCCACTTCCCAGGGCTGACCTTGGCTCCGGGCACTGGGAGCGTGACTAACAGCAGAGGCTGTTCCGGGAGCGACGGACCTGCAGGGAAACTTTATCTTTCGGTGCCCAGTGCAGGTGACTAATGGCAAGTTGGTAGTTCTACCGCCAAAAAATGTGTAAATGCCTTGTGGCCTCCATGGTTCCTTGAAAGCAACAGGCTGCAACGCGGCCCAAGTTTCCAGAGCCCATCAAGTCAACAGGCCTGGATTTACTGAGTTTTGCCACAGGTTTGAAGTTGGCGAATGTGTGGTTTTGGAATGTAACTAGGTCTTGCTGCTCAGGGTGGGAAGGTGTGGGCAGGGGGATGTGGGACCTGGCTATAGGGTTCATGGTCGCTCCCTATGGTGCTATGTCTCCCTTGGTCCTGGAGCTTTAGGCTCCTATGCTTGGAAAAATGCCACTGACATTCACCTGTCCAAAATGAAAATAAAATCTTTTTGTGTTAGAAAACCCAAGAATTTGGCTATTTCCTCTTAGATCTTCCAGGCAGGAGCTTCTTTCTACTGCCCATTGCTGTTACATGATGGACTACGAATGCCTCTTGCCTTGGGAGTACTATTCTTAACAAAACTTGCTATTTAATTTTCTATATGGAATGCTGTCTCTTCCAACCTTTAGCTTTACAGATTCCTTTCCTCACTTTAGGAGTTTCTAATTCTTAGGTTTCTTTGCACAGTCTCTGCTGCTATACTGAGCATCCTAAACCACTTATTCATTCTTCCTGATGCTTGTCATTGCGCTCTTCTATCCTAAATATAGGGTAGTATGCCAACGGAAGGAGCTTGAGAGCAAGCTGAAGTGCTGGGAACACCACTGTTTACTCAGAGGAGTAATCAGCAAAGCCTCGCTGATTCCAGGTCGTGCTGACTCCTTGCTGCAGGAGTTCAGGCTCGCTTCTTTGGGAGCTGGCACAAATGCTCCAATAACTGGGAGATGTTGCTGACAGCACCTGCTGGCTTAGACATACCCATTTCTTTAAGCACTGTGTAAATAGAGTAGTAAATTGTGCTTAATTGTTGATATCAGACCTGGAGAATCAGTAAGAATTATGGGGCTGATAGTAGTAAAGGTGTTCTGCTCTCACAGTGTACCAGTAAGATTCGTATGGGATTTGTTGGCCCCAAGCAATTGTCTGCTTTTAGAAACGCTGGTACTTGTTGGTAACTTATCCATTCTGTTCTCCTCGTCTCCCAGTGCCCAGAGTGCTGAGCTCGTCTGCTCTCAGAAGCGAAGGAGGATGTGTGGCAGGTTGAGTGGGACCCTTTGCCAGCTTCAGCTGCGAAGCTCCTGGTCAGAGCTGGCCCAACACTCTGGCTGCGACTTGTCTTCCACGGGCGGCTGCTCTGCAGGAATTCTGGCCTGCCTCTCTTGGGCAGAGCCGTGCTCTGACAGCGAGGGGGTAGCATCAGAGGGAGCCTTGCTGTGTCCTGGCTTGTGTGAGCGTGCCAGGCCTGAGAGGTGTTCTGGGGCTCTGCAGTACAGACCAGTGGTCCTTCTGGGGACTGAGGGAGAAAAGATCTGTGTGGTTGCAGCAGCTGGATCCTGGGGGAGTTTTCATGCTTTAGTGTCTGCAGCACGGGTGTGAGGTGCAGTGTGTTGTCAGCAGAGAAGGTGTGATGGTTCTGCCCTGGCAGAAGTGGTGTTGCTCAACAGTAGGAATGGTGTATCCTTGCCTTTTCCATGTTCCTTGGAGAGATAATGACACAAATTGGCCTGGAGAGACATCAGGGTCCTCTGCCAGCCTGGAGAGGAACTGCGGCTGATGGAGTAAAAGTCTGTCTCATTCTGTCAGTAAGAGCTATCTGAAAAGTTTTGTGGGGATGATTTTGGGTGGTTTGTGCCTTTACTCCTGTTAGCTGAGGAGCAGCACTGAGGAGTTAAGTCTAGTGATGATTAATTTGAGTGAGGAAAATGCAAACGCTGAATTCTTCTTAGGCAAACAGGGGTCATGTAAATAAATGCCTCTGGCATTCTTCGTGGTGCTTGCAGACTGTCTACCAATTACTTCTGGTCTCTGGCTGAATCAGTGGGAGGCTGTTGCTCCTTGAGCTCCGAGTACTTCGGCAGTGATTTGGGCGAAATACAAATAAACACAGTTGGATTGACCTAGAGTATCTGAGCTCTTGGTATGCTGAAAATGTTTGTTCTTAGGATGTTTGTGCAGTCTGGAGAGCTCTGTACCTTAAACCCAATTTGCAAAGGACTGTGACCATGTTTAAGCTGTGAAAAACAAAATATCAACCAAAAGAACCTGTGCTTTTAGGACTTGTTCTGTGAGATTGAATTTGAGCAAACTGCTAAGGTGCTGCTGGTTGGAAAGTTAATGTATTAACCTGTGTGAACACTGTGTAGGTGCACATCCTAGTCTGGTGCCTTTTTCTATCTGTATCTCCCTGCGCTTATCTGTTGGCTAAAACTGTCTCTGGTTCAGCTTTTCTGAGATAAAATTTTAGCTTGCAAGCAAGAAAGATGGTTGTATATGTTTGATGTTACCAATATTTTTGTCAGTGGATTTTTCATGAGCATCTAAACTGATCTGCTGATGCAGCAGTGTCTGAAGGAGATGATCCAAGTCCCCCGGCCAGGCAGGCCCACTCCTTGTGCAGTGCCTGAGCTGGTCACCTGGGGACAAGCAGAAAACTCCCTGGCTCTGGTGCCTGGTTTGTGAGCTGTTCTGGGTTACTGAGGAGGAGGAGATGGGGCAAGGTGAGTGGCATGGCTTTGATTGGAGTTGGGGAGGCAACAGGGGACTCCTTTTTTCCTGAGTACCATGTCCTGCTCAAGGTCACCTCAGTGCTGGTTTCTTGGGGCCTTGAGGCACCATAGGAGATTCCCTGGAATCTCTGCCTATAGCAGCAGTCCACCTTGCAGGGTTCTTCCACATTGGGGGTCCTGCCCCTGGACAATATGGTGGGACCCAAGAGCTGGAGGTGCTCCCACAGCTCCTTACTGCAGCCCTTGCACACGTTTGTGGAGAGTTCACCATGGCTGCCAGACCTCAACACAAATGGTGTTCAGCCACCTGGTCCCTGGCTGTGTCACTGCCAGCCCGTGCCAGTGGCACCGTGATTGTCCCAGGGTGAGTAGCAGAGGGTTGTGTGGGAAGGCTGAGTTGGCTAAGCCTCACTGCTTTTGGAGCAGACAGGTCAGACCCCAGACATGCCATTGTGATGCCTGCATCTTGCTCAGCTGACTTGTTTTGTCCCTGGGTTAACTTTCTGCAGATTAGTAACCTGGATTGTCCATGGAAGGCGTTTGTAAATCCTCAAGCAGGAGGTGTTTGTCAACAGCCCAGCACTGCAGAGGGAAAGGAAGTGAGGCCCAGCCTGGAGGAGGAAGAGGTGGGCCTGGTCCCTGTGGTGGGTTAGATCAGAGCAAGTGGTCACCTCAACTATCTTCATGGTTTTATGCTCTTAAAAGGGCCCTTCTCTTTCTCTGCTTTCAGCTGTGCCCTCTTGCCTCCTCCCAGGGGCCAGCTGTGGTGCTGAGCTAATGGATTGATCAGCTGATTCTGCTAATTTGGCATAAAGTTGGTGGTTTTTTCAGCTTGACCCTTTATTCACTTTGCAAGGGAAGGGAGTTGGACCATCCTTGGAGGTAGGAAGCCATTGGATCAGCAGAGATCTCCCTTTTAATGGTGCTCTTGGCCATAACAGATACTTACTTTTTCAGGGTTGAGTTGTCTGCCATGTTTCACTGTCCTGATGGTATGCTCTAGGCCTGGAGAGAAATTCTTGGTGGGATTCAAAGTACTGTCTGACTTTGACATGCAGAGGGTGAGGCTTGGAAACAGCAATAAAATTTGTCCCAGCCCCACAATGTTCAGCTATTTTTTTGGTTTTTCTTTAGAAAACCAGGCTCACAGCGTCATCTGACCTGTAAAAATTTATTTGAGGGAACATTTCCGCTAATGAGTTCTCTCCTCTTTTCTCATGTTGTGGTCTCACCACAGTACTTTTGCCATGACTGCAACCCCGGGTAAGGGTACAGTGTGTCTTTCCTGCTGTGCTTTCTGAGAAGGGCTCGATTCATAGAGGGTTTACATGGGCAGCCTCTAAAATATTTTGTATGCTGGTTTCTCTGAGCATTCCAGCAAATTGGCTCAGAAGCCCCTTCCTGCAGTACTTGATGGTGCAGATAGTCCTCGTTAGGGACCTGACAAGCGGCATTCCTGCCCTCCCTCCTCCAGGGTGAAGAAGTGGTTACGGAGAGGTTTCAGTTTACTCTCGCGTAGTTACAGGTCACACGAGTGCTGGATGTGTGTGCTGAATTCACATGGGCTTCTCTCTTTTTTTGAAGTAGACTGTGCATTTTGACTTCAGAAAGCTTAATCTTCTGTGAAGTATGTTCCTTAAGGGTGGGGATTAGCATTCACTGATTTTGATGAGAGTTTCCAGTAGCAGATACCGATCATTTTATATCAGTCCCAAGGGCTAGGGATTGATTTTTGGATGAGCTTGAGTGATAGTTTGAACCAGTGGTTTTCCACTCAAGTGTTGAATCATGGCAGGTGATGTGAAAGCCTTGTGCCATTGTCACAACCTCAGTTTTCGATGTGGGGACTGTGTGCTGCTGGTCCTTGCTAGGCTGGCTCTGGTTGCCTCTTGCCTCCCAAATGGACTCTCTTTGGCTCTTTGGAAAACCCATCTCTTCCCACAGCTTCCAGGATTTTCTTGGGTGCATGGCTTCTTTAGGACTTTTCAGTTTCAACGGAAAGGGTCCAAGCTCTCTGTCTGTAGTGCTCATTTATTCAGCAGTCCAGGATGCTGTACAGATTCCACTTTAATCAGGATGGAAATAGTTGCGAGTTTTTCCAGTATGGCTTCTGTGCCTCTCCCATAAACTTTTTTTCTAAAGCAGCTCTTCAGTACTGGTCTCTAGCTGGGAGTTCCCTCTACAGCAAGAAGTTTCATCAGGTCTCCTCTAAGTATTGCTGCAATGTAAGGTGTGATCTTTGTGTTGTGGCACTTGGGATTCCTGCAGGAAGGCTTTGCACAGGTGTGGGCTTCTAGATGGGGAATGAGAGGCATATTTGAGGCTGCAGTGATTCCCTGTTCATGTCCCTTAGGCTTTCTACTTGGGTCTTGACCTCTGTGGAGTGTGAGCTCTCTGTGCTGTAGGAGCTGATTCCTGCATGACAGACCATGCATGGTGTTTCCCCACCCCAAAGGAAATATTTCTAGTGGAATTTTTATGATAGTGCCTGGGGGCCTACATTAAGGGGATAAAAGGTGCTTATTCTAAAACCTTCTCTGAATTCAGCTTCATAGGATCCTACCAGGAAGCTACACAGAATCAGTGTAGCTGTGTCTCTTTTTCTCTAAAAATCAGACTTCTGCCTCTACAGATACAGGTAAAGGCTGTCTGGAGACAAGGGTGGGACTGCGCCAATTTCAAAGGAGAATGTTCCTCTAGTATTTTTCCTAAAATTCAAAACCTCCTTTGCCTATCTTCTCCTGAAACTCTTTGGCATCTTTCCTTTTTCCTACCATAGCAAATGTTTTAAGACGTGTGGGAAAGTATAATTGCAGAGGTACTGGCATCAGCTGAACTTAATGGGCACAGACAACTCATATAATTTATTTGTTTCATTAAATCTTACTTTCAGTTTATTGAAAGCTTCTGCTCTGTGGTGTTTGTGCACTGAATAGCTGTTGTATGGGGTGTGTAAGAGGTCCTGCATGTTCTGCAGCGTGGTCACAACACAGATCTGTCCATCCTGTGTGGGATAGAGCATCAGGAATAGGGCACTCAGCTTTATTTTAATGTGTCCTGATCGGATCAGGTATTTTTCAGGCTGGGCGTTAATGTTTGTATTGATGGCAGTAATACTGAGTGATTGGACTGATAGTGTCATGCAATCTAGCATAAAGGTCTGTGCCATGGTGCTGTATGTGTTTCTACTGTATCAGTTCACTTCTCCAGGGTGAGCTATGTGGCCAAAATGCAAAACTTTGGCTCCTCTACATGGGGAATTTTGTGTTTCCAACGATGTTTATAAAGCCAGTGGTTCATGTTTGTCTGTATGCTTTGTGCTGGTTGCTCTTTCAACAGTTATCACATCTTAGAATAAGATTTTGTTTGAATAGCAGGGGTCAGCCTCTAGGGAGGTAAAAAATTTGATCTTCTGAGAATGACAATTGCTGAGATAAATTCAAATCTTCAGAAATGTCCAGAGAAAATTAAAGCAAAATGTTATAATGGTACTGCATGCAAAGCCCATGAACCCTTGCAGTAAACTGTAAGAAAAGTGTAGGAATAGGGCTTTACAGCCTCATGAAAACTTTGTAGTCCAAGCTAACGTGAAAAAGGGCTTCACTTGCTACTGGCAATGATGTAAAATTGTATATTGAAGAATTAAAGCCTTGAGAAGGCATCAGTGCTGCCCTGTGCAGTAATGGTGATAAGCCAGGATAAAAGTTGTGTGCGATTCTGTGTGCTGAACGTGGCAGAGGGAAGTACTCTGTGATTACCAGGGCTAATTTGGGCGTGAGAAGGTTTGCTTAAAGCCTCAGTCAGAGGTGGATGAGCTCCTGCACTCCGGAAGCACTATTCCAGCCTGTGATGTGGTTCAGACACCGCCTTCCCCTCAAACCAGCATCCCAGCACCAGTACCATTGCACCGCACGCCCATTATTCCTGAACACTGGAACGCTGACCCTCGTCTCCATTCTGTGCAGCTCCACCAAAGCTCCTCCAATGTTCTAGTCCTTGGCTCAGGTGGGAGTGGTGCAAGTGCTGCTCGCCTCCACCTC
Source organism: Erpornis zantholeuca (assembly GCA_013400515.1). NCBI lineage: Eukaryota > Metazoa > Chordata > Aves > Passeriformes > Timaliidae > Erpornis > Erpornis zantholeuca. The sequence goes on along the minus strand of VZTN01001370.1, from coordinate 169,851 downwards.
CTGCTTTCCCTGTTGGAACCTAGGTTCTGCTGGGACAGGTAGGGTTCTGCCGGGACAGCCGGGTTCTGCCAGGACAGGTAGGGCTGTGCGTCTCTGGCTGGCGCCTCAGTGGCTGGACGTGGCTGTGTGAGCTCAGCCTGGTCTGGCAGTTGGCTGTGCCTGGCCCGTGGGTATCCCAGGGGAGAGGGGTTGTGGTACTGTCCTGCCGTCACAGGAAGAAGCTGTTTCCTGCAGACCTCTGCGCTGCATCCTGGTGCTGTGCGCTTTGCTCCAGCGTGACCTAGCTCAGCAGCCTCCAGCCTTTTTCTCTTCCCTGAATGGCAGGCTCCTAAAGCCTCCCCTGGAGGTGCATAACTTTGTATAGGGAACTTAATCCTGCTGACTCCAGGTAAGCCTCTTGGCACTTTTTATGGATTTCTTACAGTCTGTTCACATGCTGGTTCAAAACCTTTGCCTTGATATGATGCTTCAGGAGATCCTTTGAGGCAGTTTCTCCCCTGTGCCACAAAGAAAGGCAGAGAACAGAGGAGGCAGTGAGATTTAGGGTTTGATTTTTTTCTGAAGTTAAGATGAAGTCAAGATACTGCAGATAGAGGCAATTCTGAAGGCACACCTTGGCCACACGTACCTGTGTTTTGTGATGATTGGTCAGTTCACATCCTCCTGCAAAAGCAATCCACCACCAGCCTGAGGGAGATCATGGAGAGCAAGGCTGGGTGCAGGGCTCTGTCCTGGGAATGTCTTTTGGACTGGTGTAGTGTGTGGCTTGGTCACTCCAGCTGGGAGCCTGGGAAGGATTGCTCCACATGCTGAAGTCCTCGTTTCTGGTCATATATGGGAATTAAGGCTGGCTAAGCTGACTCCCTAGGCAAGTGTTTAGGGGCGAGATTCTTCTTTAAGCAGTGACTAAGACAAAGATTATTAGTGAATTCTGCACAGCTGACTCTGAGCCCTGTTTGGGACCAGCAGTCGCAGGCTGTGCCAACTGGAAAAGGTCAGCTAAAGCTTGGAGCTGCCTGGGCACATGGTGAGGTGTCTGGTTTGGAGCACGGAAGAGCCACCCTCAGCTTCAGTAGAAGAAGATTGCTCAGCTCTGCAGCCTGAGCTCCTTCAGGAGCAGACACCCTTCATTTCCTGGTGTCAGTGTCTACTCTGGTTCAAAGCAGACACTGGCACATACAGAAGCTTGTAAGCACACGGGCCTGCATCTCTAAAGAGCTTTTTTGCTCTCTTCCTCCTCTGGGAGTGGAGGAAGAGTCTTCATGGGAAAGTTTGTGATGTAAATCTACTCTTAAGGAGCTTGAGGATCAGCTGAAGCGGCCAGTGTCCTCCTGCTTGTGCTTTGGCAGCAGCCATCTGAGCTGATTTGCAAAGCACTTTCAAAGACAAACAGTTGTCCTATTTACCTCCTCTTCTCAGTGGAGAGGAATTACCTGTGTCAGCAGAGCTGGGAAGTTATTATTTAGTTCAGGCTTGGTGGGGAGGAGTATAAACTTGAACTGTTCTGGGCGTAGATTGCTAAAGATCCTTCTGGAGCAGAAACACAGCAAAACATTGCAGCTCCCCATCTGGGTGGTGATCCTGAATAGAAGCACAGCCCTTTGGGGAGAATGGTGCTACATCAGGAGGTGATACTGCCCAGCATAATGCTCCAGGTTTTTATCTTCAGCTGGTCTCTCGGACTCAACAGGTTGCCAGTGTGGAGGCTGTTGGTGCAGAAAAAGAGGTCTTGCAGCGGCGTCTTGTTCCATTTGTGGTTGGCAGGCTTTAGAGCAGTCCCTCACTTAGAAAAGTCACATGAGAAAAGCATTTCATGTATTTTTAGATGTCTTTTAAAGTGGCTTAGTGGCTGAAAAGAAACCTGCATCAGGTCATTCGCCTGCTTGCTGCAGTTTGCCCAGGAGTGCTCGAGCCGACTGTTAATGTGGAATAGATCCAGTCGGAGCCTTCTGCTGTAAGGGAATTGCTCTGCCTGCTACCAGGATGCAGCTGGCTGTGGGAGGTGACCGTAGCTCTCAGTGTGTGCTGCTTAGATGCTGGTTAGGACAATAGTGGGAAATGAATGGGAGATGTCCAGCTGAACCCAGTTTAATTTCTCTTCATCTTTGGAATTGTTTGGGTTTTCCTTGGTGTCTTTGTGCAGTGCTCTTGCCCGGCAGTTTGTTGCAAGGTCCAGACTTGGTGTGCTCAGCTTCTCAGTTGGTTTGGGCGGGTGCTGCTGGCAGAAGAGGTCCTGCCTTTCCATTGTGCTGGTGAAAGGGAAAAGAGAGGTAGTCCTGCAGATGCCACATTCAGCCCAGAAACTGAGCCAGATGGAAGGTGGCCTCTTGTTTGTCTCTCGTCGCATTCCTTTAATGTGTGTTAGTTCCCACATCCACTTCTCTATGCACTGAGCACAAAGGGAAGAGAGGAGTGGGATGGGAGAGGTGGAAATGCTTCCTTGGGAAGTTACACCAGCTTAAAATGATGATGAGGCTGCTTGTGATGCTGCTGTGGATCTTCAAGCATGCTGGGGCACATCTGTCCTGAGAGGAAGAGGCAGGGAGAAAGCTCAGCCATTCCTTTCTCTACATATTTTCCAAGTCTTTGGCAACATGGGAAGATGCATACAGCTTGCAGGCCCCATGTTGCATGATCCCTTGAGATCTTTGTGGGCCACTGAATAGGAGGAAGAGTTCACAGGTGTAGGAAGGAAGCATGATGCACTGCCTTCGAGGGGGAAGTACAAGCCGACATCCTGGGCTGCACACGTGGGTCAGGTTATTGGGGTGTCACATGTTTGGTGGCTGGGCTGTCATACCCCTGCCTACCAGATAAGTAGAACATTTTTTTCCAGGAGTCCTGCCTTTTCAGAATAAGCTGAAAGAATGGGAAGCAATGGCAAGTGAGGAGAGCAGAAGACTTGAGAGAAGCCTCCTTTAAAAGCAGCAGTGTTTATGTAACAGCTAACACCAAATATTCATGTAAATAAGATAAGCTGTGATTTTTACCTTGAAGCATCTGGTGAGGTGACCATTCAGTGACAGTGTGTAGGCAGGTGGGACAAGAGGGCTGAAAAGCTGCAGATCGCTCTTCTTGTTCTCTCAAACAATTTTGATCATAAATGATGGAAATCTGTGTATAACAAGAGGAGGAGGGAGTCAGACAATATAAAACCTGGGAAAGGTGTGTGTTTTTTCCTTTTGTACTTGCTAGGGTGCTTAACAATGGAAAGAATCAACTAAAGTGAGACTATGGCTTTTACTTCTCTTAAAGCTCTTGGTTCAAGACAAGGTTAAAGATTGACTTTAATCAAGAGCTGGAAACTTCAGGGACCGTGATCAGGTCTCACTAGATGCTAGCCTTCAATATGATGTGGACATCTTAAGGACATAATCTAAAGTACAAATGTTGAGTTTTTCAATGTGACCTGCTAAACTAAATGACTATTTAGCAAGAAAAATTGTTTTTCTCATCCCTGTCACTTAAAATAAGCATGGCTATGCTAAGAGCTCTTTGGAGATGCCTCTGCATCTCACCCAAAGCCCCGCATTGCTGCTTAATTTATGCCTCCTCAATGTGAGCCCACGTTTCTGGAGATGAATTTTAAGGGTGATCCTGGAGCCCTGAGCAGTGTGGTCAGCAGTGAGTGTGGCTGGTGAAGGTGCTCCCTGGGGGTCCCACAGCACCAGAGTTGAGTTGTCTGGGCTGGCCCGAAGGCTGGTGTGTGCTCCTGGACTGAGGCAGATGGACAGCTGCATGTGCCCCTGGCAGGACTGCCTTGTAGGGAGATGTGCTGGCTGTTTCTGGGAAGGCTCCTGGGGCCGGTGGCTCCTGCAAGCCTGGCCTTCAGGGCTGGGGACATGCACGCCTGGCCTTTTCCTTGGGTGCCTTTTAGTGCCTGTATAAATACCAGCAGGCTTCAGATGCATTGCAGATTCTGGCCCTTCTTTTAAGCCCAAGTCATAAATAGGTTGGTGCTCACTTGTGGGTCTGGTGTGTCATTAGAAATGATGTAATGATTAAACTCGGCGTCGTGACGGCTTTCCTGCCGTGCTTCCCTCCTAGGTCTTGTTTTTCTGTTCTCTTCAGGAGCATCACAGGTGCCAGGTGAGATACATTTAGACCCTGGAAAAAAAGTTAATTTAGCAGAACTCGCTATGAAGTGGCGCTTCTTACGGTGAGACAGACCAGCCACAGTCTGTCTTCTCCTTTTGATGCAGACACTGATTGTGCTCGCTCTGCTTCCCAGGGAGCCCGTCCCAGCTGCAGCACAGCTCTGCACTAGATTTTATAGTTAGTGCTCTTTGGAATAAGTGTCATTTTAAAAGTATCCAGCCAAGAAAGAACACAAGATGTAATTCCAGTGACGTTTGTGGATTTTTTTGTTTGGATTTTTTTTCTCCAGAAGGACAGTGGTTTCTATTAAAGGGAATTGGCAGCGCCTGGCCTTTAGCCCTGGGCGGGAGCTGAGCTTTGAGGGTTCATCCCTTTGCTGTGGGGCCGAGGTGGTTTTCTGAACTCCTCAAGCAGTGAAAAGCTCAAATCAAGACGTTCCTTGCACATGCGATATTTTTGTAGTTAACCTGTGAAGCTTTTGTGTATGAACCAGAGGTCCTGGGAAGGTATGAGAAACAAGCTATTTTTATTCCCATCACAAATAGGGCTTGGCATGTTTATTTTAGACTCCGGAGCTGCTCAGGCCACTGTGGGGTTTTTTATAGTCTTCTACTGTTACTGTCAGATTAAAAAATCAACTTGAACTCTGGAAATCACAGGAAAATAGGGTGCCCCAGTGTACTTGGCTCCAATGGGGCTCTGAGGAAGCTGCAGGGAGGAGTTGCCTTGTCATATAGTGTGCCAGTCTCGGGGTCTCCTGCATACCAGAGAAGTATTTTCTGAGCCACCAGCTGTCCATGGACTACGTGCCCTTCTATTGCATCAACTGCCCTGCAGAGGAACAGTTCCCTTGCTGGGTGTCCTAACTGCATCTGTAAAAAGTCCACAGCTGAATAACTTGAGGAGCTCTGGGGGTGAAAGCAGAGCTTGGCCATGAGGTCAGCAATGCTGCAGCAGGTCATTTGTGCCTCCTGCTCCACGGAAGGTTTGAGTTGCCAGGTCGCCAGCATAGCTTTGAATACTTTTTTTTTGCTGCAGACAAGTTCACCAGGCAGCAGGAGGTGAAATTAATGAGACCGTCTCGTTTTCCTCCTGCCACAGGAGTCTGAAAAGGGAAGGATTTAGGTCAGTCCTGCTCAAAGAGTGGGAGGATGCATGGAGGGCCCCATCCCTGTCCCTGCACGGCCAACTCTCTGCTCCTGCTGATGTGGTGTGGTGTGGAGTGTCCCTTTAATTACAGGTGTGCTTTACACAGGCACTTCCAACTTCTAAGCTCTTTATCCCAGTTTATTATTAGAAATAATTAAAAGCGTGGCCGGTGGTGTGTTCACTCCGTGGTGGTGGCATGCACGGTGTTCAGTGGTGGGTCAGTGTTGTGCAAATGTGTAACACAAGCAGCCCAGATTGTCTCTGCCCACGCAGGCTTAACCTCAGCACCAAGGTGCCTGGTCAGCAGCCAGCCCCGACCTCTGGACTGGGGGATCCTGCTGAGCCCTGGGCTGATCCAACCCCTTTGGGGTGCAGGCTGGAGCTGCAGCTGATCCAAGAGGCTGCGGTATTTATTATGAAGCAGCGCTCCACCAAGAAGCCAGTTGAGGTATTGACTGTTTAATTGATTCACTCATAAACAGTGCTGGTACTAATTTCTAGCTAGAGCATTTTGCACACTTAGGATTCTAACACTCATAATTATTACTGCTACATCTGACAAATGGCACTGCTGCTGAATGGCAGATCTGTCACCCTTCCCTCTCATGGCACTCTGTGTTAGTTTGCAAGTCCACCCCAGTTTGCCCTCCCACAGCAAGTCTTTTGGCCACAGACCAGACATAGAGTCCAACAGGTTGTCTGGGGAATTCCCAGGCATCCTGGGGGGTTCAGTCTGTTCTTTGGGGTCATGGCTGTCCATAGGAGCCCCTGCTCCTACAACAGGAAGGTTGACCCTCCTTTGTTCTCTGTCTTATACCTTGTTCTCCACTTCTTCCAATTTCAGAACCCATTGCCCTCGTCCCTCCCTTTTTCTGCCCAGACTCTCAGGTAACAGCCCTGTATTACTTTCTGCTCATCACTTTAAACTCTGCTAAATTCCTGGTGTTTGTGTTACATAGGAAGTTTCATCTCTCAGGCTTATCTGACTTGGTGGCCTTGCAAGTCTCCACACCTCAAAGCTCCCCTACAATTACGTGGTGTGTGTTGGCTACCCTACGCCAAAGACAGAAATCCCTAACACAAATCACTGCCCTTCAGCCTTGATTCCTTTCCCCATATCCAGTTAAGCAGTTTCTTAGGTGCAATCTGCATACCAGTGCAGGAAATTAGCATTTTTCACAGTTTTTAGGTTTACCCAACATCCTTACTCTGGAGCTGTTGGAACTGCTGCCATGGCTCCAGGCAGAGATCCCAGCTAGCTATGACCAGCAGTGCTCCATCAGGACCTCCTGCTTACAGCTGTCCCTGAAGAATTTACAGCCTAAGCTGTAAGGATGGAAAAGGAGATAGAGGGGTCATGTAGCCCTGTTCCTGCTGAGCAGTCACGGAGCTCCTCTAAGCTGATTTAGCTGATAGTGGTGAGGAGCACTGGCAGGCACTTACCTGCCCCAGGTACCTGGCCTGGCAGGCATGTGTTCTCTCCAGCTCCCACAGCATGGATGGAGATAACTGCAGTACCCCGGGGCTCTTTTCCCCCTCTAAGTTTCAAAACCTTGATGAGCAGGAGGGGTTTGTGGTGAGGATTGGGCTTTCAGCTTGGTTGTTATCTGTTCGGTTGACTTAAGTCTGGCTTTCAGAAATAGGTAAGGCAGCCAGGCTCGGAGTGTCTGGTCTGTTCTCCAAACAAAACACAAGCTTGGCCACAGTGCTGTGTGTTTTGGATTAAGCAGGCCTGAATTTATTTGTCAATATTAATATTTGTGTACTGTAAAGCACCAGTGGAAGTTTGTGCTCTGAATGTTAAGCTGTGTTTTTTTGGTATCCAGTGCTCAAGGAGCTGTAATGGGATGGGTGCTGGGGAGCAGGATCTGCCCTTAGCCATGCCCTGCTGTTTGCTGATGCTTTGAACTTTCCAAAAGCATGACTGCTGTGTCTGGGTTTTCCCTTCTGCAAGAGGGTTGAATATCCCTGTGAATGCAGTGTGTTTGGGTTGAGGTCTGTGTGCAGACAGGATTACCCAGGTTAGGACACAGGATGATCCATTTTCTCTGTGCATGTTTCTTTGCTGTGTCTTTAGAGGAGCGGGGCCTTTGGGGAGCTTTGGCATGTACAGGGTAGTTGGCTTGTTACGTGCAGTACTTGTGTCCTGGCAGCCCTGCTCACTGCTCAAATGGAGCTCCCAGAAATTGCTGCCAGTGGAACGTACTGCGGCTTTGTCAATGACAAAAATACCTAGTTCTTGAAAGAGTTACTTTGCATGCAGAATTACTGATGTATTTTCTTTTGCTTATTGGCCTGTAAAAATGGGTAAAAAAAAAAAAAGGTAGATTTGAGAATAAACCTATTGTTGTTGCTTAGTGAATAAAGATGTTTTAATCCACAGGATTTGATGTATTGGTAGAGACCTGATGTTATAATACAGACTAAATGCGTTTGTAGAAAAGCACCTGAAAAAGACGTAAAAGTGATTCTATGCCATACCCTAGGTAGCGCAGCACAGTTTTAAAAATCAGCAGCAATTTTGGCTGGCAGCCTGCAGGTCTAAAATGTGAAGCATTGGACCGCACTTGACTAATATAATAAATTTTGAAACAAAGTGATTTAAAATATTTATTTATAGAAAATATATTCAGGGACTGGAATGCAACTACACTAACACTTAATATATTCTTGGAAGAGTTGTGTGGCTGGTCAGCGTTTGTTTTCCAAACTCTATTTTCAACTCTTTCAAATGTTTCCATAGGTGTTTTGGACAGCTTTTCCCTGGCGTGCTGCAGCCCACAGCTGCTGCCAGCAGATTGGGACAGCCATTGTGACAGAAGGGCTCTGTGCTGACCCCCCACCACGGGAAACTCGCTGCTCTTGCCCAACAGTCCCAGAGCAATATGCTGGGGGGGCTGTGATCTCCTTCCCCACCTGGCGTGAATCCCTTTCCCCAGGACAGGTGCAGCTGTGCACTTAACCTTTGTTGCCAGAGGAATTCATTTCTTCTGCCAAATGCCTCATTCTTCCTTTCCTGGGATGATCCAGCCTGTCCCCTGCTGAAATGGCCCTTCCCAGGGTCCTTGGTGACAGGGCCTCTCCTCCTGTGGCTCAGTATGACCACACACACTTGTCCTCCTCATGCACCCTTGAGCAGTCTTGCTTTATTTCTTTTATTTCCCATGTTTGCTGCTGGCTTCATCCTGGCTTTTTCCATCCTCCCGATTTCCTCAAAAGTGGGAACATGTCAGGTGCATTTTTTCAACAGAATATCCCTAAGGGCAACTCTTAAATAATCCTCTAGAGGAAGAGGAAACCAGTAGTGTTGGGGGAGAGTGTCCATAACCACCTTATTGCTTGCAGCCTCGAGACCTGGCAAGAGTTGAAATCGATGTGTGTGTCGCTCCTGCAGAATAAACAGCCTTGCACGGACTTTGGCAAGCGGAGCTGGAGCCGTCTGTCCAAGGCCATGGTATAGTTTGTTTTCTGGGACAAAGACTACTTAGACATCTGGATTGCATTGGGGATTTTAGGGGAAAGATAAATTATTAGTTTGCTGTGAATGGAGAATGACTCTGATTGCTCTGCAAGCGTGCATTCACCAGCTCACTGCTGCACAGGCTCCATCCACGTTCTCGTGCTTCAGAAAGAGAAACAGCAACTGTGGAGGCTGTTGGCCGTGTCCTGGGAATGGGGGGGCTGAGCAGACCTTTCCCGACCTTCTGGTGTGCTGAGAAAACATGCTTATTTTATGGGCAGTTAATTTATAGAAAGTTCCTGTTTAAATTTCCTCCAAGGGCCATAAAACCGGAGGACAGCTGCACGCATTAGCTGGCTAATCAAATGCTGCTCACCCCTGGCTTGCCCTCCCCTTCTCCTCACCACCACTAACTTTGGGCTCCTTCATGTGAGTGTGTGTGGCAGCTTTGGGAAATAGACTCAAAACCATCTGCAGAGAAGTGGCTGGTGCTCCCAGGGTTTGGGGTGTCCTTTCCAAGGTGCTGTTCTTGGGACTGGGCTCTTCCCCAGAAGCGTCCAGGGTCAGTCAGATTTTGTATCGCATTCTTCCTGATTTATAAAGGCTCTGTTGTGCTCTCTGCCCTAAGGAGTGGTGCTGATAGCCGTGGAAGTATCCACCCTGCGCTGAAATAAAAACTTTGTTCACATTTTGCTCATCTTCCAGGCGTGGGGAAAGCTGCAGTTGTTTGCTGCTGCCTCCTCCCTCCTTCCCCAAAGACTGCAAATAAGTAAAACCTCATAGATTTCTTTGCAATTCACAATATGAGTTGTGTGTGAGTTCATCTTTTGGTGAAAGGAAATCACTTTAGATTGGTGCTGGGGCACTACAGAAACACGACTTTGCCTTTCCTCCACACAGCAACCAGCCTGATAGGATTTCAGTATGGGTATGTGCCCTAATAAACTTGATCCTAATAGCTAATTTTGATCTAGTTTGACAGAGAGGTTGGAAACTTAGACACTGAATCTCCTAAGAGCTCCTCAGAGCTGCTTTTTCCTATTCTGACAACAAGCAGGCTCATGTTCCACCCTCTGCTATAATTGTACTGGTTTATTTTCCATCACCTTCTCACCGTGTTAAAACTAATGATGAAAAGGAAAAACTCCTAGTCCATGTGCAGGACTGAAAACCAGGACTACACTCCTGCTCCTGCCCTCTCAGCAGTATCTGCTGCTGCTCCAAACAGCTGTCCTGCCTGCTGCTCTCCCTGCTGCTTGTGCTCATCAGCTGCAGGGAAGGCAGCAGAGCCTTCTCTTTTGGAGAAGTCAGTGTGTTTTCACCCTTATCTCCCTTGTGTTCTAGGGGGTGGTTGACCAGTGCAGAAAATTACTTTGACTGTGTGGCTGGAGGCTGCAGAGACTTTTTTGGAGCCCCCTGCTTTATTTGCCAGGAATTTAAGAGAGGTATGATGGCAGGAAAGAGCAAAGGTGACCATGTAACACCCATTACAAGTTTCTGAACCTTCAAGGGCTCCTGCAATAAACCCCTTCAGCAGATTGCCCAAGGTGATGCAAGAAAACTGGCCTGATATCTCTTCATTTTGTTTAAGTTGGGGCCTGTTTCCCTTCCTTTAAATCTCCTCTGCAGCAGTTGGGGAAAAAATGCTGCAGATAGAAATGCCAGGAATGTGAACAGCAGGTGGGGACTGGCAGATGTACTTATCAATCACGACAGGCTGACGAGTGGTTTATTCCTCTAAAGAGCTACTGTTTGCCTCTGGCTTGGTTTACTGCTGTCCTGTCCAACTCCCTCCAGCCTCTACTGAGGTTCAAGTTAAGAGCAGGGTAGATTTCCTGGATTTCTAGGGCATGCCATGCTTGGTGCAAGACTCCCTGCTCGGGGAGGCTGGGGGCAGACCCAGTAAATCCCAGTGGAAGGGTTGCAGTAGCACACCTCATCAATACCATGCCACATCTCAGGGATGGGATTTGGGAAGTCTTGCTTCCATGGTGCCTGAGCAGAAGACAGACTCGATTAGTTAATTGAATTTGCTGCACTGTTGCTTTTCAAAACATGACTTCATATCTCAGAGGAGTCTGGAGTTATTTCAGTGGACAAAACCCTATTTTAAGGAGGTGGTGCTTTGAGGAGATCACTCGCATTTTTGAGTGAGAAGAGTAACACTCTGGGTTGCAGATCTTGCGCCTGTGAAAAGGGGAGGATGATCCTCTGGTTATCGGGGTTCAGAGAGACTGAGCCATGGTTTGGTGTGGCTGCTGCTGCTTTTTTGATGAGCACCTTTCACTTCATATGGAAATGCCTCTTTGTAGCAGGGCAACCCGATTTACATGAAATAACAGGCTGAGTGGCGAAAAGCCTTTATCTGTTGATCTCTAAGCAGCTTTCCCGGGAGTGTTAGCAGTGTATGTTACAAGCAGAGCAAACCTGCCGTCACAAACGACATTATGGATGCTTTTCCCTCCGAGCTTTCATTCTGGCTGCTGTGCTTGTGGCAGAATTCATGTGTTATCCCAGTGCTCCGGATCCACTCCATTTCTGTGCACTGGTCCTTGCACAGCCTAGGATAAGCCGTAGGCTTGCAGGTGATGTGATTAAACCTCTCCTTCAATGGCTTTCAGGTATTTTCCCTGGCTGCTTCAGCTGGTGTGGATCTTGCTGTTGTCTGCAGTGCTCCAGGCACCCAGCTCCAGTTTGCAGTGATTTGCCTTTGTAGGGACGTTGCTGATGTAGATAGTTGATATCTTTAAGAAAAATGAAGGCACATCTGCCCCAAGCCTTCTTATCAGTTTTTCTTCAGATTGTTTCTTGGTTTTGTGAAAGAGCAGTGGAAGAAAGAAATAGCTTTCCCAAGGAATAAGCACAGTGAGAATACGGGCTAGGACACAGAATAAAGATCTCAGAAACATCCATTTTTCCAGCAGCAAAATGCTCTTTCCAAACTCTGCTCACGGGGCACCACCACCTTGGCTAAAGGGGGCTTGTGTTGGGAGGTGCCACGTTCAGGTTTTTGAGCAGTTTAGCAGCAGTTGAAGCAGCAATTCCAGTCCCAGTGCCATTCCCAGTGCTACCTGACCGCATCCTGCCTGGAGCACCTTGCCCCCGGCCTGTGGACTCTGGCATCCGTCCTGCTTCCGCTGCCCTGCCCAGCTCCCACCGGGAAGCGGGTCAGCTGGTGAGGAATGTTCCCGTGGAGCTGCCTCCAAGGGGAGTTGTGGAGCGGGGGCTGTGCCGGAGCAGGGCGTAGCGGCCGTAACCAGGGAGCGCGCACGTCCCGATGCCGTGAGCCCCACAGCACATTCCCGAGGAGTTGCCTCCCACTTGCAGTGATTTGGCCTGAGCTCCCCCGCGCAGGACTTCGCTAAATCACCTCCTCATTTGGAGTGGGTTCAGGCTCACGCTTTGGGTGTGGGCAGCCTGCTTTAGCTGCTGGGGCAGTTTTGCCTCCACAGGGCAGCGTGGAGCAGCGGTGCCTGGGTGACACAGGTCACGCTGCCTGCCACAGAGACTGTCTGGAGTCGAGTTTAACGCTTGAACTTAACTACTCGCACTGGAATTTCCCATGCCCGAATTTCCATGCTGTGTCCCTCTCTCAGGCTTTGTTTCAGCTTTTCAGTAGAAGCAGTTTGGCCATTTCGAAGAGTTAAAGGATTTTTTTTAAGAGTTTTATTTTTTCAGTATTTAAAAACCAAACAGCCCCTAACTGCTTGCATTGAGAGGTGCTTGGGTGGCACAAAGGCTGCATGGAAGCTTGGCAGCCCCGGGCTCTAATTGCAATGGATGTGCCATCTCCCCTCCCAGCAAAATGCCCTGTATCTTATGGATCTTATCAGGTTACAGGCGTCTGCAAGGCTTCCAGTTCACCAGTGCTTTGTAGACTGGTTTTCATAGATCCTGTCCATCCAGGACCTCCTCCAGCCCGGGGCCTGAGGGGCTGAATCATTGCTAGGAGTGGGAGGGAGGTGCTGCCACTGCCACTATCCCAGTGCTGGGAGCAGGATGCAGTCTCTCCTGGGCTGCTTGCTGACAGTCATTGATGGGTGATGGGCTCGCCTGTCTCAGAGGCAGAGAGAAGCTGGAGTAGGGCTGGAGAAAAGCAGTAAATTGGTACTTGCTGGGACCAGCTCACGGACAACCTTAATTCTCAGGTATTCTGACTTTTTAACTCACTATTTGCAGCCTCAAGGTTTTAGCTGTTGCCTATGTTACCTAGAGCAGCATCATACTCTGTTGGGAGAGGAAGGTTTAGGCTCAGTCTACAGCAGTGGGCAAAGCTCCTGGCTGACATAAGGTCTTGAGGAATAAGTGCAAGGCAGTCTGGCTGCTGCTGCCTGCAGTAGAAGGCATTATCATTACCTTTGAAAGCTTTTTATTGTGTGTATAGAAGGTGTCTCAGATCTGTAACCTGGATTTGTTTGCTCTGAACAGTTGACTTTGGTGATGCTGCAGTGTGGACAGTGTTGTGGTCCCTGATCAGACAGCTGCTAAGTGAGTGCTTGGTGACTGTAACTAGTAAGCCAGGTTATTTTTGGCATAGTGTCTCTGCTTTATAAGGGATGGACTGAGCTGCTACAACCACATTTTCCCCCTACAACCCGTTATGAAACTTAGAAGAGGCCAATCCAGAGTTGCTCTTCAGAGGTGGGGCTGTTGTGGAGATCCTGGCTGTGGTGTAATTCGGTTTTTATTTTTGAACTTTAAGCCTAGCCCCTCCAGGTGAGGAAATGGGGATTGTTACCAGGCTTTGTAACTGGCTCAGCTGAATCACTTGTAATTCCCCTGCCCACAACTGGATCATTCTGCATCCTCCAAATGCTGTACAAAGTGCAGCAAGGTCCTGCAGGACTGACCTGATCTCATCCCTGAACCAACAATCTGTTAAAGACAGTGAGCCAAGGAAATACTGTATAACCACTGAAGTTAACATAAGCAGAAAAGCTTTGGTGCATGTCGTTGGGTACCTAATTGCTGTGCTTGCCACCTGGGGACTGGAATTGCTCTCCGGCTCTGGAACCTGAATGGGATGTACTGTGATAAGCAATTTAATTGTTTCCCCACATCTGCAGCAGCTCTGTAAAGCGAAGGCAAGCTGAACACACCTTCAGAGCTCCACAGCCTCCCTGCAACTCTAAGACTGCCTTTTTTCCTGCGGTGCTTGTGCATCTCTCTCCATAGAGCCCATATGCTCTTGCTAAACTGTTTATGTTCTCCTGTGCTGTTTGATAGCAGTGAGCCCTCAGGTTTTTCTGGGGAGTATTTCAGACTTACTGGAATATAGGTGCAGCCATAGGAATGTGACTGTGAGAACAGCAAGGATAGTCCAGCGGGTGCTCAGTAACAGGATGCCCTCTTAAACTAATTACTGGGATTTGGACATCGCATTAGCAGTGAAGGTCAGGCGAGTGCTGAGCCGAAATCAAAGTGAGAGTGACTTGGGGGGGTGGATTCAGAAGTGATTAAGGACAGATGCATTTGTCTGCTGTTACACAGCTCTTGGAACACTTAGGTCTGTTGTGGGTGGCTGTTGGCTGGGAAGTGGGGCTCTTGTCATTTCTCTCCCGAGGTCATCAGCACAGACTGTCCCTGGGGCTGGACTCTGCTCTGTTCTGGGTGCCCCAAGGCAGAGAGGGTGGTTTTATGGGAGCAGAGCTCTGAGTAGTGGAAGTAGGGGCATGGAAGCACTGCTATTACAAGGGGTCACACAGAGGATGTCTAACTTGGCTATGATGCCTTAGGTTTTAACTTTTACATTTTTCAAATTCTGTACTGCTAGTTAAATAGTTAAATAACTGTAGCCTGTTAAATGCTGTTATCTTATGCCGTTCTCTGTGTGAAGACAGACATAACAAAACCTCTAACTTGCCCTCCAAGGACATCCCGAAACAAGAACTGTAAACCATCATCTTGGGAAGAGGGGGGCAAGCTGGGAGAAATCATATCATTGGCTGGGTTCTGGTTGGTGAATTGATATTGTTATAAAAGTGTGAAGCACTCGTGACCAGGGCATCCATTTTGGGATCCACTGAGGCAGGACCTCTGGACCCCAAAGTGTGCCCCTGAAGGCCTTTCAAATAAATACCACCTTTATTCCTTTATTCCTGTGTGGTCTGTTTCCAGGTAGCCACTTTAAGGCATCAGCTAAGATGTGAAGGGGGGAGTGGTTTTTGGATGTCCAAAGCACACACAGTGAGCAAGAAAAGATGATGCTTGGCTTCAGAGAGGATCAAACTATTACAAAACCCAGCTAAGTGCTGGTTTAATTTTCCTCGTTGCCTCAGAATGGCATCTGACTCTGTTTTCCTCAGGCATACATTGGAGCTCTGATGACTTTGCCCCCATTCTTGGGATTCTCGCAGTAGGAGTCATCCCATGCTCTATCTGCTGTGTTTCTTTGCACTGGGAATGAAATTAGTACAGGATCTGCCCCACTCTTTCTCTTTATAACTTAAATTCATGTTTTAATCTGTCCTTTAATCTGTCACTTCAGTTACCCCAGCTGCTGCCATCTTGCATGTCAGTGTGCAGCTGTGAGTCCATGCTGCTGTCCCTTCACAGCCATCCAGATTGTCACCTAGGAACGTGTGGGACACATTGCCAGCGAGCTGGGCAAGCAGCTTTGGTCTCCTGTGTAAAAACTGCAATTGCAAGTCAAAATAGAGGGATACAGCTTGTGCTCACACTATTTGAAATACACTGTAATTTAGGGGTTTTTTTCCTCATAAACATTCAGGTCTTGCTTTCAACATCTCTGACCTGTACTAGATGCAGAAGGGAAAAATCACTGGATGTTTTCTGCTGTGGCTAAACCTCAGGGTCATTTTTTGAGGTCTGATACCGGATACCATGCTGGCTAGTTAACTGTTGCAAACGTGTTACACTACACAGGCTCTGTGGCTGCTTACAGAAGGAAAACATAAGTTTTACTTGTCTTGTCCTTTCAGTCTCTGCCTCCCCTTTCATCTGTGCATGCTCTTTACCCAGTTTGTCCTTGGGCCTCAGTTTTGAAGAACTTGTCTGGTGTCTGAGCAGGGCAGTTTGATCCTATTTTTAAGTCCTTTGGACTTTTTTGTCTGTGGAATTTGGGATCAGGGAATGGCAGGATGTTTATTTTGGAATTGCTGTAAGGTGATTGCTCGGAGCAACCCTTGAAACTTCTTTGTGTGAGAGAGAAGCAGGTTACCCTGCACGGTATTTAATTTAGTTAACCTGGCTTTGTGCTGTCAGGGATGTTTCTCTGGCCCTTCTCACCCAGATCCTGAATGCATGATTCCTGGTGTAAGGAACGAGCTTGAGCTCTGGCTGAATGTGTCCTGTTATCTGTATGGATGGGGCAGAATGTTAGTGTTTAAAAAAAAAGCTTAAATCTCACTGATACTCACTGCAGTGAATAAGTCTGGTCTCGCCTTGAAATAACTGAACTTGTCTCTTGATTCCTCAATTCCAGAGCAGGGTGGGGAGAAAAGCTGGAGCTATCTCTGTGTTAGTGGACCTGTGATGAGCAGCTCCAGTCTTCCTGCACCTGGCTGAAGCCATTAAGGCCATGGTCAAAACCAGATGTGTTTATTTTATAATTACACAGTGCAGGTAAACAACATAATTTAGCTCAAATATAATCCAGTGAGATTAATGCAGCAGGAATGCAATGCAGACTCTGTTAGTGTCTGGTCTTTCAAGGTTTTTCATTTAAATCAGTCTTCCTGCACCAGAGCAGTTGGGGAGGAGATGGACCTGTGAAGCCATGCACTGTCCTTCTGCTTTGGTAAGCTTGTGCTGTTGGAGATCTCTTGCTTTTGGACATGTCCTCTGAAGGAGAGGGTGGCCAGCTCGGGCCAGAGGTGACTGTGAGGAGCAGGGAGTGTCATTGAAGCAATTCAGCCCTTCATTCCTGGTCTCCAGGAAAAGAAGGCATCTATAAAAGTGCACCTGCAGGAAGAGGTCATTCATTTGATGGCTTTTAGTGACTCCTGAATTTCTGCAGGTTTAAGGGGAGTGTGTGGTCCATCTGGAAGCTGCTGACCTTTAGGGAGTTAATTCCTCCTCCAGAAGCTTCTCTGCCTCTGTGACATGGGAGCAATGCTGCTGCATTTCACAGCTTCCCCATTTTATGGTTGATGGTTAAAGTTGGAACATTTCTATCTCTTTCTGCCAAGAAGTGTTTAGAATGGTTTTCATGAGAAACATTAAAAGTTGGAGGTCCACAGCTGATGCCCAGGCTGCTTTGCATCAGTCACTGGGGGGTAAATATATTTAAATAAAGAGCTGTGGCAGTCTTGCTAGCTGAGTAATAAATCAGGGCTGAGAAACTCCATGAAGTTGAATCTTAATGCCTTGGCTTGGAGTTGCAGGGTGGGGTGGTAAAGCTGATGGAATGGCAGGATGTTTCTAAACAGAATGTGCCTGCCCTTAGTTACACTGCCACAAAGAACATAAATACTGCTGCATACGCAGCTGAAGTGCTGAAAATGGCTTTTTGTTGGTGTTGCTTTCCTTGGTTCCTGTCTCCGCTTAATGTCAGCTGTTGGTGCTTTGCCTTCCCTTGGTAGCAGCAGAAGGTGGGGGAGAGATCTACAGCTTTGCCTTCCATTCCTGTGCTTAGTGCCTCAATCCTGGCACTGAGACACCAACCTGTAGGAAATTATAGTGCTTGAGCCCTTTCAAGGACCTGCTAGAAATATTTCATTATCTGAGGAATTTTGTGGAATACCCAGCAGGTGATTATAAACCCTTGGAATGTGGCCGTGTCTCCACAAAGCTCTCCAGCCAAACAGCATTTTGAGGTGACTCTGAAGTTGAAACCTCCACCAACACTTTCTTCTTTTCAGATTTGGGTTTGAGTTGGAGTGCCTGAAGCCCTCAGGCTGTGTATTCCTGGCATTGGAAATTCCCCTGCCCAAACTGCCCACGCTTGGGTGCTCCTGTCCATTAACAAAGCCAGTGCTTGCCTGGTGGCTGCAGTGCCAGCATGTCCTAGAGAGGTCCAAAAGCTGTTCTAGTGATGAAAAAAGCATGTCAAAGCACAGGCAAGGGTCCTGCCATGAGCATTCTGGCTCAGGTGTAATGCCAGAGATGGAGCCTTAGAAGGGTTTCCTTCAGAACAGGATTTGGAAGTTTGATTGAGTTTCCTAAGAAGGTGATTTGCAGAACTGCCCTGCCTGTCAGTGTCTTTCATGTCTTTTACCCCTCTGGTAGCTTCTGCTTGCTAATTTGACAGAAGGGGTTTTGTACTTTATTTTTTTAAATTAAATAAATGAAAAATAGACAGCAGGAAGGTGGAAGAGTTTTGGCTAAAAAGACATCGAAGCTCACCTCTCTCCGCTGTGTGACCCATTCAACATGTAATGTACTCCTAAATTCCAGATTTCCTGCCTTGCTGGACCTAGGAGTTTATCCCTCAGGGTCTTTTTCTTTTTGTAAGGACTCTTTAGTACTTATTAAGACAAAATGTCCAGTGGAAGCTTCCTCTCCAATTAGGATATTCGTTGTTTCTCTTCCATGTGGATTCTCTGAAGCCTCATAAGGGGTTTTGTTCAGCCTTTAATTCAATTAAGAAATCAAGCAAGAGATGTAAATCTTTTTAGCCTCATTGGTTTCAGTGCTCATGACTACAGCTGTAAAGAACATCTCTTGCATGGTACAACTGAGCACCTTAGGGGAGGGAGTGTTTTTCCAGGCTAAGATTTCGAGTGCTGCTGGAAGCCTGAGGATGATTTTGTCCCTTTGGAGCAAGGGGCAGAGGAAAGGCTGCAATCACCTGTCGGTGATGGTGGCTTGGTTTAAACCTGTTTGTGAAGCAGCAGAAACCTCCTCTTTGATGGAAACCCACTTTCCAGCTCGGTGACTTCTATCAAAGGTCATTAACGGGTGTGATTAGACTCAGAACAGCTGGTGGACGGTGAGTGATACCAGGGGACAGGACACAGTGGTGACTGTCATGCCAGCTGCTCCTGCACGTGTTCTTTGGCACTTGCTGGGGAACAACCTGGCTGCTCAGGAACACAAGGTCGGGCTCTGAGGCCTCATAGACCTCACATTTAAAAAGTAACATCTTGTGTTTTACTTCTTGTGTCCATCTGCTTTCTTGCCTTGTCTCCAGGTGCCTCAGCTGCCAGCCCGCTGTCCTTTGTCCCAGCTCTGCTGCAGGATGGCATGGCTTCTGCTAAAGTGCTTTTCTGTGTTGCCATGGTCTTCGTTGCAGAATGAGTGACAAATTCAGCATGATACAAAACTTTCCTTATTAAACAGAAAGTTGGAGTCAAAACTCCCTGTTTTATCTTGGTGCCTTGCGTTCTGGTTTTTATTAAACCTTGGAAACTTATAAAGCATTTGTATGTGTGTGTGTGTATGTGTGCATGTATATATAGATATATATACACACATCTGTTGTGTTTATCTTCAAAATATGCATTTTTATGGCATTGGTATGGGAGGAGATCTTAGTCCCCATCTTTTTTTTTTCCCCCATAAACTTTCCTAGTTTAATTTCCTGTGGATTTTAGTAGTAGCTTTAGCTTACATTCCCTCAAACACAGAATGAAATATTAGGATTTTTACACACTCTCACTCTGTTTTCAGACAAAACCAGGAGTTGTAAGCAGGGTTTTTAGGGACTTGCTCTGGCTGGCTGCACACTGGAAACACAAGTGAAGCCAAAGCCACGTTACAGTGCATGCCCTGAGGCAGACAGACCCTTGCTCTGCCCTGCTGCAGCTGTATATTTAGCCTGTATGCCCTTTCCAATAACAGCCAGGACAAGATGCCTGGAGAGGAATGCGAGTCATCCTTTCCCTGAATGCCATCCCGGGATCAAGTGCTGCTTGAGCCAGAAATGCTGCCTTGGTAACTCTGCCTTCTATAAAATTGCCTGCCCCCCCCTTTTTTTTTTTTTTTTTTTTTTTTAACCCATGTGATGTTTAAGCATTTGTATTCGTGACCCCATTGGATCCTTGAGAAAACACATTTTGTTTGGGTTAGTTTGGCTTCTGGTCCTTTTATAAGAGGAAAGCGTGGGCTCTTGTTCCCCATCTCCCTAGTGCCCCAGTGCATCCCACTTTGTTCTCTTCCAGCTTCCTTCAGGAAGGATCCATTTTATACCCTTGATTTCCATTACTTTTCTCTGCCAGCTTTCCCGTGAGATGGGGCCAGCTCACAGGATGCAGGAGGTGTGGGGTGGCACTGGTGAAGCTGTCCCCTGCTTTGGCTTGTTGGTGGATGTTTATATCCTAATTTTTCCTGGCTGCTGGCAGCAAACAAATGGCAGTTCTACCTGGCTGCAATGTTTGTAATTACAGGGGGAAAAAAGAGATCTCTGAGGCCTTCTAAATACTTGGGAAGATAATATCTGAGTTTCCTTTCAACTGAATGCACTTGAAGATACGATCTGAGTTGGCTGTCTGGGAATAACAAAGTGGAGGAAGGGATTGATTGTGGTTGCCGAAACTTTCATCAAAGAGTCAGGAGTGTTGTCTAGCCAAAATCTGCAGCTGCTGGCCACTGCTGCAGGTCAGGCACAGCGGACACTCAAGACATGCCTCAAGCACAGGACAAGGAGCATACAGAGCCTGCAAGGGGCCAGTCCAGCAGGGTGGATGAGCAGGGGGACATCCAGATGGTCTGCCAGCAAATCTATCAGGTCAGTGTGGAAGTGCATAGTTGAGAGGCACTTGTGGGTACTATGCTCATCCCTCCTGCCTCCCTCCCAGGGCTGCAGGAGGCTGGGGAAGGTGCTGCCTCCAGAACAAGTCTTACCACAGCACCTTGCAGAGGAAATGTGCTCTGCAGGGAGGAAAAAACATGCTCCATGTCCAGCTGCCAGAAGGGATCTGGTGTCCTTTGTACTTCTGCTGCTGCTCTGCAGTGCCCCTTGCATGTACTTCAGCAGGAGTGCCCTGGCTGGGGGTTTTTGGGACTGCCAGGCTGCTTCCTCCCCTGCAAAGCACTTGCTGAAGTGCTTACTGGAGCATATCCTCAGTGCTTACCTCTTCCAGGAAAAGAAGTTTTTTTGGGAATGGGGTATTTTGCTTGGGAGGGCAGTGTAATATCCCAGCTTCTGGACAAACAGATGCAATACAGGGGCAAAAATGAAAATTAGGCTCTTTGCATCTCTTTTCATGATCACGGAGTGGTAATGAAGGTAGCAGAAAGCTTCATCTTAGCTACAGGAAAGTTAAATATCTCGGTGCTTGCTCTAGCAGAATAAAAACCGCTGTGAGGTGTTGATGGCTGTGACCACTTCCTGCACAAGCATCACGAAGCTGCCTGTGGCCTCTGGGACTTGAAAGCAACAAGTTGGTGACAGTTCGCAGCCGAGTTCCCCATCAGCAGGAGGGTGCTGCTTGTTTCCTTGCCCAGCACACATTTTTAGCACTGCTGTTTCAGGTTTGAGTTTGTTTTTTTTCCCCTATATTGTTTTTCTGTGTCAGGGTTTCCTGTTACTGACACCAGATGTGCTGGAGACGAGCAGTGCCGAAATACAAGAAGGGAAGAGGCTGAAAAAAAGCAGCTGTTTTTGTGGACATGTCCTTTGCTCACTTCTGGGCACCTTCACCACGTTTAATGTGGTGACAATACATGGTGGGCACAGCGTGTTGAAATGAAGTTTTAGGGTGAAGAATCGAGTATAGCTTAGTTGGTACCTCCTGAGCTGATGGTGGCTGGGGTGACTAGCAATTGATTGCTCTGGGGGAGAGGGTGGAGGGAGCCCCTGGGGGGCTCAGGAGCGCTGATCTGGGGCTCCCCACTCTCATGGGCAGGTCTCTCATGGTCTGATTTCAGATCATGAACTACTGCTGTTTTGGTTTTGGTGCACACGTGGCTTTGAGCAGGAAGCTGTGAGTGCAGCAATAAGCCAGAAACTGCATGAGCTTGTTTTCTAGTCTCCGTGTAAGGCCACCATCCCTAGGGATGCCTGGTTAGTGTTGTGCAGGACAGGATGCCGTCAGAGTGCTGTGGGGAGCTTTGTCTGGTGGTGCATCTTCTGTCCTCTGCCTGGCCTGTTCCCTCATGGCAGCTGCCTGGCCTGAGTCTGTGTGGGACTAGTGTCTTTGTGCAGTTACGTCCCTGTCTGTAACTCATCCCATGTGCAGCAGTGTCTGGAGCTTGGGTCATCTGTGAATGCACGTGGCTGAGGCCATTGAGGTTGAAAATAACCCCCAATAATTTGCTGCACTTCCCATAGCCTATAGCATAGTCTGTTGCAAGGGCTGCTGCCTTTGTTTTGGGGTACATCTGGAGCAGGGCAGGCACAGAAACTCTGATTCCTAAATTTCACGCGTCAGGGTGTTCTTCGTGCATATTACGTGTCAGAATGCAGGCCAGCATGCTCTTGGACTTGAGGAGACTGATAGTTCATAACTTGGTGATGGGCTGCTGTGCCGAGACACGCTGTCCCCGAGCTGTTTGTCCCTCCTGCCCCCCTTCCTGGACTCCTTCAGCACAGCGCAGACGTGCACGGAGCACCAGCCGCCTCTGCCCAGGCCGTGCCGCCAGGCTGGCACCGGGGGTGCCTGCTGTCGTGTTTTGGAGCGGGGAGCACATCCGGCAGAGTGCCATCTTTGTGCGCCTGGCCAGGGACGCTGGATTTCATCATTCCTGCTGCTCGCTGCCTTGACTCGCAGGCGTGCGATAGCTGACGGGACTTGCCCGGAGATCCTCCTGTGGAAACACGCACGGGAGATCTTTGCAGAGACAATAGCTCTGCTCCGCAAAGTTGTACTGACTCTTTTTATCAGTTTGCTTCCTTAGAGAAAGGCCACTTGTTTAATGCTTCCTTTATTGAGGATATTAGTAAATAAGCAATCAGGTAAGTGGGATTCCTCCTAACTCCTAAATACCTTCTTAAGCAGAGTCAAGAATTGCACGGCAGTTACTTGAGCTTTCTGCACGCTCGGCTCAGTGGCATTAATATGCTGGTGGTGATTAATTACCGCAGGCCAGTGATGTGATTGTGTGCTTGAGCAATTGGATTAGATGCAGCTGGACAGAGACTTCACTTTCACTGGTTCTTACAGAAGTGGTGCCGTAATCAGCCACAGAGGAAGAGTCATTTCTAGGACAACCACTCTCCTCTGGCTGGGATGCTTCCCCTGGCCCCACAGCCCTGGGTCTGCGATGGGCAGAAGGAAAGGTCTCAGGGAAAATGCGTGGCTGGGAGTAGCTACTTTGTCCTGCTCTCAGTCCTTCCTTTCAGGCCCATCTTCTGCATGCACTATTCAGCATTCCTGGATAATGAAGGTACAGCAGGTCCTTACTGTGTCAGTGGGTCTCGTAGCTGCACAGAGAGGGAGCAAGTTGCAGCACTGCCTTGACAAGTCAGCATCATATCAAGTGCAGCATCATAACTTCACCAAGCAGGCCCAGTTCCGTGGCTCTGTGAGGGGGTTTGGCACTGGAGATCAGGAATCAACCTTGGCACATGCAGCAAGCGCTGGGACTGAAGCAGATGTTGATACTGACTTTGATGTTTCATCCAACACTCTGAAGGCTTGAACTTGAGACCAAAAGAACTCTCACAGAAGCAGGAGAATAAAGAGAAAGTCGGTTCTTTCAGAAGATCAGACAGAACAAAACATCCTGAAATTCAGGACTAACCCGAACCTTTGTGTTTGTTCTGCGAAATTGGGCAGTGCAGATCCTGCTGGAAGGAGGAGCACAGTGCCATGTAGAGAAGCTGGGGTGGTCCAGCCTTCCCTCATAACTGGGAAGTGCTAAGTCAGTCAGCTCTATGGCCTGATTGCTTCACAGAGATCAGCAGAAAACTGTCTGCAGAATTCCGTCTGTGTTTGGATTTTGGCCCTGTTTTGAATTTGTGGGAAAGTGTGTGAAGCACTGAGGTTTTTGCTCCCGGAAAGCTCCAGCTGGGTTCCACTCACTGGTCATGGATAATGACCCAGAACACTGACTTTTGCCAAATACAGCTGGGATTTCTCAGTTGAGTCAGGGTTGTGCCCATGGTAGTGCCGTGTGAGGTGGTGTGGGCTCTTGAACCAGGCAGGGGTACCAGGTATGTCCCCAGTGCTTGTTCCAGCCTTGCTGCAGGTAACGTCCACTCTTCTGCAGCTGCATCCAGACCCACAGTGCTGGTGGCCAGTGGACTTGCAGAGCAGCACTACTGGCTTTGCAGGGGATCTCCTGTCTCAAAAAGTATTCCACCTTGCAGTGATAGTCCCTGTGGACCTCAGCACTGCAGGGCAGTGCCTTGTACAGCTCTTCTGATAGCTGGAACCACCCTGCTTTTCCTCCTTCATGCACTGTGAGAGGCTGGCAGTGTTTCAGCTTCTGTCCATTGTGTGGTGAGGTGGAGCTGTGTTAAGATTTTTTTTTTTTTGGTGGCTCAAGTTTGTTCTCAGCTCTTCTGTTTGTTCTTTGTTATCAGCTTCTGAATTCCTCCTATACCTCCTGTGTGCTCCATTTCTATATGCTGAGCCCGTTCTTCTACAGTTTCTCTAAAATGAAACTGGATTTGCAACCTCTAAGTGTCACATGAGCATGTAATGGCCAGTTGCTGGGCTGAGTGGCACATATTGGGCAGTGTTTGTTGCCCGCTTTGATAGTGTTTCTGAAATAGGTGGTGACTTCATATTCCTCTCCTGCTCACCACAGATATCAAGAACCAGCTCCTTTCTGCCCAAATGCTCCTCTCCATCCAACAAAAACGCCCCAGGCTGGATCACGTCATTTGGCTGAGCCACACAGAGCTGCTGTGGTGGACAAGCTCCACTGCAGCATGACAGGGCAGGGACTGGTCTAAAGCAGCTCTCCAGGTGTTTTTACAGCCTCTTGCAGTTGTACACTGTGTGTCCGGCTGTCTGGGGTGTCTGTCCTCTGCTCAGGTGTGGGTGCTCAGTGCAGTGGTGAGAGGCAGCCACATTTCCCTGATAGCATCTCAGCCTCACAGCAGCCACAGGGCTGCTGCCACATTCCTCCCCCAGCTACAAGTCTCTGATCCTGCCCGTGCTTGCCATACACATCAGGACTTTCCAATGAGCAGGTTTCAGAAGAAGCAGCTCATGGACAAGGTGTCCTCACTGCAGTGGCCATGCTCCAGGCTCCGTGGAGGGTAAAAAGCAGTCCTTTCAGCTTTTTAAGGCACAGTGCAGGGACAAGAGTCCCCTGATTTCCCACTGTGATGAGCAATGACTTTCTCAGGACCTCTTGCAGGTGTCTGCTTCATCTCTGTATCTCATTCACAAGGCCTGTTGGATATTCTCCACCAGACATATACTGTGGTACTCGTTACTGCTGAGATGACTCTGTGCTCATCCGAAATCAACTGCGGTGTGTCAGATCCTCCTCTGACAACACAGGGAGCTAGTAGGAGAGATGTGCCCTATAGGGATTGTGACTTGTCCTTACCCACCAGCCACTTACTGAGGATAACCTCTGGAGGAGCAGCTCAGGCATCTCTCTCTGGGTGAAGACCACCCTGTGCAGGTGGTTTTTCAGCCAGAGGGTGGCAGGGCACTGAAAAGGCTCCATAGGGAATGTTCATGGCCCCAGGGCTGACAGAGGTCAAGAAGCATTTGGACAAGGCTCTCGGGCACGTGGTGAGCTTCTTGAGGTGTCTTGGGCAGCACTGGGAGTTAGACTTGATCATCCTGATGGATCCCTTTCAACTTAGCATATTCTATGGTTCTGTGTTCTGTTG
Source organism: Erpornis zantholeuca (assembly GCA_013400515.1). NCBI lineage: Eukaryota > Metazoa > Chordata > Aves > Passeriformes > Timaliidae > Erpornis > Erpornis zantholeuca. The sequence goes on along the minus strand of VZTN01001370.1, from coordinate 144,502 downwards.
CCTTTGGGAAGAGCCTGGCTTTGCCTTCCTCGTTGTTTCATCTGGTACATTCCCCTCCCAGTCGGCTCAGACAGTTGGAAGCACAAGAGCAGCAGGGAGTGGGCTTTTTTGTGGCGCTGACCTTCTCACCAGCCATCCTCCCATCTGTCTTGTGGTTCCCTGCAATGTTATCCTGGCTCTGCTGTCTCTTCTGCCTTTCACTTGAGGCAGGTTCTCCACAGAACAGTGGTCAGATTAGATATCTGCCTCGTGGATCCTGTAGCCAGAGGTTATTGCATCCAGCTCCTAATTCCTACTACTCACAGCCCTCTGTGGTGGCTTTAGCTGTGCCCTGGCCCCATTGCCTTGGGGTGGGAGGTTTTAGCCCTTCTGTGTGTGGGGTTTATTGTGAAAGGCCCACCAAGGGGTGTGGGTGTGCAGGTCCTTACACGGTGCCTCAGCTTGTCTAGAGCTCAGGCTTTAGGGAGTGCAACCAAACCTTGTCTCTCCTGTTGTTTCTAGAGCCTGCTGTGGTAGCCTTGGGCTTGGGTGCCCGCATGGGCAGACCCTCTGCCTGCTTCTGCAAGCCTCTGGTGGGCAATGCACCCTGCCTGGCCACAGCACAGTGGGCATCTGAGCCCTGTTGTGCTGCTCCAGGAGCTCTGCAAGGACAGGAAACAGTGGGATTTCCCTTCCCACACGGACTGGCTCCAGGGTCTCTTGGGACAGCCTGATGTGCATCATGTGGTGCAGACGGAAAAGGCTGAAATAAATCAGATGGGGAGCCAGTGGTCAGGAGCTGTGCTGGTTTGCTCTGGGAATTTAGAGCCACTTCTCTCTCAGCCTGAGAAAAAGGAGTTGGTTCAAGGCATGAGGGAACCCAATCTTGTGTGCTCCTGGTGCTGAACAACACCTACTTGGTCTGTGTGTCTGTCCTGCCATCCTGTGTAACCCACCATTCCATGCATTACTGCAGATTAGTTACCAGGGGCTGTGCTGGCTACAACCCCACTCTGGGATGCCAGAGTGGGCAGTACAGCTGTCCCAGGGTCCCAAATGGCTCTGTCCTATTCCATGAATCCACTGGTCTCCTGCAAGCAGTCTGTGAAGAGGAACACGGTGACACAGATCTGTGACTCTGTGCCGTGTCTGAATGCAGTCTGGAGGGAGAAGCAGCTGGGGAAGCAAAGGAAATGATGGCCAAAGGAACAAAGGCGAGAAGGAGATCCAGGGAAGCAGAGAGGTGGGAATGGTGGGGAGGAAGTGAAAGAACAAAATAACAAAGTGAGGGAGAGCTGGAGATGTGTCTTGGCGGAGTATGAGGACAGGTGAGCTGTGCAAGCAGGAGAGAGCTGGCTGGTAGCATGAAACATTGTGTGCCTAGGTTGCTCCAATCTGATCTGGGGCTGCCTGTTGCAGGCCCCCAGATCAAGTCTGAACACACTAATACAAAAAGCTGGAGCTGAGAGGAGACCTGGCTTGAAAACCAGGCTCATGGGTCAGAGGAGCAGAAGCGTCTGTCATGCATCAAGCAATTAGGATGGCAGCTTTGGACTTCCAAAGGTTTCTTGGTATCTTTCCTACTGGGTAACTGGCATTTAAATCCACTGATGTTCCAGCCTGGCTTCATCTTGCCTTCAAAGGTCAACGATTAGTGCTGTGCTGAGTCTCAGCTTTGGTTCTGTCTCCACTGTCTCCCTACCTGTGGCTATCTCAGGATGCTGTGTGTCCAGAGCAGCAGAAATACAGCTCTGTGCATGGAAAAGCAGGAGGGTCTTGTTTCTTTGGAGATGCTCTGAGTCAGAAGAGGAGCTGAGAAGCTCTCTTTCTCTCTAGTGGTTGTGGTAACTTGCAGCTAAATCAAAAGCCGAGGCACAGAGAGTCGCATGGCCGGTAGCCATCTGCCCATTGCAAGGTCACTGTGAGGTGACTGGCTGGCTTGGGTACCTTAATTAATGTGCTGATGGGATTTCCTATGTCTAACCAGGTTCCCAGGACTCCTAGGATGAGGCTGCTGTGAAGGACTGGTGGATCCCCTGCCTGTGCTGTGGTGCCTGCAGATTCCCTGTGATCCCCTTTCCAGCTGGAGCACCGTTGCCAAGGCCGCTGGGAAGAATGACTGTTGGATGCCTACTGCAGCCCCCTGTCCTGGGGAGGACTTGGCTCCCCATGCTGCTGCTGGCAGCCTCTGCTCACTGCCACTGGCCCAGCGAGCCGGCAGAAGTGGTTCGGGACTGGGAAAACCAGCTGGAGGCCTCCATGCACTCGGTTCTCTCGGACCTCCGGGAGACTGTGCCAGCTGTGGTGGGCATACCCGACAGCTCTGCGGTGGTGGGACGCTACTTCAGAGTCTCCATCCCCACGGATTTAATTGCTTCCAATGGAGAAGTTGTCCAGGTGAGAAACACCATTCCCCAAAAGATCACTTTTGGTTATATTCTTGCAGGATCAAGCGAGTCACCCCACTAATGGGCTGGGTCATGAGGGTGGCTGGGAAGTAGCCTTATGGTTTTGTAGGACTATGGGAGAAGGATTTTTATAAAAAATTAGTATCACCTCATTGCAAAGTTCCTCTCTTCTGTAACAGAGAAGACTTCTCAGGGATGATTAATTGAGTTTGTTGGCTGTATTTAAACTGTGAGATGCTCTGCCCCTGGAATGATGGGCACATTCATGAGGAGATGTTGCCGTGGGATCTGGAAAGCCACAGATTCCCTGGGACTGCTGTTCAGGCTCGGGGAGTTTCCTTCACTGTGGTAACAAAACATTGCCAGACAAACAGACCCTGTCCTGCCAGCAGGGCTCTGTGTCACTGTCTCTCCTGACCTTGCCCCTTAGTCCCCTTGGGAAAGATGGTAGCCTTTCCCCTTATCTGACTTACTCTCATGCTGCTGGCACTGCCGGGATGTGAAAACTGAGTTTTGGAATCCGTCCTGAGTGCAGGAAAGGGTTAGAATAGCCCAGAGGAGGGTAGGGACATGGCCAAACACAGGTGTGCTCATTGTTAGTCCTTTCCTGGAAGGGTTTGCTTGGATCACATGGAATTCAGAAAATTCTCTTCTTAAAAAACAAAATTGTCTTCCAATATCAGGATTTCTTTTCAAAGAGCATTATAAAGCATTATAAAAAGAAGCTTCTTGTGTGTCTCAGAAGATCAGAGGGAGTTGGAGAGCAAGTCAGGAGCAAATCTGACGTCTTGGTTTCTCCTTGAAGGCAGGTTTGGTTCAGCTCTGTGTACAGTCACACAGCTATCCCAGTCCTGATACATGGTCCCACTGGCCCCAGCAAGGCTGCTGGACCACGACATGCCAGGGTGGGCAGAAAATGTGAGGAATGCAGCTGTTATGGGCAGAGGGTCAGACAGGGGGAGGAGGACAGTGGGTGAACCCCTGGCCAGAGGAGTTGGGGAAGGGGCCGGGCTGGTCCCGGTGACTCTGAGCTGACCGCGGCCGAGGTCCCTGCCCAGCCTCACCCACAGCCTGTGCTCAGAGCACAGAGCACCTGGACAGCACTGGGCTGCCAGAGCCTGGGTGGGTGTGGTGAGTCCCAGATCTCATGTTACAGAAATGGTAACTTTGGTTTGGGATTTTGCATCCGAGTGGCTTGTTCTGGTGTTGTTTAATAGCTGCTTTGATGGCAAGAATAACTGTCAGTATTTATATAACACCACAGCTTCCTCTGTCATCTTTTCCTGGCACAAAAGTCATCTGTGATAGCTCCAGTAGCTGTAGGAAAATACTGACGGATTATTTCCACCCCACCTGATGGCTTCAAACTATACCTCTGCCATGTAGGTGTGAGGTATCTTGACCAACACCAACAGGCCTGGAGAGCCTGGAATGAACTGGGCTGCAGCAGGACCCAGCAGCTGCTGGTTGCGTGTAGTTAACTAACTCTGGGAGCGATTTTCATGCTCCTCCCTGGGTTTAACTGAGTGCATGTTGCATCTGTTCACCTTGAAATTGATTTTAAAAGTGCAGCAGGCTCTCATTTAGCTGCTGTCTCTAGAAAGGCTCTCGTTGCTGAGCACAGCTGACCTTTGCTATGGGGATTTGATTCCTGGCTAGTGTTAACTGCGTAGGCAGTTTTGGGTGCTAGGGTGCATTTTTGTTTTACTGGTAAGTTTCAGGGCAAATTGCTCTGGTCTTTTTCTCAGGCTGCCTGGCATTTCTCAGCTGGAGCAGTAAAAGCATAATACTTGCTCTCTGGTGTACTCAAACCCTGCTAAGAAAGAGTAAGGGCCGTGTCTTCTGAGATGGGGCAGGGTTTATGGAGAGATATATTTACCTATATTTTTTTCCCCTTAAATTTCAAGGAAATTGCTACAATTTTTTATTTAAAAAAAAAATGCTGACAGTTGCTGTCCCCAGACTCCCAGGAGCTTCCCACTGGAGCCTGGAGAAAGTGCAATTGCTTCATTTCTAGATGATTCCCACTGATTATTTCTAGGATTGTGGTGGGGATCGCCTTGAAGCTCCTTCTCAGATCCTCTCCCTGCTTGTTAGCAGATTCCAGCCAGCTGTAGACAAAATACTTTTCTCTGCAAACTCGGTTGTGGGATGGAAACAACGCCAGGCATGTGCAGCGTGGCGGAGGAGTGCCTCGCAGGCACGCACTCCTGCACAGTCAGGTATGTGCTCCTGGGAGCAGTCCCCAGCCTTTCCCTGCCACCCCCAAAGCTGCTGAACAACAGGTGAGATTTTATGGCTAAGGACAAAAGCAAGTTTATTTGAATGTGTTCAAGCTGCAGAGAAAAGAAGTAAAAAACTACCACGTGCCTTAATTTCAGAGTCTGTTTCCACTTTGCTCAGAGGCAGCTGCCTGCAAGGCGTTGTGGCTGTGGTAACGCCCTTCCCCTGTGCCTTGTGTTCCCAAGCAAGTGCCTTGGTCAGGCAGTATCGTGTCCTCTGAAGAGCAGCTGGAGCTTGCAGGTATTCCAGCTGTTGGATTTGGCAGCAGGTCGGTCCAGATGCTGTCCTCTAGCTTCCTCACTACAGCAGGGCTTCTGGCTGCAAGACTGCTCTCCTGCTGCCTGGAGGTGGCTGGAAATTAAAAATCCTTGCTGTGTATTCCTAAAAGGCACCTTGCAGCCCTTTCTGTCACATTTGACACCAAAACATTGGTATCTTTACAAGGTTTGAGTTAAAACATCCAATTTCCCCGTATCGTACAGCCCCCTTGCCATATAGACAATGTGAGGGTGGGTTTCCACTTCCTCCCATTGGCTCCTGGCATATGCTGGCTGGAATAAAGATGGGCATTGGTGCTGGTACCCTCACCAGTTGTCATCTCCTTACCCCATTTCCAGTGAGGACTGTGTAGAGTCTGACCTGTTACCTCTCAGCTGCGTCCTGTCGAAGAACAGATCACGCTCTGGTCAAAGACCAGTTGGATTTCCTGTTCCTGTCACTTCTATTTGAAGCTGCTCCAGAATTTGGCTGCTCTGATTAAAAATGCAGCTTCTAGCCTAAATTTAGAGAGGGCTAGAAATATTTATATGTGCTGCCCTTTAGCCTAAATCAATTCTACCTTCATAATATTTACTTCCCTTATGTATTTATAGGTGACAGGCATATTCCCCATCTTGATTTTATTAGGTTAAACAAGCCAACCTCTTTAGTCTTTCTCATAAAATAAGCTTTCTTTCCTTCCCCTCAGCTTTGCAGCTGTCTTCTGCACCTCCTCCAACTTTATTGTTTATTTTTTAGGGTTTATTTTTCTTATGTTTGCATGACCACAGCATTACAAAACATTCCAGATGAAATTTTACCAGAACCTTTTATAAAAGCATCAAAACTTCCTTTCCTCTTCTATAAATAACCTTGTTTGATATATCCTATGATCTTTTGCTTTTCCATGTCTGCTTTGCTTTGGTTTGGACTTCTTCCTATCAGCTGAAATATCTAGGCCTGTAGTTTTTGCTCCTTCCAGTTGTTGAATCCCAGAAGAGGACATAAGGTGAGGGGCATGATTTGGGGTGGTGGCTGTTGCCAGACATGGCTCTCCACTCATCCCACCAGCCAAGATACGATATCCCCACAAGGGTACAAAACCTACAAAGTATTGAGCCCTTGCACAGTCTGATAGCCTAAATGCATATGCCCACAATGCATAGAGACACTATTAAATAACTTTTGTTTAAAGATGGATCTATAAAGCATGGTGGAAAGAGAAACTCCAGGTGTGTACTGCTTCCCAAGGCACATCCCTGCTGGAGCAGATTTGCTGTGTCTCCCTTGAAGGTCATGTAAAGCTGCTGACTTGGTACCAGCTTCAGGCTGGTAGTGTTTGGTGTGGGATGGATCCCACAAGAGTAGATCTGCACAGGTTCGTAGCCAATGCTAAGGAGCTCAGGTGAGCATTCCTGGCTGTGTCTTAGCCCCTGATTGTTTTAAGTTTGAAGTGCACGGTTTCACCAGGGCTTTGTTGGGAAGACAGGTAAAACACGTAGCAGAGGCCCTGAAAAGCTGTCTCTGTGAGCAAACGTAGCTGGTGGGAAAGTGATAAGAACAACGGAATTCACTCACATGAATTACACAGTGCAGCTATGGAGCGGGTTTGGAGGTTATCAGAGACTGAGTATCCATCTGGGAAGAAAGGAGTCTTGCTTTCATAGAATCACAGGGTTGTTTAGGTTGGAAAAAGCCTCCTAGATTATCGAGCCCAACCATTAACCCAGCACTGCCAAGTCCACTCCTAAACTTTCCAAGCAGGAGGCTGAGTTTCCAATGGTTGTTCTATTTGCCATCTGCTGAAGTGGCTTTTATTGAACAGCTTTGCTCTCATCAGATGTCAGGGACCTTGATTTATAAAAGGGATCCACTGAGATTGGGTTGCAGGAGTCCTGACATGGGTATCTGCTGTCAGGGCTGTGCTGCTCACCTCAATCCTGCTCCAACCCCAAAGCCAAGGGCTGGATGTTGGCAGCCAGCCTGCAGTGCCAGGACACACTTGCTTTCAGGGAAGAAAACCACAAAATACTGACTACTTTTTTTTTTATTCCTCTTGCAATGATCTTTATTTCAAAGCGTTTTAACTGAATGTGAAATTTATTAAAGTGGCATTTCTCAAAGGAAGAAGAGGAGCAAAGAGCGCTCCTGAGGGGCTGTGTCATCAAGTTGGATATCTTAAAAGGCTCTCTGTGTCAAAGCATTTGAGCTTCACCTCCTCCCTGGGGTCCCCGGTTTTCTTGGACTAACTGGGAGGTGCAGCAACAGCCGCTATTTACAGGGGAGCACACGGGGATAAATGGCAGTGCCTGGAACAGGTCCAGGCAAAGGAGGACTTGGGCAGGGCTTTGCCTGGTTGCCACGCTGCAATCTGAGCGATAAGATGAGCTGATAAGATTCCTTCAGGCCGAGGGGGACACTTATCTTTTTCCTGCAGAGAGACCTAGTCAGAGAATTTGGCATTTTCAGTGCACGCTTAGTAACAAGCTCTGAATTTGGAGGAGTGGAAAATGTGACTCGATCTAATTATAAACTGGCTTTTCAGACGGGCTGGGAAGTTCCTTGTTTTGTCCTGCTCCTACAGGTTGTTGCTCTGAGCATCCAGGGAGACAGAGGAATGTGACAGTAATGAGAATTCTGCGAAGGAGCAGACCTGAGTCTGCAAGGTCTGGTCTGCCTTTCCTTGCCATGCTCTTGAAAGCCGGCTTTCCAGCAATCTGCTGATGGCAGGAATAAATTGCCAGGGCCGGTTAGCTGTGCGGTGGCAGCACTAAACCCCCAGCACTTGGCATCCCTGCCTTGTGGTATTTTTGCTTCCCTTTGGCCTTTCGCTTATAAAAAGTCACACTGAAAGAAGAGCCCAACCAAAGTTTTTTTTTTTAAGCTGTTTGAGGCTTTTCCTGCCCTGTGCTCGGCCCCCGGACAAGGGATAAAGCGGGGTGTGGGCAGTCCATGCTGACCCCAGCCCTGGCGCAGGCGGGCTGCGCCTTCCCGCTCCAACAATAAGGCTAAACAAATCCTTCCAAGCTGCTTGCATGGACCGATGAAAGGAGGATTTCTTGGGACACTCAATGTTTTGTAGTGACCTCCCAGTGAAACAGCTGTTGTGCTCCCTTGCCCAGGCAGTGTGGGACGCTGAATGGTGTCCTTATAGCCAACACAGAGGCGCATCTGGAAAAGAAGCCGTCATGGCAGGGGTATGCGAGGGTGGCATGAGCTGGGCGTAGCCGCTCAGCCTGCACCGTTGTGGAGCCATTTTACTGATGGTGAAGAAGCTGGTCAGACAAAACCCAGGTCGTGGGGAAGGCGGGCTGAGTCCACAGCACAGCCCTACACCCACATCCACAGAGGAGGGGGGCTGCTTTATGTGTGTGAGGCTTCACCCCCCCCCTTGAATGGCTGGAAAATGCAGATTAGCAACAGACACATAAACTTCTCATTCAGGTTTTCATGAGCATATAAAGCAGAGCAGCTACTTCAAGTAGCTTGGCTACCTGGTCCTTCAGAGGCTGAAGTTTGAACTTGGAAGATGAGGGCCAGGAGCAGTGACGTGGCCTCTGCAAGCCTTATTCCCCCTTAGCTCACCTTTCTGAGCTGGGTTTGATTTGTTTTTCTAAAGCAACAGCTTCAGTGCATGGAGACATACAGGCAGAACTTCCCAGGGCTTTGGCTGGGACCAGCCAAAATGTGGGGTTAGTTCAACCATCCTGACATACCTGTGCACAAAGGTATACACAAAAGTACCAGTTACTGGCTGTTCTCCTGTACCTTTTGGTCTCTGAACAGAGATGGTAAGCTTCTGCTGGTAATGAAGGCTCTGGTACACCGAGGCTGATGTACTTCTGAGAGCCAGTGGAGTCTCTGGGCTGTTTTTAGACTTCCAGGGGCAGAGGCATCTGCATGAAATGTCCTGGAGCAGCTTGTTTTTGTCCATGAGTTCCTGGGCCTTTTGTGCAAGGCACACAGCAGCCCAGAGGAGCAGTGTCTGCTGAGGATACCCAAAAGCCCTGGCAGATATCGCAGTCTCCTCCACAGGGAAGCATGTGTGTTGCAAGTCCTCCCTGCTCACTGTGCCAAGTGTAACTTGCCTTCTCCAGCCTGAGCTTTTCCACAGCACAGCACTGCAGCCAGCACTGTTGCTGTGCCCAGTGAGCAGGTGGCTCTGAGAGGTGCCCATCCTCCTTGCACCACTGTTTTCTGGGCCTTCTGTTTCTAGGCATGGCCCGTCTGATGTCCTATTTTGCAGTTCTGTTGTGTTTGAGGAAAAGAGGTGGGAAGTAAGATTGGAGGTTCCTTCACACAACCTCTCCCAGGTGCACACAGCCAACCTCCGTGGCAGGGCTGTTCCTTGGGGCCAAAGGCTCACAGCTTCATAGAATCATATGATATTCAGAGTTGGAATGACCACGAGGACCATCAACTCCAAGCCCTGGCCCACCACAGAACAACGTGAAAAATCGCCATGTGTTTGAGGGCATTGTCCAAACACTTCTTGAACCTCTGGCAGGCTCTGGCAGCTGTTGTGGGCTGAGGGCTGTCCAGCTCCTGCCTTGCACCATCACATTCTCTTACCCAGTGCTGCCGTGGGACCTGCCTGGGGCTGTGGTGCCTGGACAGCTTGGTCTGCAGGCACTGCTGCAGCCTTTGTGCCAGGTGAGGAGTGCAGCCAGCACTGTAGATAGATCTACAGACAGAGCCTGCCTCCCAAAGCAAGGACTCCATCCTCTGACCTGCAGCCTGTAGGCCCCACGCCCATCACTTTTTCCTGTCTCCAGTCTGGCTGTGCCAGCACCATGGGTCATTGCAGTGCCCACAGTTCCAGCAGCACTGGGGTGAATCTGAAACCAGTGTCCCTCCCCCCCACTGGTGTGGGACGAGGCAATGGGAATCTGCCTGCCCATGGATCTGATTCGGGGCTGAGGCTGCCTGTTGCTTCTGCTGCCAACACTGCCCATGCTGCAGCGTTAGCAGGGGGTTTAAGGTGAAGCTTAGGTTTGGGCAAACAGCTTAGGCTTGACTCTTTCTCTGCAGTTATATTTGCATTTGAATTGCATTTGAATTTCCATTTTCTTCCCCTGCCTGCTGGTTAATTGCTTGCAGAAGCCTGAGCCTGCAGACTTGGTGTGACACTGGCTGGTCAGTCATTTGGGAACAGCTCAGCTCACCTTCTGGAGGGCTCAGCTGGCCATGTGTGTTGGGGTGATGCTGAAGGAGTCTGGCTGCAGTAAGTTGTCATCAGTAATTATACCCTACATAAAACCCTGGCACAGGGTCTGTCTCTCAACAGTAGCTGGGCAGGGAGGGGAATGGGGCAGTGGGAGATCTGGCAGAGCTCCAGGACTCTCCATGCTGGCTCTGTCCGAGAGCAGTCAGGGGGTTTTTAGGACTGATTTGAAAGGAGCTGACTCCCAGCTGCTGCTGCCCATGCGAAGGTCTGGCAGCACTGACAGGGGAGATCCCATCAGATACTTTCAGGATTGGGAAGATTTCATAGTGGTGTGCCATAGTGGAGACCTGTGGCAGGATCCTACAGTACCTGTCTCCTGACAAAGTGCTCGCTGCCTCCTTCTTGGGGGATTCATCAGGAGGAGGACTAAATACCTGGATGATTAAAGGGCACTCTTGAAGACAAAAATGCAGTTTTTGCCTGAATTCCCTCGAGGCAGCAGTTTTGCTCACTGCTCCTTTGCTTATCTTTGTCTTGTTGGCTACAGGGCTTTGAGATCCAAGTTTAAAAAAACAAGTCAAACTGAGCTATCTTCTTTCATGAGCTGACTGCTCTTGGCTGGCCTAAAAATAACAGGCAATGTCTATCTGAAAGGATTTTGTGAACAAGGTCTTCAGAACCAGCCAGACCACTGTATGTACTTTAAATCACAATCGTGGCTTATTTTTAATGGTCTTCGATACACTGCCAGGCTTGTGTAATCTTTACCTGATAAGCATTCATTTACAATTATCTCAAATAATGGGAAAACAAAGACAGCCTTTTTTTTTTTAACTTGGGAAACGGGAGAGTTATTTTGAAACCAGACCCCTTGAGGGAAATGTCAGGGCTTAAGGCTTATACTTATTGCATACATAGAAAACCAGGAAACTTTTAACATGAAAACTAGAGATCCCAAATGATTAACTATGTGTAGCCTTAACAAACACCCTTTGAAGCAATATTTGAAGGAAACATTGCTAGAACAGAGTCCAGGTCTCATTGCTCCCAATTTTGCACCACCACAAATACAACAGTGACGATGAACAGGACAGACCCAGGCCAAAGGCTCGGCTGGTCAGCGTTTGTTTAGGAACAAGTATTTTTATCCATCCTGATAACAGCTTTATTTATCTACTCTAATCTTTTTGGGCTCTTCTTTTGTCACATGAACATGGGTGATTCCTGCTATCAGGTCCGTAGTTGTGTTTAAAGTAGTGCAGAGACATGGAATGCTTATGACTTGTTGCCTTCTCTAAGATTTCCCGGGGGAGGCACAGGCAATCTCACATGGGCTTCATAGGAGTAATCCACAAATTTGATTTTCTTAATCGTCTCTTGCAGAGCCTTTAGAAACAGTCCACATCTCCTCGTAGGCTGAATACAGCTGAACTAGCTCAGCTCTTTTTAAATCAAGTTTAAGTGGGTTTATAAATGTTTTGCAAGTGTCGCATCCCTGCTAGAACAAGTCATCCCAGTCGGTGATTGCTTGGCCTGTTTTTGTTTTTCAGGAGAGCCTAGTTTTTGATGTGAATCTGTCTGGCTGCAGTTTCCTTTTCTAGCATGGGCCCTACATGTAAACTGTAGATTAAAAATGGTTTTCCAAGCAGGAATATTCAGACTGGGCTGTGCCTCTCTTGCCGTCATTTCTGCATGTGGGATCAGCCGCCTTTCTGAAGTGAGTTTGGCTGTCAAACGTAGGAGCAGACATGACTGAAGGAAGAATCACCCTGTGACATGAGACTGGGTAAAGTACTGCTACTTGTAGGTCTTCTCCTCAAGTCATGCCAGTGCCCAGGGAGGAGGCAGCAGAAAACCCCAGCTCTCGGGAAAGCTGTGTGGAGTGTGTGATCCTGTAATTAAGGGCTTTTGCAGAGGGGGAAGATTTGTTCCATATGTAGCCTAAAATTACACATTCAGAGTGAATTTAACCCCTCGCTATTAAAGTTTTTATTCTTCTTGATTGTGTAAGCCTCAGTAAGGCTGTGGCTTTGTCCTGGCTCCCTATGTTTCTGTTCCTTCTATGTGGCCAACCCAGCCCTCCCTCCTCCACAGTGGGCAGGTTAGTGGCTAATTTTGGCACAAGAAGATAAAGAATGGAACCATCCGGCTCCTGCCACTGTAAATGCTGGATTGCATTGAGCACTGTCCTGGCATCTCAGTTTTTAGAGGGTGTGATGAAATGACACTTTTTAAAGGAAGATGGGGATGGGTCAGTGCTTCTGGCTGGGCAGGAGCAGACCTTGCCTTTGTTCTCTCTTGGCAGAAGAAATGCCAGGGAAGGACAATTCAGTCCTTTGTTACTGCAGGAGCGAGGCTTGGCTGCCTGTGCCCGGCTCAGGTGAAGGGCTGCCTTTCCTTTGGGATGTCTGGGCTAAAAGCACCTCCTGTTCTTGCAGTGGAGGAGGAGCCACAGCCCTGCCAAGGCCCTCTGTCCTCTGCCAGACACGTGGGTACACAGTGAGGCCTGAGGGAAGGATGCTCACATGTTGGTGCATGGTGGCATATATTGAGGTACAGGGCCCTCGGGACAGCTTCCTCCAGCTGTTGTAAGCAGGAATCTGAATTCCCTGCTCTTGGATATTGCTGGTGAGGAGTTAACTAAAGCTGTGCTGAGAGCTTTAAACTCTGCTCTATAAGCTGTACCCAGCATGTCTCATGATGTGCTCTCTAGCTTGTCCAGGCTGGCTGGAAGTGGGGCATGTCCTTCACAGTGGAGAGGAAAGAGGGTGTTGCCTGTGTGATCATGGCCGAAACCCTCTGCAGCTCTTGCACAAAAGCTTTATTGTGCTGCTCTTGCCAAAAGACTCTTGGGTCCTGTGGTATCCTGGCAGAGCTGTGTATCCAGACCCTTCAGAGTGCTGAAACCCACAGCACAGTGTGGGGCTGGGTCCCAGGGTGCTGCTTGAATCCTGCCCACAGCCAGGGAGTGGGAGAGGCCCCCAGGACTCAGAGTGTGCCCAGCCCTGCAGCACCAGGCATCACTCCTGGTCCATCCAGGGACTTTCCCAAGCACAACCTGCAGTCTGGGCTAGTCCAGCCCCAGCTCTGCACCTGCTGCTGGATGCAGGAATGCTCCAGCCAGGCAGGTTTCCTTGTGAAGCTCCTCTCTCAGCTTTGCCTTTGGGTAAATTATGAAATATGTATAAGCTTTACAGAACTGCAGAGAACCAAAGCACCCTTTCAGGAGGAGAGATAGAGCCTGGCTCTGTGTTGGACTGCAGTGAGGCCAGAGCCTTGACCAGGCTGCTAAATGTGTCTCCATGGGCCCCAAAGCATCCTGTTGCTCTGAGTGTCAGGACGAGATGCCTCCTGGAGTTCTGGAAAGCCCAGCCAGGGCACTTGCCAAACGCCTCTGGGCCTGGGAGGTGGTGAAGCTCAGGTTACTCACTCTGGAGTACCTACAGCCCCGGGAAATGTCACAGCCCACCGAGCTGGCAGCCTCACCCCTTCCACCAAACACCCTTAGGGGCTCCACTGTGCCTCGTGATCCACAAGCACTGTAGCATGGACAGATGTCTGGGAGCTTGGGGGTTTGCACCCACCCTCAGCTACAATCCAGGGTGGGAGGCACGAGGCCCAGGGCTGAAAGAGGTAGTAATAAGGAGTGTGTTGAAGTCCTGAGGTGCCTGTGCTCTAAGACGAAACCTTCCCTTGCAGCAGCAACTTACGTGAAAGTGAAATCCTTCATTTTAAGCTAAGCCTGAGGATATAGCCAGGCTGGCACGCCATCCTGTGTGATGTCCAGCAGTTCCCTAGCCCATGTGCCACAACCCTGCCTGCCCACACTGGCCATTACGTTGGGTCTGCTCCCGTCCTTCATTCCCAGCTGCCATTCCTCTGGCAGAGCAGGACAACACTGTGTAGCTCCTGGGATTTTCCGGATTTCCTGCTGCTTGTTGAGAGCTGGTGTGCTCCAGCCAGGCCAGGGACTCAGAATCATAGTTGGCCAGCTTGTGGCCCCTCTGGGTCATCCTGGCTCTGGGGACAGTGGGACAAGCTGAAAGTGGAGAAAATACATATTCTGAGCTGCTGGAGCAGTGGGCTTGATGTGTGTAGGGTGGGCAGGGTGTGATGGGGTGAAGAAAAGATCAAGATGGCCAAGCTGGGAGAGGAAGGAGTGGGAGGAGGGCAGTTGTTGGATCGGCTCTGCTGTACAGCATAACTTCACCCTCAGCTTTGTCACTGTCCCCATGACGTAAACTCCCCGTCTGCCCTCAGAGAAAATGAACCACTTGTGCTTGAACCACAGTTGCACAGCAAGTGTTGGAGCACTTGCAGGCGAGGGGGTCTTGTGGGACTTTATGACCTCTTGTGGCTCCCTAAGTCCTTTGGGTCCAGTGCACCCTGCAGAGCTTGTCCTTGCCAACATGCGGAGGAGGAGGCAAAGGCTGCTGTGCTCTAGCCAGGATGTTCCTTCCCCAGTTGTTACACTTCACATATTTTTCTTTAATCCTTGAAATTAGGCATTACTGCTTGTAGAACATGCCCTAATGCTGTACTTCTAAAAGCATTTTTTTTGTTTGTTTGGTAGATCTCTGAAGCTGGGAAGGATTCCTTGCCTTCTTGGTTGCACTGGAACGCGGAGAGCAGCTCCCTGGAAGGGCTGCCCCTTGACACGGACAAGGGTGTCCACTACATCTCGGTGACCACGCTGCAGGCCTTCCCGAACGGCAGCTACGTCCCGCAGACCACAAACGTCTTCTCCATCGAGGTCCACCAAGAAGACCACAATGAGCCTCAGTCCGTGCGAGTGGCCGTCCAAGACACAAGTGACACAGCACCCTTCGTGTGTGGCTCGGAAGAGCCAGTCACTATCCTGACTGTCATTTTGGATGCTGACTTAACAAAAATGACACCAAAGCAGAGGATTGAACTCTTAAACAGAATGAGAAGCTTTTCAGAGGTGGAACTTCACAACATGAAGTTGGTTCCTGTTGTAAATAACAGACTCTTTGACATGTCGGCCTTCATGGCTGGACCAGGAAATGCAAAGAAGGTGGTGGAAAACGGGGCCTTACTGTCATGGAAGCTGGGATGTTCCCTGAGCCAAAACAGTGTCCCTAACATCAGCAAGGTGGAGGCTCCAGCTAAGGAAGGAACCATGTCTGCCCGCCTTGGCTACCCTGTTGTTGGCTGGCACATTGCTAACAAGAAACCTCACCTCCCAAAGAGGATGCGGCGGCAGATCAACGCCACCCCTACGCCTTTGACTGCCATCGGGCCACCCACCACTGCTGCACAAGAGCCACCCACCAGGATTGTCCCCACCCCGACGTCACCCGCCATCGCGCCTCCCACAGAGACGACGGCACCCCCCGTCCGGGAGCCCATTCCACTGCCGAGGAAGCCGACGGTCACCATCAGAACCAGAGGCCCCATTGTCCAGACACCCACGCTGGGGCCGATCCAGCCAACCAGGGTAGCAGAAGGTACAGGCACGGCCTCCGTGCCTATTCGCCCCACGATGCCTGGGTACGTAGAGCCCACAGCAGTGATCACACCACCCTCAACTACCACCAAGAAACCGAGAGTCTCCACCCTGAAGCCGGGCACACCGTCCACGACAGATTCCTCCACGGCAATAACACGAAGGCCTACTCGAAGGCCCAAAACGCCCCGTCCCACGAAGCCTCCCAGCACAACCAGATCCCCCATCTCCAAGCTGACAACGGCCTCTCCACCGTCCCGCGTGCGCACCACGGCTAGCGGGCTGCCCCGGCCCTGGGAGCCAAATGAGCCACCCAGGCTCACAAACCACATCGACAGGGTTGATGCGTGGGAGGGCACGTACTTCGAGGTTAAGATACCGTCAGATACTTTCTACGACAAGGAAGACACCACCACTGACAAGCTGCAGCTGACCTTGAAGCTGAAGGAGCAGCAAATGATTGAGGAGAATTCGTGGGTGCAGTTCAACAGCACCAGCCAGCTCATGTACGGCATGCCAGACCACAACCACATCGGGAAGCACGAGTACTTCATGTATGCCACTGACAAGGGCGGGCTTTTTGCTGTGGATGCTTTTGAAATCCATGTCCACAAACGCCCACATGGGGACAAGTCTCCGGTGAAGTTCAAGGCCAGGCTGGAAGGGGACCATAACTCAGTGGTGAATGACATCCATAAGAAGATCATGCTGGTGAAGAAGCTGGCTCTGGCATTTGGTGACAGGAACAGCAGCACAATCACAGTGCAGGACATTGCCAAAGGCTCCATTGTTGTGGAGTGGACAAACAACACACTGCCCCTGGAGCCTTGCCCTCGGGAGCAGATCCGGACTTTGAGCAAAAAAATTGCAGATGACTCTGGCAGGCCAAGCCCAGGTTTCTCCAATGTCCTGCAGCCTGAGTTCAAGCCTCTGAATGTGTCTGTGGTTGGTTCCGGCAGCTGCAGGAACATCCAGTTTGTCCCTGTGACCAAGGATGGCAGGGTGACCTCAGAGGCAACGCCGACAGTGGCAGCAGGCAAAGACCCCGAGAAGAGCAGCGAGGACGATGTGTACCTGCACACCGTCATCCCTGCCGTGGTGGTGGCTGCCATCCTCCTCGTGGCCGGCATCATTGCCATGATCTGCTACCGCAAGAAGAGGAAAGGCAAGCTGACCATTGAAGACCAGGCCACCTTCATAAAGAAAGGTGTGCCCATCATCTTCGCCGACGAGCTGGACGACTCCAAGCCCCCGCCGTCCTCCAGCATGCCCCTCATCCTCCAGGAGGAGAAAGCCCCATTGCCCCCTCCAGAGTACCCCAACCAGAGCATGCCGGAGACCACGCCACTCAACCAGGACACCATCGGGGAGTACACTCCGCTGCGGGACGAGGACCCCAACGCGCCGCCCTACCAGCCTCCCCCCCCCTTCACTGCACCCATGGAGGGGAAAGGCTCCCGCCCGAAGAACATGACCCCGTACAGGTCCCCACCACCCTACGTCCCCCCTTAACAAACGGGAGGCTCTCGGGGGAGAAGGGGCCTCCAGCTCCACACCGGTGCTGTCTGTGGGCCGGCAGCCCCCTCGCCAGCCGGGAACATGAAACCCCAGCCCGCTCCCCAGCAGGCTCTCCCCGGCTGCGCCCGCCGCACTGGAGCGCTCGCGGGACTCGGGGGGACACTTGTTTTATTTTTGCCTAACAAGCTTTGGTTTTATTTTATTCATAGAAAAAGATTCTCGGCTCAAAGACGCCTTCCCGGCGGCTGGGCTTCGGCCAGGGCCGGGGCAGTGGGCAGGGAGGGGGGTCGGGACGGGTCGGGCCGGGTCGGGAGGAGCAGGCAGCACTGGGGTAGCACTCTGGGTCTCCGCTGTTTGCCTTTAACACTAACTGTACTGTTTTTTCTATTCACGTGTGTCTAGCTACAGGACGTAACATGAAAGGTAGCCTAAAAACAATTAAATTCAAGGGACTTTCTGAAGTCGATGGTTTAAGTTTTTACATTTAATCTGCTGTTTACCTAAACTGGGATGTGTAGTTTTTGGGGAGGGGGAGGGCAGTGCTGTGCTGCAGGCAAGCTCCACGGGCTGGTCAGGGGAAGGCCCCCGGGGCCAGCCAGCCTCCTCCTCCTCCTCCTCTCGGGGTGGATCAGCTTTTTGGTTCGGGGTTTGATTCTTTTATCATTTTTATTTTATTTTTAATCAAAGAAATCCTATCTTTCTCACGCATCATAAAATAGTCATGAGTTGGGTCAGCCTGGCCTGGGGTGCCCATGGCTGAGCGCAGGGTGCATCGCTGTGCCGGGGAATGCTCGCAGGACGATGAGCCTAGCCCTGTGCCACCACGACTTCTCTGCTTCCAAGCGAGCACTGGGGTCGGGGGGGTCTATTTTAAGCGAAACCCCCTCCCCGTGGGGTGTTTTGATGACAGTAGGGCGTGTTCTCTGTCCCGGCTGCTCCTTGGGACTGTGCAGGAACAGCCTCGCTGGCCTCACGCTGGCACTTCAGCCTGGACACTGTTGGAAAAGATAAAAAAGTTAAAAAAAAAAATAAAAAGAAAAAGAAAAGAAAAAAAAAGCGCGCCAGGAATAGTTAATAGTTTAAAAAAAAAAAATCGGTGAACTCTCAAATCTAATTTTTTACTAAATTTTTGATACAGACTCCGATTGTTTTATTAAAAAAAAAAAGACTTACAAACCGGTGTGCGGCTGCCAGCAGTTTGTACGGGCTCAGCCCCCTCGGGCCGGCCGCCGGGGACCCGCCACTGTACCGGTACCGTCCCCGTCCCCATCCCCTCTGCTCCGCGCCGCGGCATCCCCAGCCGGGGTTTGCCCGTGTGCACCCCGGGCGGAGGGCTGACCCCGCACACCGGGGCCGGATCCGCCGCTTCCCTCCGCCCCGGCGCTGCT
>VZTN01001370.1:61272-98352 GCA_013400515.1 Erpornis zantholeuca | reverse complement strand
GGGGCCCACCTGGGGCACGGGCGGGGCGGGGTTCCCCGGGCTGGGCAGCGCGGTGCCGGGGCAGGGCCGTGCCCAGCGGGCACAGCGAGCGTCCCCTCCCTTTGTGCCCTTCCTTCCCTTCCACAGGAGCTGCGCGCAGGAAGGCGTTCGGAAACCGCGGTGGTAACATGAAACCAACATGGTGAGGAGGCTGGTGGGGCTGGGGGCCCGTTCGTGCTGCCTTTGGGTAGGGGAGGAGGGTGGGTGACCCGGGGAGCGCTGGTTCCCCCGCTGGGGACACCCGGAGTGCCTGGCAGTGCCATGGGGCAGGTGTACTCATGGGTCTGCAGGCCTGGACCGGGACCAACCTTCCCCGGGGTTTCCAAGGAGGGCTTGGATTAGAGTAGGTGTTACCGACTCCTGGTCATTTTTGAGCTACTCTGAATTTAAACTGGTCCCAGAGTCCATATTCCTCTATTTTTAAGTTCAGCATCAGCCTTTTTTCTGTTTCTTTTTTTTTTTTTTTTTCCCCAAGCAATATACTTTGGTATGTGCTGCCTTTCTTATTTCAACCTGCCTTGCTCTGTTTTTGCTCCATCTGCTTTTCCTCCTTTCAGGTTCACCGGGCTTAACTTGCTATTCAGAGCTTCCAGAGCTGGATTCCACAATTGGCCTTTGCTAATGAAGCACTGAATGGTGCAGGAATGGTGTGGGCTTGGGTCTCTGTCCATTCTTATATTAAGATGTTTCTGTGATCGTTAGGGCTGTGTAAACATTTTAGCTTGTCTCACAAAATAATATGCAGTAGTGTCTTGTGAAAGTCTCATTGCAGTGAACTGTCACCTGCAGCTGATATGCTAATGCTTGTGTGTGTGGTCAGGCTTTTGATGGAGAAAAATAATGGTATCCTTGTTGTTTATCATTGAACTAAGACTCTGATTTCATTTTTACGGAAATTCTGTCAGGAGCCTCAAAGTGTCTTAGAATTAGGTATATCAGATATCGCATGTTGTCTCTGTAACCCTAAATAGGTCTATCCTAATCCCGTGTAATGACTTATTTTTATTTAGATTGAGAAGTATTTTTCTGTGGCCAGGTTAGTTTAGCTCTGACCTAAGGTAAGTGCTTTGTTTTGGAGCTGGAAGGAAAGTGGTAGGTTGTGAAAAGATTTAGCTGTGTGCTCTATGAAGCAAGGTAACGTTGGGTTGCTTTTTCAACTGCATCAAACTCTTGTTTTGTCAATGTTTTGAATTGTCCTGATGCTGGTTTTTGTTTTTCTTTCTTAGAGGGTGTTTCATACCCTCTCAGCTTTTTCAGAACAACCATTTCCAGGTGTATGGATGAACAACCTATGCCATCCTGGTTAGAGTCTGTTAAGCTGGTCTGAAATGTCCTTTTTCATGGCATAGCCTTTGTTGCCTGTCCAATAAGGACTTTTGGGAGAACAGGGGAAGTGATCCTTAGCTCCTGGAGGGGGAAGTTAAAGTATGTAAGGTCATTAGCCTAGGAATCTCTGATGGAAAGAGTAGGATATGCTGGTAGGACACTCTCCTGGACCCTCTGGTTTTTCCTTAGGCACTTTGTGGCAGTTTTGCATGTTTCTTGCGTAGAGGAAGAGCAAGTGAGCACGATTATCTGTTGAGATAAAAAGGGGACAGTTTTTAAGATCTCCTTCTGATAACCAGTTTCATGTTCCATGTGGGGTTTCACAGGTACTTCAGCTCATGTAAGTATAGACTGCAACCCATAGCAATTTCTTGCCTTGTTGCTGGTGCCTGTGCAGGTGAGAATCAGAGTTCCCTGACTTACAGTGATCAAGCTGGAGACAAACTGTTTTTCTACCCAACTTTGTGGGTTCTTAAATGATTTTGCAGGTGCAAGGGAAATGGGGCTCGTGCTGGAATGGGATGTTGTACGAGCTGAGGGTAATCTGCAGTGTGACTGTAACAGTGCAACAATGTGTTTTTGCATTATCTATTTTCTTATGTATAAATATGATTTTAAACCACATTTTTACATATATTTAAAAATTAAATGAAACAGTAGTGCCCAGTGCTTCTCTCCTGTGAATCATCATGTGCCTCATCAGGTTGACAGCACTGGGCACATCCTTCTTATAAAAATATTACAGAAAGAAAAATAAGATGTGCTTTGAGATCCCCTCTCTTGGCAGATCATGCAGGTCAACTGACTTGGAAGTTATTTTGTCTTGCATTGCACGTAGTGAAAAGTCAAGGTTAGAGTAGCAAGCACTCAGAGGTCAAAAAAGTGCCCAGGCTGGAGTAGTACCTGTGCCCTTAATCAGCTAATTGACCTTTTAAACAAGCATTATGATTTCTTCTTAATCATACAGTTGCATACTCTCCTTATCCCATCTGAGCTGATTGGTTTGTTTCTTTCATTTTCTCCCACACATTTGGAGCTTATTCATTTTGGGTAAAATGATTAAACTCTGAAATGTGACCACGTTGAGCTTTACTGGTGCGAGTCGAAGAGCCCTGTACAAGCTTGGGGCTATTTGTTGACCATCTGTTTACAGGACACAGTCTCTTTGGTCCAGTGGATCATCAAATGTTTGTAAATACACTTGATCACTTTTCAGATTTCAGTTTTTAGTTGATTTCTCCATGCCTAAAGGTTTTTGTGGATCTGGTGAATTCTGGCTGGCACTCTGGATAAGGGGTGGCACTGATTATGCTTTCCATTGGGATAAGAAATGTAGGTGCTAAATTTGAAGTTGGATATCCAGAACTTGTGCTCTAGAAGAGGTGTTTCTTTCATCTGTGGTTGAAATGCAGGTACTGAAGCCATGGAAAATCTGGCAGAGGCCTTGATTATTGCAGTGTAACCCAGGCATTTCACTTCCTGTCAGTAGATTCTCCCAATCTGTCCATCAGGAATTAGCTTATAACATATTGGAGATGTGAGCATCACAGTGGAGTGTTGATGCTGACATTTTTAGTCTCAGAACTTAGTATTGACAAAAAGCTGCAGCCTAATTTATTTACTTTTGCATTTGACAGTGTCCCATTGTCAGTTTTGGTGCTGGGCAGGGTTTAGCATTGAATTTGACTTGCAGAATTTGTGTGTGGCTCTCTGCTTGCCTGCTTATATAATGTGACTTGCCTAGGAAAACTGCTTTTATTTCTGACCTCCCAGTCTGTGAGAGGGAACGTATCTAAAACAAGTCTAGTAAGTACAGAGGGTCCCTAGTGAGCTTTGAAATGGGTGAGCTCAAGAAAAGGAGCAAAAGAAAAGAAAATGCGACAGAACCTTCTGCAACAGTCACGCCAAGTATTTGTGTTATGTGCTGTAAACTGAAGGAGCCCTTCAGCTGTATGGAGCAGCAGCTAGCAGTCTCCCTCATTTCTATTCCTGATGTGACAGGAATGCAGAGCAGGATGCTGGCCAGTGTTTAATATCAGGTTGGTTGCTGATGTCGTAGGGGTGGTGGGGGGAGGAAGAGGAAGTGTGTGTGCGTGGCTGCTTAGTTTCTGTTTTGCAGGCATCGCCTGTGCGCAGTGTTGTGCCGTTCTGATGTGGCAGCAGCTGTTATTTTTGGCTTTCCCAGTGTGCCGTTCGGGTGGATGTGCTTCCTAATAGATGCAGTTCTGTTAAACTGTGTTGGGCTGCCTGTGCTTCCTGTTTAGTCCATGCTGGTGAGAACCACTCTGCAGAGGGTACTGAGGTGCAAGTCCTTTGCCTTCATTTATTTCCATAGGCTTCTCTATGTGCATTCTCTGTGTAAAAGACAAGCTTCTTAAGCTTGCATTTATTTTGCATCACCCTTGTCAGTAGGTGGTGTCATTAATGTTGGATCCCCTTCTTTGGGGATAAAGGAATAAGCTTTGCTGTTACAGGGTGCCTCTCTATCTGTATAATGTGTCCACAGTAGTTAAAATGGGTGCAGTTGTTTTGTTAAAAAAATAACACAGATGTAGCTGCCATAATTATATTAGCAGAAGATCTGTGTCAACCAAATCTGATAAAAGCAGTGAAAGAGGTTATGAGATGGATGTGCCTGTCCTGGTAGGACGTCACTACACGTGTTTGGGAGCTGCAGTAGATAAGCTGTCTCTGATTTAGCTTTTGTAGTTAGAAAGGTTATCTCCTTCACCAGCTGTCCTGCTTCTTTGCTAAATGCTACCTCCCTTGTGTTGGAGCCTACAGCCAGGCCTGTTCAGCTGCTATGGTTTAATATACTCTACTTCAACCTTTCTTCCCTAATGCCCATCCCTGCTTGGTGAGGAAGTCAGGCATCCTGCGCTGCTCCACCCTTGGTTGGGAATTTTCAGCTGAGAGTGGCTGAGGCAACTGAGGACACTGTGTCCCCTCAGCCCTGCTGGTGGGTTTGGTAAAGAACATCTGTCAGAGCCCACAGGAATCAGTGAGAGCATTTGCATCCTGAAAGGAACTTGCTGTGAATTCCAGTCCCAATCTCTAGGGGAGGCATGCTCTCAAGCATTCTGAATTGACAAGCAAGTAAAGATCTAAGTAAAAGCTAATGCAGCACTGGCTAACTCATTTCCATACAACATCTTGCAGGCTGACTTGCTTCTGGGGTCCTGCTCCCTCTTGATTGTGAGAAGTTGGCTCCATATTCCAGTGACTGCTCAGCCAAAGGAACTTGGGTGACATCTCCAAGGTAACTTTTTTCTGTTTTGCTCAGAATACATATGCAGCCACCTTAGGGATTGTGCAGAGAGAAATAAACTGTTTGCTTTTTACCTCTCCCTTTGTAATTTTACCCTTTAAGTAAGAATATGTAGATACAGTTTTTGGGAGTTTTGCCCTTATCTTTCAAGGATACTACAGGAACACCCAGGTAAGTGCACTAGCACAGAATGAAAAATTCAGTCCTGTTCATTCACCAAATCTCTGTCAGTTCTTTGTAATAAGAACTAAAATTCCAAGATTTGGAGGCTCATCCATGCTCTAGTAATTCTGGCCATTTAGGTGGCTGATTTGCAGCTGAATCACCTTACAATGATTTCAGAACTCATCTGCTTTTTTCCTTTCTATTCTGAGGTTAGTTTGCTGAAAGTTGATAAGGCCGATCTGATAGTCTTTCAGTTTCAGAGATTACTTTGTGCTGTCCTGAATTTGGAAGAAAGTCTATCATACCTGTTTTCCCCCAGTTCTTTGTCAACAAAGATATGACTCAGTATACCTGTGGTATAAACAGACTCAAATGACCTTGTTTTCATGAGACATGATGTGTTTAAATAGTGTTTGTCACACAGTTCAGTTTTCAATGGGGAGGCCCCTGACCTGTGTGGGTGATGGTCTTTCTTAGTTTGAAATGCAGAAGGTAATGACCAGAGAAGCTGAGCTCCACAACTCCCTTCCTGGGGTAGGGAGAGGAGACAACGTGGTTCCTTCTCTTCAGGGCATGCTCCTGTTGTCTGTCACTGCTAACTTAAGTTCTGATCTAAAGCTACACTACTGTATACCTTATAAATTCTGTTCTGACATTTCTCTTTTCTCCCTTATAGTTCTATGCTGAGCTGCATTTTCCTCAATTTTTTAAACTTCTGGAGTGGGTTAATGCAAAATATCACGTGATTTTTAATTCCAGTTAACACTGTCCACTGTTGGTATCAAAGTATTGTTAAGCGTTCCTGAAAGTGAGTTTAGAAATCTTAAAAAGGGCACAAGAAGATAGGGCTGGCTGTTTGTTCTGTGTCCTTTGACAGTACTGTCTGAGCAGCTTAAGCACGTGTGGGGAGCAGTCATGATCTCATTACAGCTAACTATAGGCGATAAGCAGCTTTGAGCACCAAAATCAGTGCACCACTGAGTGCAGATGTCAGTGAGTTATTTAAAGCAGGAAGGATTTGGGAAAGAAGCCTGGGGGCTACATAGTCCCGTGTCTTACTCAGTGTCTGAATCAAACCATCCAGTAACTGCCATGAAATTGCTGGAGCTATTGCAGAAGATGAGATATGGTGCTCCTGCATTGACTTGTTGGTTAAAAAAAAAGGTAAAGTCCTGGAGTTTTGGAAGATCCTTATAAGCACTTGCTGCTTGGTGAAAGGTTATTCCTCTTTTCCAAGCTGTGGCCTTTGTATAAAGCTGTGTTGTGACACATCTGGGAAATAGACCTGTTGGATTCACAGGGGTTGACTCTCATCCCACAAATATGAAAATAAAAAGAACTTTTAGCTTAAGTCTTTTGAGTTTGACAAAACAATTCTTGAATTAGTCTGAAGCCTAGTTAGTGTTGAAACAATACATATGCAGGTTTTTTTAGGTAGTTTCTTAAACACCCCCATGCTTCCTGTAATAAAACCCACATCATGTTAATCTTAGATGTGGATTTTACTTAAATTAAATGTTACACTGTATAAAATCTTTATTGATCCCCTTACTTTTGCAAATAATGGAGTGGTTTGCTTTATTTTCCATTAGAATCAAATATTGTAAGTGTGTTTTCTTAGGCTGTGCAAGTGGCATTTCCTTTACTTGGGCATAAATCTTCTTTATGTAATCAAGGTCTTAATTCTTTGCAGTTCTTACCACAAGTGTTGACCTGAATACACTTATTAAAATCTGACAGTAAGCTAAATGTGAACCAATAAGCATTATCAGGCATGATTTATGGATCTTTTATTTTTACAGAACTGAGGAAAAACCTCTAACTCTATTTTAGTCAGACTGAGTAGGTATCACTGTTGTGCATCATGCAGAGTCTGAATAGTTTACTCTTCTTCAGGTGCTCTGCACACTGGTATTTTTTTTTCTGTAACGACAGCACTTGGGGGTTTCTGTTTTTCCCTTTAATTATTCTTAGCTTTAGTTAAGTAAGATCACAGAAATTTCTATTGTAGCATCCTTAGCACTGACATTTCCAGTGAAGCTCAGCTGAAAACATTCAACCTGTTGACAATTTGGTTCACCTAATGACAAAAACCAGTCATCTTAAAAATTAATTCTGATTTGTGAATGCAGCTTGACTCAAATATTCTTAGTTAAAATAGTTAAGGGTATTGTTTCATTCACCAGCCAGAAGCAAACCAAGGTCTTTATTCACTGCAGTTAAAACATCTTCCTAAAACCTGGCAATTAAAGATCACAGGTTAGATGTTGAAGTGTTTGAGACTTTATGTTTTTTGGAGTCCATCCCATTGTGACATGACAAGAAGAAAATGCAAAGCCTTTTAGGAATTCTGCTAAAGATCAGTGTCCTGTGGTAGTGAGCTTGCCAGGTTGACTCTTGTGCAAAGTGCTTTGTTTCAGGTTTCCTGTCATTTGCATTGGCCGTTTTTTTATGGCTCTCAAGGAAGAGGACTGAGTGTTATTTTCCACCCATCATGCTTGTTGTTTTGTTTTTTTCAGCCTGAGATGATACGCTTTTGGCACCAAAAACGTATAGTTACCAAACTATATGGATCTGGAAGAGAAAATTAAAGGGAAATTGGCTTTCCCTAGGCTATACACAGCTAGGGAATACATGAGAATACATGTGATTTAGCAGACTGTTATTTTGTGTAAAAAAAAAAAAAAAAACTACTCAAACCAGCCTGCAACATGGCCTTCCAGTATCTTTAGAAGAATTTAAAGTGTGAAAAACCAAGGTAGCTGTAATACACTTGAGAGAGTTTTTGCTATTAGAAACAAACTTGTCAGTTTGTGTGACTTCCAGAGGAGTGTGCTCTGCTTTTTTGGCACGTGGGGCAGAGGAAATTTATTTTTTTTGTGTATGTGCAGGTGCTGCATTTAATTATCTATAAACCAATTTGACAATAGGTCAGGTTTAACATACTTTTTGCCTTGGCTTTACATCTCTTATGTAACCAGTGGCCTTAGTTGTTGTAAGTGGCACACTAGAAAGCCTGTTGGAAGGAGCTTTGAGATCCACTTCAGCAGCTTAACATTTAGATAAGATACTGGGAATTTGTGACCTGTAGAGTGTTTACAGGGACTTGTTTACGACTGCTTCACTGAACAGGAAGTTAAATATAGGCTTTGTTTGATTCTTCACTTCAGATGAAGAGGAGAAGTTTCTCGTTTCAAACCCTCAGACAGAGCTGGTTGGTGTGGTAGAGCTTTTCAAGGGGCCTGCTGCCCAGGGTTAGTATATAGGAAAGTAATGAAGATTTGGGATATTAAAGGTCCCTTTGGAAGGTGCTTGAGAAATACAGTGGAGTGAACTGTGTTCACAGCTCCCTTCTTGGATATTTCCTTTTGTAAAGCCAAGTTACATTGGATCCCTTGGAGGTGTGATGTTTGCTAGAAGAAGGTACCAAGGGGATGGTTGTGCTGGCTCCTGATTAGGTAAAATGATCTTGCAGACATTTTTAAATGCCAGGTTTGGGATTTTGTCCTTCAGAACATGTAGCATCTTGCCAAGCTTCAAGGTGTGACTATCTGACCAGTACATGTCTCCTGAGAAGACAGCCTCAGGTTCAGATTGCCTTTCATTTCCACTCAGGTGGCAGGGCCTCCTGTTAATTCTTTGTCCTTTACCTTCAAGAACATGCTGCAAGCCATAAAACAACCCCAAGGTATTTTAACAGCTTTAAGATTTTCAGTATGAGTGATTGAAAGCCTTACAGATTATGCTGATCCTCAGGAGAGTAACAGGATAACAAAAGGCCCAGATCAAAATCCCCTCCGTGACCCTGAGTTGTGTATTATATGTGTTTTGCCATATTGAATTTTTTTAATGTTACAAGGGATGAGAGTATCCTTGTATGAAATTTTCTTTAGAGTTTTATCTAGTTTCAAATGAAATTACTACCTTAGCTCTTAGTCCCAGATACTATGTCATATATTCTACTTAAATTAAGTACTAGATTTAGTGTGCTGTCTTTGTCTAAAGTAAGTTTGCTATGACAGACCTCATTATTTCCAATTCCAAACCTCAAAAATGAAATGTTGCCCTTTATCCTTGAATTTTCCATGACATTGTTTACTTTCTTGCAGCACTTGTGTTGAGATATTTTCCCCCCTAATGCAGAACTCATTTTTTTCCTCTTTCTTTTTCAGTGTTTTTAGTTTGTTTTTTTAATGGGTTGAGAGGACAAGAGAATACACTGTTTACAAGAATGTACCTTCCTTTGGTGCTTTCTCACGGGGGAAAAAAATCACAATGAAGTGTTCAGTTGAGAAGTTATAGCTCATGTTTTCTTGCCTGTGACCCTCGAGGGTCACCTGCTTAGGAAAATTAAACTGGTATCAAGTAGGGGACATGGATTTGCAACGTGATTATGTGGCTTTAACTCCCTGTGGACATGCTTATAAGGTTGTTTCTGCTACAACTGCTTGGGACAGCTGCATTAATCAGCATGTTCATCCTTACCTAATGAAGCTCTGCCAGTGGAATCCCTTAATGTAGATACAGTGACAGTGATAAAATGACACTTTTAAGATAAAACTTGTTTTGCTGGAGGTGTTGAGAAGGTAAAGAGTGAAGAGTGCTTTCTTTGTCATTGTGATTAGCATGTATTTCAAGGAAAGAAGGATTAGATAAAAAAGTAGGGGCCCAAAATATGTCTTTTCCAGCTGAATTAATTGTTTCATTGGCAGTGTAAAGTTGGAAGGGGTTGCAGCAGGAGAGGAGGGCATCCTCTCTCAGTTGGCCATAAAAGATTTTACCTATCCATACAAATATTTATTCCAGAATTGGTGTGTACTTGAAATCACAGGGCAATCTGCAGTTCCATTTTCTCATAGAGTAAATTAAGTGGTGTTCTGAGCATTGGTAAAATCTGGCGCACTGTGTAACCCAACTGCCTTGCATTTCTCTGACTTTTTTCAGATGTTTAAGAAAGCCCCAAATTTTGTTTAGTATCGATGTCTCATAATTATGGTAGCAGAACAAACCACCAGATAACAACTGCTCCTTGTGCTTTTGGTACAAGAGTTTGTTTACCAGGGTGAAGTGAGCTTGTTTGGATAATCTTGCTTTTATTCTCTTAAGTGTTTCTGTGGGACTGATGTTGTCCTAGATTGTCTTTCTGTTTCCACCATATGAGCAGAAAAGTTGCTCAAGGATTTGGATCTTCAGCCAAACAGCACCACATTGACTTGAAAGAGGTGCCCTAATTTGAGTGGGTATTAACAGAAACAATTCAGTTCTTGATGTATTAGGACACAAATTCCTTACATTTTGAGAATTTAATTACCAGATAACACCTAAGTTTAAATGAAGTGCAAGGGGATCATGAAAAGTGAAATGATCGCTAAACTGCTGGCTTTAAAATATGGTATAGAAGCAGCAGGATAGTAAAGTAAATTGTTCTTTTCTGAAAAGCTGTTTTTTTGCTGGCTGAAGTACACCACTACTGAATGTTTTTACCAAGATCATGGAAACATTCAGTGGAAGCACCAAAACCAGTAGCCTATTCCTGGTTCTTTCCTTTCCTTTTGGATAACCTCAGGTAGATTATGGTTATCTAAAGGATCTGTTAACCAAATCAACTGAGCACTTTGCTGACCTGTTAAGCTTCAGCAGAGAGGTGTAAGAATTGCTGCGTTTCTCCTGGCTTTAAGTGTTTTACCAGTGTTCAGACAGAAGTCGTGCTGTCTGATAAAACCACAGGATGCCATTAGGGGCCTGCCAAATGTAAGTGTTTTCTGCTTCCCCGTGTAGAAAAAGACAAGTGTAGCTGAGGCAAAATGTTTGTTTAGCTTTATCTTCACAGTTAGACAGAGAAAGAGAAAATTCTGTTGCACATGCCTCTCCATTCACTCTCAACGCTATTGTAACTGCCAAAATGCCCTGGTGTATCTCTGTCTGCATATGAGAGATTAAAGTCCTCTTGGGTACTGCAATTCCAGCTTGTGTGAGGCTGTGAAGCTGTTATTGCCTTGCATTCCATGGAGGAGTAGGTGGAGCTCATGCAGACAACATATTAAAAGTCAGAGTGTTGATCTTTTTGTTCAGAGCTGCTGTTCTGGCAGAACATCCTCAGGTCAGGATGGCTGCTCTGATGTGGTCTGGTGGTGACAAGAGGCAGAGGTAGAGCCCAAGCCGTGGCTGAGCAGATGTTTGTTTCTGGCCACAGAAGTGAGAAGATGGGTGTAGTACCAATGTTTGGTTGTTTGGGTCTTAAGACTCATTCTCTAAGAACACGAGTTGTATTGAATGGACATTGCTATGGATTTTCTGAAGGCAGAGATCCTGCAGTCCTCAGCTCCTTTAAGACAGCCAGTTGCTTGGAATCCCCTTATCTAATGCTGTTCATTTCCATATAATTAATTCTCAGGCAGCTTAGAAAAAGGGCAATGTATAGATCTGAGGAGGAGATGGATCAGAGTGGTGTCACAGCCCACAGTGTATCATAGGAATTGTAAAGCTGCTTTACAGTGAGCTTGAAGTGAACCAAATCAAACACTGGTTTTTGGAGGCCATAAGGGTGAGATTAGCTGGCTTGTGATGGTTCTTCATGGCAAGTTTGTGTTTGGCTTTGATGCATAACTCTTAGACTTTATAAGTTTGAATCTATATGTTGTCCTAATTCCTAAGGAAACAAAACATTTGTGCTGCTTCCTGAGTACTGGAGCCAGCTTCTGCTCCTTAGCAGCTGACTTTGCTCTCCCCTCCCTTTGCACAGGACGTGTTGTTGTTCACAATGTGCTCTTTGGATGGAGCATCTGGATCTTGACTGTGGAGTCAGTCTTGTCAAGATGACAAACATTTCCCTTCACAGATCCTAAATGGCTGCCTACCAGTAGCCATGCTTTGAAAATTCCCTTCTCCTTGTCAGAGGTGGGAACGGGATGAGGGGACTTGGCTTGGCTTTCCTCTGTAGTCTACATGCAAAGCAAAGACAAAGGAAAAGTGTTTGAATACCTGCTTAAGTTTTCTGAGTAGCAGAGTATTGCAGGACTGTACTCTGAAGGTGAAGAGGAAAGTGCAACCTTTTCCTTAAGCATTGTGAAATGGAAAACTGCACGTATAAACAGCAGCATGATGTTTTACTTGTTAGCAGTGGTAGGAAGAGGCAGGTGGGAGAATGTTTTGCCTCTGGCTCTATTGAGGCTTGTTGTCTTTTGCATTTGAAGTCCCAACACAAATATGTGGGGTGGCAAGTCACTGCAAAAGGGTTTTTGCTTAAGTCAGGTCTCAGTCAGCAGCTTAATAGAATGTGGTTTCTATAACTTGTGGAGAATTTGAGCAGTTAATGCATATCAGGCAAGTTTTGCTGCAGTTGCTATTTTTTCTATACTTTCTTCTTTTATTATTTTTTTATTTTGGGGAAGTAGCTGAGTTATTGGGGTAAAGGACAGGGAGCCTGCATTGCGCATCTGCATTGTGGCCTGAGGAGTGAATCAGCTCAGTCATAAGAGTTGAGCTGTAGTGAGTTGTCCGGCCATTTTCTGGCAGACAAGAGTTCCTGTCAGTGGCTTCAGTGTATGGATGAAGAAAATCCAGTGTGAGTCTGTCTCTGCTGCTGCAGGAGACGCATTTAATAATATCCATGTCTTCACTGGAGGGACTCATGCTTGAGGCAAAAGCTCTTTCTCTTTTTTTTTGTTGTTTGCCCAAGTAAACAATTTTATCATTGGAAGAAGATACTGAAGTTTTCAAATCCGTGTTGTTCCCAGAAGGGGGCAGGGAAGACTTGCGAGTTGCAGAGTTTGATAAAAAGTACTTTTGTTTGGTTTTGTGACACTTCCGTGCTGGCTTTCAGGCACAGCAGGCACTGCCGCCGCTCTGGCAGCAGAAGCGTGGCACGATGAGATGTCTGCTCAGTGCCAGGAGCCTGCAGCAGGGACCTGGCCTGCGAGCCTTCCGTGCCTTGGCTCTCCTTTCTCTTGGGGAGCAGTGCAACAGCTCAAGAGTTCTCTCCTGCATCTCCCCCTCATCTGAAAGACTGAAATTTTACATGTGTTAAAGCCATGAGAGAGTGGAGTCATCATAAACATCCCCATTTCTATACCAAGAGCAGTCTGGACAGTTGGCATCTATGTGGGTGAGAATCTTAGTTCCTTATTCTGTTCTCTAGATTTTTATTCTTAATTAAAGCTTGAAAGAAGCTTCTCCACACAACTTTATTAGGGATTTTCCAGAGGGTCTAGATTTGCTCTTCACAGACCTAACTTCTATTTGCTAAATACACTCAGCCTGGCCAACAGTGAGAAGGAGGCTGTTGTGCCAAATGTTTTAGAAATGGGGTCATGCAACTCCAGCAAGTTTGTTTTATGTCTGCAAAGTGACCAGGGGTTTCTTTGACAACCTGGAATACAGACAGAACAAACTTGGCCATGTTAGTCTGCATTTCTGTCTTCGAATTGGGGAAGCAGCTACTTTTTCACAGGAAATGCTTTTTGAAACAGTACTGATAATTTTGACATAACTTCTACCTCTAAATCTCCTGTAAAAGGATAAACAAAGACTCTGCTGAAAAAGGGGGCTGGATGAGTGATGCACAGACTTGCTTGAGTTATTTGGTGCTTTTTATGCCTGAGTCTTCAGTTGCAAGGTCTCCTGGCTCCTGTGTCTAGAGACAAGGTTTGAAAAGGAACCAGCAGGCAGAAGCAAATGGAAACGGAGTGGGGGATTACTTGAGAGAATTTGAGCCTTGGGAGCCCATGGGACCTGATGGTGCTGTGGTGCCAGTCTTGGTCATCTTGGAAAAGTCAGAGGTGCTGATCACTTACCTTCAAAAGAGGCCCAAAGAATAATAAAGGGTGGTAAATCTCACTTGACTCCTGGGGACAGTCATGGGTCAGGTCTTTTTTGTATACCTTTTCTGGGTGAAACATGTGAAGGAATGTGACTGGGAACAGTTAGTATGGATTTACTGACTATAAGTTGTGTCTGACGCACCTCATTGTCTTCTGTGATAAAATAATCGGATTTGTGGATGAGGAAGAGCACTAGAGGCCATTTAGCTTAAGTTTACTGGGTATTTTGACACTCTCCCACAGTATTCTTGTATACAAGTTGGGACATTACAGACTGGATGGGTGGAGTATGAATTCAAGCACATCAGGGAATTCTGAAGAGTAAATGGAGTCAGAGGCGGATGAAGGGTGATTCATAGAGCTCTTTCCACACAGCAGGACATTAGCTTCTGAAAGTAGGCTCTTAATCAGTCTTTTTTTTTTCCTCATGAATGTCATTCTTTGCCACACTGTGATAAGAGTCGATGGAAGACAGTATTTAAGAGGCTGTCTGGTTGAAATTCATCAGTCTGGCTCATTATCAGTGTAAAAGATTAATGTTTTTTCTTGGGAAGAAGGGGAGGTTCAGATGAATGTTCTTCAAGATTGCCTTGTTTTGTTTTTCATTTAATCATGTGTGTATGTGGTTGCCATTGAACTATAGTTAAATAACAATACGTGGTAATTTTGGTGATTTCAGTCATACCTAAGGAGGATGTGTTTGGAATGCTCGAGGTTAGTTTGAAAAGAAGAAAAACGATCAGTCAAAACAAAGTAATTTTGTTTTCATCAAGTTACAGCCTCTTTGGGTTTGACAAATTTGCTATTATAAAAGGTGATCTGGAGGTTTTCTGTCAGTCCAGATCTAATGGGTACTTTGAATTCTCTCACTCTTCCTAAGATACTGTGGAGCATCTGATAATCTTTTCAGGATTGCCATTCTGGAAAGAATACTGTTTCATTAGATCTGGTCGGGCTAAAGTATATATACTTATGCCCAGGGAACTGTAATTGCAAAATTCAATGCATGGTGTTTGCTTAGGGAATTTTTTTCCTTTCCAATACTGCTATTACTGCCTCGCTGCAGCCAGTGGTATGTGTTGGCATTAAGAATTCAGTTTAAGCTATCTAAGTGTGGTAGTGTGCTAAATTAAGGCACCAGTTATGAGCAAAGAGGTTAATGGTCTTACATAACGTTGGTCTTGAGGTTTTTTGCCACTGCAGAATCAAAAATAGCAATTAGAAGTTAATTTTTTGTCTTAGTTGTGTATTTTTCTGTGGGGATCAATTATCTGCAGCAACTGACTTTCTAATCAAAGCTGTTTTTTCTGTTGTAAAAGCATCATAATTTAAAAGTTGAGAACAGTATTAAAAATCCAAGTTCACCACAAGCTGCTTACATTTGTCTTTCAGTTAGTGGTCTCTTGGAAAGCTATAGATCATTCTTATTTTATCAGAACTGCCTAAGGAATGTAATTTTAGCTCCTCTGTGTTTATGGCTTTTGTAATAATTCTTCATGGGTTCAGCTCCTTATGGCTTTTGTGTGTCTGTGGTTAACCCTGTAGCTTCTCTGTACAGTTACTGGTTAAAACTCTTTAACTCTTGGCTGCACTTTGCTATTGCACTGTGTAGTCTGAAACAGCCAAAACCATGGAGTGTTCTTACAGATGCATCTGAGCTCTTCTCTTGTATTAACCAGTGCTTTTTTTTTTCTTCTGAGAACACTTTGCCATTTGTTCCAAATGGGAACTGACTATATCCATTAGGATTAGCCTGTATGTGTGTCTAATTTCATCCTAAGTCTCCATTCACAGAGATGCTGGCAGTGTGTTCCTTCCTGTTGAGGTTTCCCTTCATGTCTAGTCCCACCTGTTTTATTTTTTTTTTTTTTGTAATTGTGGAATTCATAATGCATTTTGCTGTAACTTTGCATTGTAATTTTGATTACCTTACAAAGAAAAAATGTGTATATTCACCTCTACAGCAGCATGGATTGCTTTACATCTGTGCACTATTAAGTGGCAAGGGGAATGATTCCTGGTTATGTTGTCTAGGGAAAGATTCAGAACTTGCTTTGTAGATTCCATTTGGAAGTGTCCAAATGGTGTCTTGTTGGAAGGTGAAAAGAACAGGGGGGAAATTGTCCTCAAATTCTTGGCGTCTGTGAAAAGGAAAGATTTATGTAACTGAATGTGCTGCATTCTGCTCCTTGGCTCTCCCTCTGAGGTGCCAGCGTGTTCTTGCAGGGCATTGCTGCTCTCACTTCCTGACAGCCCACCTGGGCTTAGTGCCTGCTGAGGCTTCGGTACATGAGCTGAGGAGCTGTGAACCACATTCACTAGACTTGCCCTATATTTTTAGCATATGATGATTTCTGCTTTTCAGTCTTTCCTTGATGAAATGTCTGCTTCCAGGGTAGTCAGCAGCCTGCATGAGCAGATAAGCTGAATTGGGATTTGAGCAGGGAAGCACTAAGCAGATCTGCAGCTGGGTATGTGACAGCCACAAAGAAGAGTCCCCTCCAAGCATCATTGGCTGTGGCTTTTCCTACTTGCATTAGAGATTCCATTAAAAGTCTGGTCTTCGAGCAGCGATCTTATAAATTTTTCTAATATCTCTCTGCTGATGGGAATGTGGAGGCAAGACATAGTATTAATGGGTAATAGCAGTGGGCTGGTAGCTGAGCAAAAGTCTCCCAAGGGTAGGATTCATAATCCTCTTAAAGGAGAGGAGAATCAAAGGCTTTGGAAGGTCACCTTTTGTGGGGTAAGAAACAATCCCTGCACAATGCTCTGTTGCCTCTGTGATCAATTTTTCTCCCATTTTCATATTTCATCTCACAGCAGCAGAAAATAGATCTAGATGAATCCTGCAAGAATCTTGACCCCTGTAAAACTCCCACTGCCTCAGGTTTGACTACCTGCCAAAAGACAGCTGTGTGTATATGGGTTGATAATATTACGTGACAAGGTTATGAAGCCTCACTGTATAGAGATACTGGTCTGTTCCTGAGACACTCTGAGTGTGCTTTGATCTAAAGGGGAGATGGCCATGTGCTTCTGCTTAATGCTCTGCAGCTTCACCACAGTTTTACCTTTGCCTTATTTTGCTGCACCTTTGTTTTGCATGTCTTATGTTGGAGAGTTGTGCGAAATTCAGGTGTCTAAATGCGGTCCTAAATGACAGCTTTACTAAATTTTCTTAATGTTTAAAAACCCTGTAATATGTGTATTCAGTATTTAAAGTGCAATACTTCCAGTGTTAGTGACGGTTAGCAGTCAGAAATTTATTAACTTTTTGCTTGTGATTTATGATATTTTAGTGATGTGTTGGGACAGAGATGTAGCATTTGCTCACGAACTTAGTGTTGCCTTTGAAACACCTACTTTTTTTGCAAGATTGTCCAAATACAATGGAAACTTGCTGCTTGTTCAAGAAGCAGCCACAACTTAATCTCTGAATTTTGGAGGAATGAATTCTGCATGGATGTGGCTCAGACTGTTCCTTAAGTGTGCTGTCCTCCACCTGGAAGCAAGGTGGCAAATAGAAATTGAATTTTCTGCATCTCTGAAGCAAAGCTGGGGCCTTTCAGGAATCCCCAATTTGATGAATGCAGTGTCCAGAGTTAGTGCTTCAAGCAGTGATGAGAGCTTGCTACAGCAGATGTTGATCATGAGGAAATGGGTGTGAGGCTAAAGCCATGAAACATACCTTAGTGAAATTCTCCTGGGAAGACCCTACAATGTCCCTGCCATTAAGGAATTGCTGTGCACAGCCCAGGGTGATGTGTCTGCTCTCCAGCAGATGAGGGGTGCACAGATGCAGCTTTTGGAGCTGTGTTGGCACAAGAGCCCTTTTATGGCAAGATGGGGAACAAATGACTCGTTCCAGCTTCATGTCACCTTCAGTGTTGTTGCAACTCCTTTGCTTCACAGGAACTGCCGCAGTGGTTTCCTACACAGAGCCCTTTAGATGGATCAACTCTTCCTTCCTAAAAAGCTTCGTTGTGCAGAAGTGGTCAGCTTTCTGAAGTGACTTTCTTAATAGTTTAACCAAGGTAAAGAGAACCTTGGATGTAACCCAGGCAGCAGTTTCTAAGAATTCTTTGTTGTCCATGAATCGGTGTTGTTTGTATAATGTTGTTGTCACTGTTCCCCCTGGCTTTGCTCCCCAGTACTGCTTGTGCATGCTGCTGCTGTTTGTCATGCCCTATTTAATCACAACGGGCTGTTCCTCACTCTCCTCTATATATTTTAGCAGCTCTTTTGCTCCGAAAGTAATGCTGGTATCAAATAAATTAAAGATTCATTTTTGAGGAGATAGGGCATTTTAAATATTAATGTTGTGTTGTGGAAGATGAAAACATGAAGAATTAGATTGCAGATCTTTTAATGTACAGTTTAAATCTTTTGAACCAAAGTGGTTTTGTATAGCTTTTAGGTAGTTATGTTGTGATATTTTATCTACATTGAGTAAGAGAGCGGCTTCACAGTTGCTTGGAGCTGGACTTTTGCTGTGCCTTGCTTCCCACTTTCTCCCATCTTTTGATGCTGGGGGATTGTTGGTCATATGTATTCGGGACCTGATCCTACTGAAAACTGAAGGCTTTTTGTTTTGTTTTATATATTGCTGTTTTGTTTTCCTGCTGGGTTGGGTACTTAATATAGCTCTCTGCAGGAATGCTGATGCAGGTGTAAAGAAGATGTCAGGAGAGGTGAAAAAGTCAAATGATGGTTTTGCTGCATATGACAACTCATGTCTCTTTAAAGTCAGGGGGTGAGACTGCTCCCTGAGCGTGTTTGCAGGGCAGCTGAAGCTGAATGGAACTGGCTCTTCTACTCTGCTGCCTGCCCTTGCCCTGCTCAGTGATTGTCCCCTTTTACTTTCGTTGGGCACTGGCACCAAACCAGTTCAGGAAGCCACATTGGCGAAAACAGCTTTTCTTTTTTTCCGGGTTAACTTGTTTGCTGGGCTGGGTTCTGAGCAGGATCAGTGAGTGCCAGTGCTGACTCAGGAGAGAGGATGGGTTTAAAGAATGCTGACTTAGATTTACTTAAGCTGTCATGGAACTATAGCCTGAGATGCATGTTAAGGAACAAAGGCTAAGGTTTGCCAATTAGCAATTTTTTCAGTTTTGTGTCTTCATGGATTGATATGATGACAGCTACAAAAAATGCTGCTGAACAGCTTAGAGACTTATTTTTTTGCCTTCTAGAGCAGACATAACAGAAACTATAGAAAGCTGTTTCGTTAGCATGCCTCCTGTCCTATTCCAGAAGTCAGATCTTCGTGGTTATTTGGTCTTTCGTGCCTTGTTTTCAATGAGAAGGCCTTTCACAATGATGTGTCTGATGCAGGTACCTGTCACTAGCTGAAAGCAGAGAATCAAGTATTTCCCAGTAGGTTCCCACGCAGCCATTAAAAAAGGTATTTGCAGTTGATTTTGTTTCAAACAGCATTTGGGCTGGTAATTTGAGAAAGCCTTCCGTCTGTTTCTCTTTCTAAAGCGTGCTATCATGGGATCATTGCTTAGTGCTTATTCTGTACTATTTAATATATTATCTTATTTCAGTATTTCTGTTTGTATTTCCATTGTATTTCCATTTCAAAAATTCAGCTGTAGTTTGAAGGGTTGCCAAAACTGCAGATAGGCTTCCCTGTTCACTCTTTGAATGTCACAGTCTTCAGATTACTGGGAATCTGCACATCACGTAGGCTTGTGTTTCTTGAATGGAAGATCACCAAGATAGTTAGTGGTTATGCAATTTCTGGGAGAGTTTTGTTGCAGAACTTGGCCCAAAGCTGTTCATTCACGTTGGTGGCTTGGTTAGTCATGTTTTTATGTTTATTTCAGCATGCAGACTGCAAAAATGACATATAATTTTGGACAAGCAACAGCTCGAGGGAGCTCAGTAGCCATGCCTTAGTAGGATAGACATCAGTGTGACCTCATTTTGTCTCATTAAAGAGACCCTCTGTGGTTGCAAGCGGTGGCAGTAAAGTCCCCTACGTGTTCAGTTTAGTCAGTGATCCTGTTCTACAGCAGCCATGGAACGAGGTGAGCTGGGAATGCAAACCTTGGCTTTAGACACAAGGATAGCCATCAGCAATTCAGGCACCTTGTGCTGATACAAGTGTTTGTACAGCTGCACAATAGATTGGGGATCTGACCTGGGTTGAAAAGTAATCCTTAAAAAAAACAAAACAAAGTGCTGGTTTATTTTTAACTGTGATCAGTTTTGATTCATGGTGAGGCTGCAAACAGTTGTACCAGTGCAGCAAAGTTGAGTGGGAGGGTGCTGTTCATGCTGTTCCAGATGTCAAAGGATTGCCTGCCTGTGTAACCATGGTCTGAAGAAATAACTGGAGGAGTTGGACACTGATTTGGTTCAATCAGTGTCAGAGGGAATCTCAGCAAACTATTGGGTGGTTTTTTTAAAGCCAGGCATTTGGATGGCATTGGTTCTGTTGTGGAGGATCACTTTATAGAGCAACCAGGACAAGCAAGCTTTTTTTAACCCAAAACCTGCCCTATTTTACCAACCTAAAGAGAACGTGGTGGATGAATAAAGTACCAATGTGCACTTTTTTCTTGTGCAGACCAAACTTTTGATGTATGTGTTTTCACTGTCATTTCCCTATAAGAAAGCTGGAGGCCTAGGTGTTCACCTGGGTTTTCTTAATTCACTGATTTTACACATTCTGAAAGCAGAGAAAAAAATTAAGATAGATTAAATTTTTTTCTTTGACTTTTATCTTCAAATTTTATTGTTTGGGTTTTTTTTCTCTTTTGTGTTTTCCCTTATCTCCCCTTATTTCTTAAAAGATTGTGAAGGACAAAGAGCCAGAAAACACTCCTCCTTTCTCTTTTTTTGGTTACCCACATAAGGTCTGAAACTGTGTGCATCCTTGCTCTTGAATTGGGAGAGTTGACTGTTTTTCCCGTTGCAGAAGCCTCACTTTGGCACCCGTGCTTTGGTTTCTCTGTATGACAAGTGTAAGGTGCAGCACATTGATTGTTCCTTTCAGTTCCTGTCAACCACCCTCTGAAGCCTGAACAAACTGTTCTTATTGCTGCTCAAATACTTCCTTTTTAATGGTTTTTAATGGGATTTTGGTGCTTTTGCTGGAAGTTTCCTCTTGTTTCCTCCCTACAGAAGCTCGAAGGATCTTGTCCCATCTTTCCACCAGCTTTCCAGGTGTCTCTACTAGCTAGGAGTCTGAGGGACACAAGGCTGAGGTGCACAACCATTTCTCCTTGTCCAGTCTGTCTAGAGGTGTGAGTGGGAGCTCAAGCTCCAGAGGTGTTGGCACGCGTGAATGATGACAGCACCTTTCACCTTGGAAGCCAGCAGTTACTCTGTAGGAGATTAGGCCAGATTGTTTTCCTTGGCTCTTGATCCTTGGCATGATGCCTCCAAGGTCTTCTGAGGCATTTTTAGCCAGGAGAAGATGAGGTAAGTACTTGGGAGGTGCCAGTTGTTCCCTTCTCCCCTGTTGGAGCACAAACCTGAGACCTGCTCGCCCGACTGCAGTGGATTCTGCTCAGTTTGGTGGGGCAGCTCCCCAGTGCTGAGCAGCCCTCCCCAGTGCTGAGCAGCCCTCCCCAGTGCCATCCATCTGGCTGAGCTCTGCCCACGCTCCCACAAAATCACACCTCCCTCTTCCTGCCAGCAGCGCTCACTGTGCAATGCATTTGTCCTCTGGTTCAGCACAGCCATCACCAGCTCTGACTCATTCTCTTGCTGTCAGCAAGTGTGGTGCATTTACCTGCTCATCCCTCCTGCCTTCCGGTGCTGTTGAGGTTGTAGAATTTGGTACCCACAGCTGACATGAGAGTACAGCTTCTGAATGGGCTCCTCCTCATGCTGAACTCAGCGTCATCATTCCATCATCTTCCTGCTGGGGAGGCCTTTGGGTGGCTACCTGGATGACTGTGCAGGACTTCCTTAGGGATGTGGCTGCCTTATTTAAGCCTCACTGTCAGGAAGAGGCCAAAGTCTGTGACTAAAGAGAAGGTATATTTTATTTTAAATGAGAATTTTCAACGTGGGATCGTGGGATTTTTGTATCCTCTGCTTTTTCAGTCCTTAAGTTGAGTTACAAATTCTTTCTGAGTTAGTCTTTGAGCTAGGCTTCTTCAATGGGAATGGTGTAAATCTTTTTTCCTTTTTCCCTGTCATGCTATGAATGCAAGGACAATTTTCTGCCTGTTGATGAGTTTCTGAGCCCCTTCACTAATGTGAATTCAAAAAATGTCTTTTCTTGGTGGTTTAGGTTGATTCATTGTGGCTTTTGACTGTTGAAAGTATGTTCCTCTCTGTCTCTGATGATTGGATTGGAAAGTTGTGCTGAACAGCAGCTTTTCCATTGGAATAATTTAAAAGTAACCTGTGGAGACTTCTTCCTCTTTGAAAATGATGTGAAGCCAGAAATTAGCTCACAGAAAGCTGAGCAGTGAGGCTTCACAAGCATTGATCTTCCCTAAGCCCTTCTCTAGAAAGCATGTGTCATAATCTCATCTCTCCTATAAAATGCAAAGCCGATATTGGATGACCCTGCTCTCTTAGGCACAGGCTTGGAAAAAATGTCTTCTGGGCTGCTACTGATAAAGCCACCTTTTGTTACAGTATTCCATCAGGTCTTGCTGCTATGGAAACTCTCAGGCTTGGACTGCAGCCAGTGCTCTGGAACAGAGAAGGAAGGTGCCCTTTTCTACCAAGACAGGGCGTATTTGTGGCAAGGTGCAGCAGGAGAATTCAGCAGCTCAGCTCCCTCTTGCTCATCCTCCCTGCCTACTGGAGAGGAAAGAGTCATGACACCACTCAGGGCTGGCCTTTCTTGTAGCCTTTGCAGTGAC
The DNA here is from genome assembly GCA_013400515.1 of Erpornis zantholeuca. NCBI lineage: Eukaryota > Metazoa > Chordata > Aves > Passeriformes > Timaliidae > Erpornis > Erpornis zantholeuca. Next base: position 75,895 of record VZTN01001370.1, on the reverse strand, counting down.
ACTGATAGCAGTGACAAGGACTGGCAGTCCCCAGGCAGCCTGTGCCCTCCTGCCAATGTGCTGGATGTCTCCAGTGGGGAAGGGGAAGCCTGGAGAAAAGAGCAGCAAGGGAATTAAATCATATCATCCCTGTTACGTGCAGTCCTCCACCACTCCCCAGCATGTTCTTATCACAGTGCCAGCTTGCCCAGCATCAGGCCAGGCAGGAATACAAGCTGGAAGAGGCCATTTGAGCCCCAGCTTGGGTTACCCCCACATACAGACAGCTGCATGACAGATGTTCACAAAACTTTGCAGAGTACCTGCTCCATATGTTGCTGAATGTGACAGACCTTCCCTGTTCATGATTGTGTGCTAAGACTTGGCTTAAAAAAAAAAAAAAAGACAAGAAAAACAGAGAGGCTACTGCTTTAGCATGCCAGTGTGAGAAAATGGGTATTGTCTGTGTCCTGGGTCTGAATCCCTAACAAGGACTCCCAGTACCTCATCCCTCCAGGAAAGCATGCCATGCTTTATGTGTAGGTGACAGCAGAAGGGCCTTGGCAATTCTTGCTAATCTGGCCTCTGAGGAAAAAAAAGCCTTGTTTAACCCCAGATCTAAGCACTGGTTTTAGCGAGTAGTGGTTTTGGCACTCTAGCCAGAGTTAAAAGTGCATGGCTCAGCCTGTCTTTCTTCAGAAAGAGCTGAAAAGGCTTGGCTTCCGTTCCTTTCTTAGGAAAAGAAGGGGAGAAAATTCTTGGTCTCACAGGCTGCTGGCTGAAGTGCTGAAGCTTTGTGATCAGAAGTATGGCACAAATAGTCTGTCGTGGTTTAACCTCAGCTGGCAACTCAGCCACTCACTCACTCCCCTCCTGGTGGATGGGGGAGAGAATTGGAAGGGTAAAATTGGCAAAACTCGTGGGTTGAGATAAAGACAGTTTAACAGGTAAAGGGAAAAACTGCATGCACAAGCAGAGTAAAACAAAGAACTCATTCCCCACCTCCATGGGCAGGCAGGTGTTCAGCCATCCCCAGGAAAGCCTGGCTCCGTCACAGTAACAGTGACTTGGGAAGACAAACTCCATCACTCTGGACATCTCCCCTTCCTTTTCCTTTCCCCAGCTCTGTATGGTGAGCATGACACCATATGGTCTGGGATATCCCTGGGGCCAGTTGGGGTGTTGCTTCCCAGCTTCTTGTGCACCCCCAGCCTCCTTGCTGGTGGAGCAGTGTCAGAAGCAGAAAAAGCCTTGCCTCTGTTAGCCCTGTTGACCAATAGCAAAAACATCTGTATCATCAACATTGTTTTCAGCACAAATCCAAACCACAGCCCCTTAGGAGTTACCAGAAGAAAATTAACTCTCCCAGCTGAAACCAGCACAGTCTTCCTTCAGATCTTTAGCAGCCACAAACATAGGGTATGTCTAAGGACTTGTACCATATTTTATTTCCCTTTCTCTAGGTTCAGTCAAGCTCTGTGTTAAGTAGATCAGGCTCTTTCCTTGTGAACACTTCAGCAGTTGGTGCATTTGTGCCCTGTCGTTGAGGAAGAAAGAGGATTGGTGAAGGAAGCTCAGCTCATGGCACAGGGTGGAGCATGCGTGGTAGTGGCTATTGTCCTCTCCAAGCCCTTGTTCACTGCAGTTCCTCCCCAAGCCTCACTGCTGCTATTCCCCTCAGCTGGCATTCTTGAGCAGCTTTTCCTAAGACTTGTGTTTCACTTTGGATGCATGTGTATAGATTGTGTTGTACTTCTTGGCCTCAGTCTGATGAGCCACACTTGTCATGGTGAGAGCAGCCTGTCCAAAAGGGAGTTTTTGGTAGTAGTTCAAGTGTTAGATAAGATGCATGAGAAGGCTCAGGATTCAAAGCTGTGTATTAAACAGGCTAGGAAAGTTTGTAGCTTCCTGGATACCATGAAGGCCAAATGATTCTGGTTACAGCCTAAGTGTTGCTGCAGGTTCTTGGAGAGTGGTGTTCTCTGCCCAGGTCCCAGGGCTCATCTCCATTTACTGCTGACTAGACAGACATGTCTCAAACCTGTGGGGGTCAGCTTTTGTGCTGGGAAGTTGATCTCATAGCACAGTGGGAAACGCTTTTTTTTTTAAACTTTCTTAGACTGGGTTTTCTTCTCATACCTCATCTAGTCCAGCATGACTAGAAGCAACTCTGCTTTTCAGCACAGATGCTTCTGCTTTTCTTTGCTAATGAGTCTAGCTCACCAGGAACCAATTGACCAAATGCCATAGACCTCTTGTTTGATATACTGGTATTTTCTATTCTTGTGCTTTGCTGCTGAGTGCTCTGGGGTTGTTCAGGGAAAGTCCAGCTTCTGTCATCGTGACGTTGAGGTCTGTATTTATCCCTCGCCTGTGGCCCATCTCCAGAGTCGTCAGTGGCCATCTGCCTTAGCCCTCGGCAGGGCAGGGCCTGGGGGGCTGGAGTCGGAGGAGAGGCGGTTCTGGAAACACGGATGTGCAAGCTGCTTAGGGCAGTCAGCGTTCTTGCTGTGCAATGCATCACAGTTTAGAGCATTTGTTCTCCTTTTTATTTAGGGAAGTAGCTTTACTAGTGAGTTGTGAAGCGTTGCCAGTGTTCCCGTGCAAGATGGTTTATAGGGAGTGGGGACATCAGCATCGTGGTGTGCTCAGCAGTAATTCTCACACCCGTGGTGGTGCTGCTCCCTGCCTTCACCTCTCATCATGTGGTGACATCCAAGGCTAATTTTTCTGTTCTCTTTAAGTCACGCCCTCAGAGGAGACATCCCTGTTCTCTGGCACTGTGAACTGGCAGGAGCATCTCCTTGGTCTGGTAAGACACCTGTGGTCTTCAGCCAGGGTTCAGTAATGTCTAAGAGGTCTCTGGCTGGGTCTTCAAGAGCACAGCACTGTTTCTATGGAGGGATATATTCCCTGCTGGAGGGTGATGTTGGTTTTGGGGATGGGGTTTACCCCCACTTAATGGGTTACGAAGAGCAAAATTATCTTGAATGTCTTACTGAATTTTGTTTGGAAATGTGTGTTGCTACAAGAAAACACATCTTATTGCCAAGAAGTGTTTGAACAGTGAGGTATGCAGATCAGACTTGGAGCAGATAGACTGACAGAGATGTCTAGACTTAATATTGTAGAGCAAATTCTGTTCCAGTGCACGAGTCTGTTACCAAGGAGGATAATGAAATATGGGGTGTGGTATGTCTGTGCGGTCATGGATAACTGCTCCTGAACCTCACCCCCCACCTTTCCCGAGTCCAGCTCAGCAGGCACTTTGTCTTGCTAAGGAGAGATCAGTCTGTTGGAAGGGAGTGCTAAACTGGCCCGGGTGTTAACTGCTGCTTGAGCTCTGGTGGTGGTGGTGGAGGATACCAAAGGATCTGCTTAAATGAACTGGTCTCCCCCCAAGCTGTTCCTTGGATTGTGCAGTGCATTTTGCAGTTTGATTGAAAGGACTTTGAATTTTATAAGCCAGCTAAAATAGTTGAACTCATGCCTTTGTTTAACAGACGTAGGACAAGTAATATTTAGGACTTAAAATAGTTTTCTGCTTTTATATTCATTTGAAACTGCTGGGATTCTTCTGTGTTTATTTGTGGATAGTGTCCATGTTTAGTGATAATCCTTTGAGTTAATTTGATAAAAAAGACTGAGCTGTATCTGAGCTATAAAGTGTCTCTCTCAAGCCCTGTGGAAATCTTCATCTTGAAAATGTTGCCTTCCTCTGAGATGCTGCTTGCCACAAAATATTTTTTTCTCACATTCACTTGTACATGGGAAAATAGTGCCTGTATCACTCTTTCTCTAGAGTGTGTGGATACATATGTGGAGCAGTTGCATCTGGCTTTGGACCCTGTCCCCTCCTGATGCCCAGCTCCTTCTCTGGTGTCACAGCCTCAGAATGTTTTGTTTTTATGCCACTTCCTCCCAGGGACCCTGAACATCCCACACTTGTCATGTTGGGTTTTCTTGGGGGTGCTGGGGTTCTTGGCAGTGAGCCCAGGACACTTGGTGGCCACAGCCACCTGACTGCAGTCCTGAGCATCATGTGCATGTCTTCTGACTGCAACACAGATAAATCTTCTATTCTTTTATCCTATGAAGTTTAAACTACAGGAAGGTGTGAAGTTAAGCTTGTCCTCTGTATTGTTTGGAATAGCTGAAAGCTCTGCTTTAGTCATTGGCAAAATAAAAGAAATTGAATCCAAGACAGAGCTGCATCAGGAAGGGAAGACTTAAGTCTGTGAAATATTTGTCTGGAATCTGTGAAGTGCTGACCTCTTGGAGATGCTGGTATCTTGCTTGTTCTTGGATATTAACTATGTTAAACCCAACTAAAACATCTATGACTGCTGCTGAAATTTCTTCTTGTTGATAAAGCAAATAAGAGGGAGGAGAGAAATCCCCAGCATGTTTTTGTTTGTGATACAGCTTAGGCTCTGACTGAGTTTGGGAGACAGACTTTGAGGGATGCCTTGAACAGACTTTGATATGAGTTGCTACAGACAGGGACCATCTGTGTTGTGGGTTTTTTTCCCCTCCTATTCCCTGGCCCCTGCCTCAAAAATATTCACATTATTTCTCTTGCATGGAATGTGGTGGTGTGGTCGTGTAACCACAAAAGGAAATGTTTTCCTGGGATCAGTGAGATGATTCAACTCGGATGTACATACACTCATACTGTCCCAAAACTCCAGTGTGAGGAAGCAAGCAGGAATGTGCAGACAAGGAGAGAGAAGCATTGTCCCATTGTGGTGAATTTGGGTTAGATTGGGTTAAACATGTTATGAAGTCTCGCCCCTCCTTTTGAATCTCTTGAGCTTCATCTCTGACATGGCTGAAGTGGAGCGGGGGGAGAGGAGCTCGTGTTCATCCAGAACTTCCCCCGGCCTAGCAGTGTTGTGTAGCTGCAGAGACATCCTGTGGCCGGATGAGGAACAGCCTCAGTGTGTCCCTTGTTCAGGCCTCCAGGATCCCCAAGTTCTTAAATTACTGCCCTTGGCTGTTGCTGTGTGAAGAAACTGGAAATTTGATGCATTCGGAAATTGTAGTCGCCACTTGGTTCTTGTACCAACATTTGGATAACTCATCGTTGTGAGGAAATCCTGTGACATTTTGCCCAGCAGCCTTGGGAGCAGCTGTGATCTAAGCTGGAAAGGGCAAGTCATCTGGAGAGAATTTGGGCAGCTTTACTTTTCAATCATCCTGTGGCTCTGCTGGGCACTCTGCAAATATTAAAAGAGCATCTGCTTCTCTAAAGCACTTGTAATCTCATTTGGATTTAGTGGTATATCTTGCTTACTTCTAGAGATCAGAGCCTTGTTGTGCATGTAGGTGCTGTGAAAGCATTAGAAAATTGTTGTCCTGAAAGGCTAGGATTAATAAAGGAGAGAATCTGAGCAGAATCCATTCAGTTCCAGCATACACAGTGACAGAATGACTGTCTTAGTCTGTATCTTTCATGTCAGTGAGCACTTAAGGAGGAAATTGTGTGACAGTAGCAGTTGAGCAGGAATTATTCAGTCATTTAGATGTTAAAAATGCAGAGGCACAAGGAATGGTATTCAGATTCAGAAATGTTTGTACTGCCTGTGTCAGTCACCATTATCGATAGGCAGGTGTGGGCTATAGCTCACAGTCTGCTCCACTGCCTTACTAATAAAATGAACAGGGAAGTAAATAGTATTTTCTGAAGATGGGAGGCTCAAAACAGCCATATCTCCTCCTTTCCCTGTCTGTTGTCAATCCTATTGGAGGAGCTCTGCATGGGACTGCCTCTGAATTAGTGTGTGTTTACCTGTAGGATTAGAGGTGGTGAGGAGCATGCTGGAACAAGCAGGATGTAAACAGAAAACAAAAGAGGATACAGAGGATACGGATATAAATAAATACCATAAGCTTCTCCAAGTGAATGGGGAGTGAGTGTAAGCAGTCCTTTACTAACAGGAATCTCCTTTTCTTTTTCAGATCACTGCAAGGAAGCAAATTGCCAAGATTTCCCCCCTGTAGCTGCCTGACCACTGCTGAGCTACCCCTCCCAGCCCATGTGGCTCTCCCCATGCTCCAAGAGTGCAACGGGTGCCCAACGCAATGTGTGTTTGTCAAACCATGGAAGTGGGCAAGTATGGCAAGAATGCCACTCGGTCTGGAGACCGGGGCGTCCTGCTGGAGCCTTTCATTCACCAGGTGGGCGGCCACAGCAGCATGATGCGCTACGACGACCACACTGTCTGCAAGCCCCTCATCACCAGGGAGCAGCGCTTCTATGAGTCCCTGCCCCCAGAAATGAAGGAGTTCACACCTGAGTACAAAGGTGAGGCCTCTTGGCATTGCAGTTACAGCCTCCAAGAACCTGCCCTTCCACTTTCCTGCAGCTGCTGCTGTCTTGCTGTCTTTTGGTGTCATTTTATTTTTTTACTTTGCTCTTTGCGGGATGGCAGTTTGATAGTAGCACTTGGAAAGGAGGAAGGTTTTTTTTTTTTGCAAGCATACTGAGTTGAATGTGCTCCTCTTTTTAGACAGAGAATATGCAGTGTGACAGTTGTAGTCCAAAGTTTAATGTTATGGATGTGCAACTGAAGCAATTTTATTACTAAATTATTGTCAATTATAGCCTTGACCTTGAGCTAATGAAGCCAGATCATAGACTGAGCATTTGCACATTCCAGTTCCATAATTTATTGCTTTTTCATCCCATCTCTTTTATGGACCTGTAACAGCAAGCTGCTGAAGCAGGAAGTACAGCTTTCCCAGTGCTAAGGTGCAACCTTGTCCCCAGCTGCTTAGGAGGAGTGGAATTTTCCAGTGCCTGTGTCATTGTTGAAGGTTGGCAGCTCAGCTGTGTCTTTCAGGAGCTCGATAGGTTTCCGGCCTTGTGTGTGTGTGTTCAGGATGGTGATGTGGTCAGGTAGCCTTCTGGGGGGCTCAGACTTCCTGTTCCCTCTGCTGCTTTGTCTCCACATGGCACTGGGAAGATGGTGCTTTATGTACAGCTGGGACCACCATCTGTTCTGTCTTGCCTTTGCATCTGGCTGCAGCGTGACCGTCTCAAAGCAGTATCTGCACACAGGTTATTAGTGAGGGTGCAGTCTGCAACAGATGGCTCTTCTCTTACCCTCCAGCCACTCTGGGGCCACACAGTGCTCTAGTATCCCATCAAAAATGCCACTGAAACCTGTGTAGTTCCTAGAATCCATATGATATGAGTCTTTCCTGAGGAGGTGTTTCTATAATGAAGTTGATAGTCCAGATTGACTCTCATCTTCTTGAGGTCAGATACTTCCTGGTATCCTAATGGCATGGGGATGTGCATGTCCATCCCAGTTTCCTGATAGTCCCAGAAATCTTTCCTACTGATCTGGGGGAGAGGAATACTCGATATGATATTTCCTGTCTGAGCACCCAGATGTTACCCAGCCTTACCACTGTGAGGCTTCACAGAGAGATCTTGAGGAGCACATTCAGGCAGCACTTGGAGTGGCATTTATGTGTGATGTTTTGGGGTCCTGAGCTGCTCTGGAGTTGTGTTTGAGCCACCTGAACCTTGTTAGCCTTGTCCTGTGCAGATAAGGAGAAAGGAAGGACAGGAACAGGATGGCCTGCATCTGCTGAGCAGGACAAGGTTTTCTTACATTTGTGATGAATCATTTGATTCAGTGCCTCTGTCATTTGATACTCCTGGCAGCTAGTCAATATTAGTGACAAGCTAATGAAACATTTTGTCACTGCACATCAGGAGATGGGCTGATGGCCTCATTTTCAGGGCTGGGGCAGTCCCAGAAATGAAGATGTCAGCCCTAACTGGAAGTGTCAGTGGTCCTGCTGTGTGGCTGGCCAGATATATTCTGAGTCCATGCTGTGAAAGATCTGTAACTTCCCTTGGACTATGGTGCTTTCCAGGAGCCTTCTAAAGGTAAAACTGGGCAGGACACATGGTCCTGCTTGCCTGCACTTGGCAGAGGTAGTTATGTTTCCCCTGTTTTTATTGCTGGGAAGCCCCAGGCCCTTGCAGGTCCCTTTTTTGTGGGACAGGCTGACTTGTGCTAAGAGTGGCAGGTGTCACCTCAGCTTTAGGGCTCTGTACTTCATTGCTCTGATGCTGGAAAGCTCCTTTAGCAGGGAAAGCCCAGTCCTGCTTGACCAGTGATGTTCCTGTCAACAGCAAGAACGCTTTGGCAGGACATAGGTACTTACCAAAACAAACCAGATATTATTTCATATGATTTGCTTCCCTCAGCATCTTGGCAGACTGTACTTGACTGTCTCCAGTTTGACGACAATTGCTGCAAGACTGAAGGAAGGAAATAAATCACACCCTCAGCCTACCAGCTGCACTTTTGTCCTTATTTCCTGCGGTGGCAGAGCTTCCCCCTCTTTCATTGCTCTGGGTTTGCTTTGCTGCTCTGTGAGCTACATTTTCCTCTTTCCTGCTGAGCATTTGGATTGCTAATGGTTGTGTATTCCCTCCCCTGGGAGAACTGACATGTTACTTCTCCCTGGCAGGTGTGGTATCTGTCTGTTTTGAGGGAGACAGTGATGGCTACATTAACCTGGTGGCCTATCCCTATGTGGAGAACGAGGCTTTGGAGCAGGATGATCTGCCAGAGAGGGACCAGCCACGGCGCAAGCACTCACGCCGGAGCCTTCACAGGTCAAGCAGCGGCACCGAGCACAAGGAGGAGAAGCCTGGCCTGGCCACTGACAGCACTGAAAGGTAAAACTTGGAGGGCCTGGTGACAACACCAGGAATGGGAGATCTCGCTTATTCCTTTGGTCAAGGGTGTTTTGCAATTTCTTCAGGTGGCTAGGCTTCTTCAGGTTGTGGACTTGGTAGCCCAGCACATTTTGGCACTGCAGACTGTGTCAGGAGTTTTGCTTGTTTCAGGACCAACTCATCTACATGAAATGCTTCTGACACAGGATAACCCTTGGCAGTGTATCAGATGGGGAACCAAAGCATACAGAGTAGATTTGAACACTCTTCAGTCCACCTGGTTATTAACCCAGAGGTTTCTTCCCAGGGTATTCTGAATATGGGTCTCTGCCTCCTCACCACAGACAGAGCTCCTGCAGAAACAAGTGTTCCTGCTTGCTCTGTCTATTAGGAGAGTACAGCCTGGCAGAGATACTAGATCAACCAGATCCTAGAGTGTGGGTCCACAGCCCAGGGTACTGATAAGGATTTGCTTTTAAGAGGATTTGTATTGTGTGCAGCAGGAGAAGGAACAGGAGATGGTTGTGTGCCAGGGGAGGATGTGACCATTGTAAGTATGTGAAGAGCTCCTGAATTCTAACAGGCCGGTTTGTTCTGTCTTTACACCAGCAGCATCCAGGAAACAAAGAGTCCCAGGGTGGACTTGCACATCCACTCGGATGTTCCATTTCAGATGTTGGATGGCAACAGCGGCCTGAGCTCCGAGAAGATCAGCTATAACCCCTGGAGCCTGCGCTGCCACAAGCAGCAGCTGAGCCGCATGCGGTCGGAGTCCAAGGACCGGAAGCTGTACAGTATCCTTTGGGAGGCACAGCTGGGTGTGTCAGGCTGCTGCTGCTCTGGCCTTACCAATTTTGTGCCTGAGGCAGCCAGGCCTGCATTTCCCTTGGCATTTCTGTCCCTCACACAGCCACAGCTGAGTTACATGTTCCTTTATGCTGTTCCTTCCTGCTTCCCATAGTGTGATACTAATGAATCGTGGAATGGTTTGGATTGGAAGGGACCGACCTTAAAGATCATCTCATTCTACCTCCATGCAGTCTGACTGACTTCTTCATATGGTTGAAGATGAGTTTGTTTTCTGTGTCTTCACAAATGTGTCTCCTCTTGCTTTTGCTGGATTTGCCAGCTTGTGGGGTTATTTTGTTTCACCTGGTTTCTGTTTTTCTCACATAGAAACAAACTTAATTTTAATGGCTGTGTCCTTCATAATTTTAACTGCGTGGGCTTCCTTGTCCAATTCTCAAGTGTGTGCTTGGAGACTCCAGCTTTTATTTTTAAATAGCTTGCATCACTTGCAGAGAAGTCATTCCCTTTGGCTGCCTTCTCCTTTTTAAGCACACTTCCTTATTTTTATGAAGTTCCTCTTTCTAAACCAAACACAGTTTCTCTCTTGCAGGTTTAATCCAGCTGTGCTCTGGTTACCATTTCAATGTTAACATTTTGATCTGTGCCATGTGGGACTCCTTAGGGCAAACTTCTGGGGTTTTTTTTCCCCTTTTGGAACAAGTTGCTGTACAGAGTGCCTGGGGTGTGTTCTCAGTGCTGTGCCCTGATGCGTGGGGGTTGCCTACTGTGTGCTGGTGGCAGAGAGCTCCTGTTACTGTTCTGTTTCCTGGCTTTGTCACCTCCTCAGTTCCCCCCTGTGTGTTGGGCAGTGCTGCTGTTCTGGACAGGCCAACCCTGCCATTACTTGACCCTTGAGTTTTCAGTCTGTGGGGATTGTATTGTTTATCCATATGGTCAAATGGCTGATTTGATTAGACTTTAAGCTCTCTCTTAATGGATCAGCAATTCCTACTGGCATACTCTGTCCTTCCTGACACCAGTGTTTAGCTTTTCAGTTTCCCGTCTGAATTTCCAGTATACATGCATGTGACCTTCCTGCTGTTGGCCATTCCACTTTCTAGGCTGTTTCCTTCTGCCAGCTGTCAAAGCCTGTGTCCACTGTTGGGGTTTTGTCCTTTTCTTCAACTCACCAAGCCATTTGCCTTGTCTCTTCTTTGGTTCCTCTTTGTTTGTTGCCTAACCCTATCTCCTACTGGCCCAAGTCCATGTCTGTGGTTGCCCTGGGGTGTCTCTGGTGGGCGAGCTCTCCTTGACACATACCCCAGAGTTCCTCTTGCTGGAGAATGTGGTGCATCACTTCAAGCTTCCCTGTGTGCTTGATCTGAAGATGGGGACCAGACAGCATGGAGATGATGCTTCTGAGGAGAAGGCTGCTCGGCAGATGAAGAAGTGTGAACAGAGCACTTCTGCCACCTTGGGTGTGCGTGTGTGTGGGATGCAGGTAGGGATCCCCCAGGCTGCAGATGTTGCACTTTCCTTTCCACAGCTCCATAAACCTCCCAGTTAGTGTTTCCTGCTGAGCACTGAATTTGAACCTCCCACTGCAGGTAGGTACGCCAGCATTCATGCTATTTTTGTCTTAATTTCTAAGCCTAAAACAGAGGAACCTGCTTCTCCTGAGATGGCCTGCTTTGTCCAGACCTCTTTTGTTAACTGACAATTAGGGGATTTTCTAATAAGATTATTTTTATGGCTTAATGTTCAGCCAGAATGATAGTGCATGGGGATGGAGGTGTCTGACATTTCCTTCTCTACTGCACTGATTGTTAAGAAGTTGCTCTGCCTTGCCTGGGCCCTGTGCACAAGGGTTTGCTGCTGGTGCTGTTGTGCAGTAATCGCTCCTTTCCCCACCTGAAGGAACCAGATCTTGTAACCCAGATCTCTGCCTGCAGACTCTGAAGCAATGAGGGCTCCTTGTTAATCACTTGCCACATAATGGCAATAAGTGTTGGCAGATCCCGCTGCCAGAGGATTGTCTGAGTTGCTGTAAGACTTTACTGTTTAACTCTTGGGGTCAGTTGTGCCATGCCATTTGGGGCACTGGGACTGATGAGCCACCTTTTGGGTGTCCTGGGAGAGGACTAGTGCTCAGGCCTCCTGAGTACTAGTGCAGCCCCCTCCTGGGGCTGCACCCATGAGCTTTGGGATTCAGGGAGTGGGCAGAGCTGTATCCTGCTCCCACTCAATCATCATAGGGACAGGATGAGTTCTCCCTGCCCTGTCAGTGCAGGACAGCTCAGGGCTCTCTGGCATGGCCTTAGCCTGTTGCTCCCACTTGATGTGGATTTCCTTTGGTGTTCCAGGTCTACCAGCTGGACACAGGGCATTATTTATGCAGGAATAAATACTATGGGCGCGGCCTTTCCATTGAAGGCTTCCGTAATGCCCTCTACCAGTATCTGCACAACGGCATTGAGCTGCGCAAGGACCTCTTTGAGCCTGTCCTGGCCAAACTGCGGAGCCTGAAGGCGGTTTTGGAGAGACAGGCCTCCTACCGCTTCTACTCCAGCTCCCTCCTCATCATCTACGACGGGAAGGACAGCCGGGCGGGGATGTTTGTGGAGCGCCGGCCGGAGGCGCGCCTGAAGCGGGTGGACGGCTCCGTCCCAGAGAGCCTCCAGGACGGCGGCAGCTCGGAGCCCGGCTCCTCGGCCCAGCCCAAGGTGGACGTGCGCATGATTGACTTTGCACACAGCACATTCAAAGGCTTCCGCGATGACCCCACTGTGCACGACGGACCTGATATGGGCTATGTGTTCGGGCTGGAAAGCCTCATCAACATCATGGAACAGATGCGTGAGGAAAACCAATAGCCCTGGGCTGTCGCCTCTTATTCTTGTCCTAGTGGCAGGAGCAGACAAGATCACCTACTACCACAGGAAAAAGACAAATTCGGTTTTAAACAACTGTATTGTTCCGTTGTTTTTTAAATGTACTTGGATAGAAGAGCTGAAGTGAGGCAGGATGAAAGAACTCCTCGTGCTGACCAGACAGTTCTGACCGCGTTCGCTCTGCCTTCTGGAGGAGGCTCTGTAGATGCCTGCTGGCTGTCAGGTGTCCTGGTTCTTCGCTCATCACATGTGTGTTCTGGAGGGAGGACCTGGATGTAGGGAAGAGAAAGCAGGAGAGGCCAGGGCTCTTCATGAGGCTAGAGCTCTGGTGCGAGGAGCCTCCTGCATGGGGAGCCTCCCCTTTGAATTTCTCCCGAGTTATTTGGAAAGGGCGCTCGCCTAACGGTTGGCAGCGTCTGTGGGGCCACCGGTGAGAAGTCGGGTGCCGGTCCCTGTGTTTGGTGTTGCTGGCTCTGCCTTGGGTTTTGCCAGTGGGGCTTTGCTTTTGATGCTGCCTTTTTCTGCTGTTTGGGCACTGTGAGTAGCCACCCCAAACACGGAAATGAAATGACCAAATGCAACCCCTGGCAGAGCTGTGGCTGGGAGGGAATGCCACACACCTGGAGCTGTGCTCGAGCCTGGGGTTTGCTTGCTCCCTGGTGGCATGGCATGGGCAGGCACAGGGCTGTACAGGAGTGACTCTGCCCTGGACCACTGACTTGCAAGCACTCAGCTCATGGGCTAGCAATAGTATCTGTAGCAGTTAACATGACCCCAGCTGTGCAGCGGGGCATTTTGGACCATTTCAACCCTTCCCCTCCTGTTAAGTACAGAATATGTCCCTCCAGCACAAAGCTGCCCTCTTCCCCTGGGGACCCTCTGCCCCCTGCTCTTCCAACAGGTCTGGGGGTGGTGGAAGGGGAGGCTGAGGCTTAGGGCTGATCCCTGTCTCCTCCCTGAGGGTCTCCAGGGGCCAGATGAGGGGTGACCTAGCTGAGCAGTGCCACTGTCTTGACTGTTCAGCACCACTGCCTGACTGTTCAGCTTTGCTTCACAGAGTCAGTCTTTCCCAAAATAAATGTCCCCCAGCCTCCTTTGATGAGGAATTAACGTTTGATACTGTGGCCTGGTGGTACCGGACCGTACCCTGCTCCACCTCAGCTTCTGTTCCTGTGCTGGGGCCCTGGCTGCTCCCTCCTTTTCTCACTGACTTGTTCCTTGGCGTTATCATTACCCTGCCTCCTCACAAGGCCAGGGTTGGGGTTGGGGTGTTTTTAATTACTTCAGGAAAGCTTGTTTGGGGAATACTCGCATGTCGCATGTGTGCCGGCTCCATGTGCGCAGAGGCCGCTCGGAACGCACGGCTGCTCGGCCTCGCTGCCACAGCAGGCACAGGTCTGTGGCACTGGTGGGGAAGGGGACAGGAGAGCTGCTCACTTTATCTGCTTGTCTCCTGGCTCCTCAAAGCTTGCCCAAGCCACTGCTCCCCTCCCACCGTCTGGACAAGGACCTCTATCCATGGCCCGCTGCCCTGCACTGGGTTACTTCATCGCTCCTGTGGGTCCCTACCTTGCCAGGGCTCGTAGGATTTTCAGGGAGCAGGTTTGCAGGAGTGAGGAGGCTCTGTGAGTGCTGGGGTGTAGGTATCCACAACAGCCGTATTATTCCCTGACCCTGCCCCAGCGTAGCCCATCACCGCCCACCTCTGCATGTCCTTGTCCCGGCGGGCTGTGCTCGGGCAGGCAAGGCCACAACTCCTGGAGAGCCCCTTGCTGTCTCCCCGCGCCCATTCCTGCCCTTCCCCACCTCACTCGGCCGTGACACACGGGCCGCGCTGCCGGTGCTCAGTGGGAGCCGCCTCCTCCCTCCCCTTCGGACCACCATGGTGGGACTCCACAGCTTGTACATAGCCTTGGCCCCGTTTGTTTTTACATGAATAACCACCCTGTTTGTGCTTCACAGAGAACCAAAAACCATTAAAGGATCTGTTTTTGTCTGCGGTGTGCTGTGGCTGCCTCTCCAGTCGTCTGAGCCCGGGGACGGGGGTGGGGGGCTCGGGAGCCGTGCCGCTGCTCTCTTCTCATCGGGCTTGCCCCGTCGCTGCTGCGTCCCGAGGGAGCCCCGGCCCCGGGCAGCGTGCGGTGGCTGCAGCATACGACCTGGCCCTACGGCGGTGGGACCCGGGCGGGCCCTGTTACGGGGGCGGTGTTACGGGGGCGGGCGGTGGGACCCGGCGGAGGCAGGGCCAGGGCGGGCA
>VZTN01001370.1:12164-60998 GCA_013400515.1 Erpornis zantholeuca | reverse complement strand
GGCGTGGGGGGCACGGGGGCCGCCTCGCCGCCGGCTGACCTGCGCTCCCGCAGGCGGGCGTCAGCCATGTGGTGCTGGCGGTGAGCTACATGTCGGACGCGCTGGAAGCCGCCATGCGAGAGCAAGAACAACGGGTAAGGGCCCTTCCGCCTCCCCCCNGCAGGGGCTTGGGGCTAGGGGGCGGGCGCAGGCGGGATGGAGGAAGTCTGGGGACAGCAGAGTGGGTGTTGGGGGGGACACCGGGATGGGTACGGCAGGGTTGGGGACGCTGGAAGGGCAGCACCGTGGGCATTAGGGTGAGTATGGATGGGTAGGGGTGGGGAACACCAGGAGTGGGACACCATGGGCAGCAGCATGGCTATGGATGGGTACGGCCGGGAGGAGCAGGGGCATCGGGAGGGGTATGCCAGGATGAACACGGGCAGGACCAGGGACAGCGGGCCGGCTGAGGATCCAGAGGGACTGGGCACTTGGGAGGGATGCTGGGACGGGCAGAGGTGGGGCCAGCAGGACCCGGGCGCTGGGCTCACCACGTCCCTGCGGCGTCACTCACGGCCGCGCAGCGGGGCCGCTGGCGCTGGCGCGGGACCTGCTGGCCGAGGACGGGGAGCCCTTCTTTGTCCTCAACAGCGACGTGATCTGCGAGTTCCCCTTCGCGGCGCTGGCCCGTTTCCACCGGCAGCACGGCGGTGAGGGCTCGCTGGTGGTGACCCGCGTGGAGGAGCCGGCCAAGTACGGCGTGGTGGTGTGCGAGGCCGACACCGGCCGCATCTGCCGCTTCGTGGAGAAGCCGCGCGTCTTTGTGTCCAACAAGATAAACGCTGGGCTCTATATATTTAGCCCTGGCATCTTGCAACGCATCCAGGTATGAGCCAGGGTGCCAGTGTGGCCCAGGCTGGGGGTCTGTGCCCCCTGCTCACCCTGCGCCCTGTCCTCACAGCTGCGCCCCACTTCCATCGAGAAGGAGATCTTCCCAGCCATGGCACAGGATGGGCAGCTCTACGCCATGGAGCTGCAGGGTAAGGCCCTGTGCACAGTGCAGGCAGCATCAGGGGGTCTTGCCTGTACTGCCACCCTCACACTGGGGGCTGTCACCGTGGCTCTGTCCCCACAGGCTTCTGGATGGACATTGGGCAGCCAAAGGACTTCCTTACGGGCATGTGCATGTACTTGCAGGCACTGCGGGCTCAGCACCCCGAGAAGCTGCACTCGGGGCCCGGTGTCGTAGGGAATGTGCTGGTGGTAAGTGCCAGCCCCCAGCACACCAGCCCCGGGCATGTCATGAGCTCTCTGCATTGTCCCACTGCTGTCCTTGCTGCCATCCTCAAGCTGTGCCCTCCTCTTCCCTGGTTGGCCAAGTGTCATGGGCTGTGCCAAGAGCTGTCTGCCCTCCCGACCCTGTTAAGGCCCCTCTTACTTCCAGGACCCCAGTGCCAAGATTGGGGCAAACTGTGTCATCGGCCCCAATGTGACAATCGGAGCAGGCGTGGTGGTGGAGGATGGGGTGCGCATCAAACGCTGCACTGTGCTGGAAGGGGCCCGCATTCGCTCCCATTCCTGGCTGGAGTCCTGCATCGTGGGCTGGAGCTGCTCTGTGGGGCAGTGGGTGAGGACATGGGTGCCCCTGCAGGGGATCAGGACTCAGCTTTTGCCCTCCCACCTCCTCAGGCTGCAGCTGCAGGGATGTGGTCCCTGCAGGCAGGAGCAGGAGCCTGGCACTGGGCCCCGAGCCCACGGTTGTGACCGGGCCTCTCTGGGGCAGGTGCGCATGGAGAACGTGACTGTGCTGGGCGAGGATGTCATTGTCAACGACGAGCTCTACCTCAACGGGGCCAACGTGCTGCCACACAAATCCATCGCCGAGTCCGTGCCAGAGCCACGCATCATCATGTAGCAGCCCCCAGCAGGCCCTGCGCTGCCAGCTATCCTTGGATTAAATATTTATATTTCCATTTACTGTTAAGCATCACCTGAGTGCAGCCCCAACACCAGGTCACTCACCAGAGCCAGCCTGGCTTCCCCTTCCCATCTTTCAGGGCACCACATAAGGAAGAATAATTTAATGCTGCTTTTCATGAAGTCAGCCCCCAGCCAGGGCCAAGTTAACAGCCTGAACACCCAGCTCAGCCCCCCTGCCCTGGCCCCGGGGCTGCCGTGTGTTCCCAGCACTGCCGCAGAGCCGAGGCCCCAGGCTCCCCTCCCTGAGAACGGCCCACAGGGCAGAGAGGCTGCTGGGCACCGACCTCTCCCACCCTGCAGCCCTCCCACCCCACGCTGCTGCCCCGTGCTGGGTCCTGACCCTCTGGGTGAGGGTCCCACAGCCCTGAGCAGGGCAAGTGTCTGGGGAGAAGCCAGTGTGGGGTGGGGGTCTGCCCTGCTCAGCTGGGGGACCCTGTGGTGTGAGGCTGGGCTCTAGGAGCTGGCTGGCTTGGTGAAGTCGTCCACCCCTGTGATGGTGGCCTTACAGAAGAAGCAGTCCTTGTTGTTCATCAGGTGCTGGTTGATGCAGGCTCTGGGACAGAGGAGGAAATAGCATCAGCCCCTATCCACATGGCACAGGGCAGGGCCAGGGGCTTGCAGTCATCCTGGTGGAAGTCAGACATGGGAGCTACTCACTTGCATGACTTGTGGGAGCAGGGCCTGAAGATGGCCGAGATGGGGTGTGCGTAGCAGATGGGGCACAGGTCTTCCTCGCTGGTGGGCTGTGGGGGTTACCAGGCAATTAGCAGTGGTAGCCAAAGCCCTGTGTCCCAGGCCTGCTGTTGAGCACTGTGACAGGGCTGGGGCAGTGGGAGAACTCACCAGTGTGGTAGCAGCTGCCTGCTTGGACTCCTCACTCAGATGGTTCAGCATCTTTTCCACCTTTGCCAGCTCCTCACCACTGATGTACTCTGTGTCTGGGGGGGAAAACTGGGCGTGTGTGGGGTGGGTGGGACCCTCAGGCTGCCCTGAGGCTGCTGAGTGATGCACGGGGGCTGCGGCTGCCCTTGGGGACCAGCCAGGACAGGGAGCACTGGGCACTGAGAAGGGCAGAAGTACTGGCTGGCACTGGATACATCCCCATCCAAAGTGCTACTGCTGGGGTGGTGGAGGAGGGCATAGACACCTGTCCCCAAGACTAAAAGGGTTGGGACATGTTGCAGGGGACACAGACACCAGCAACCCCATTCTTCCCTCCCCAGCTGTGGTGAGTGGTGAGCACAGCCCAGCTCCCAGTGCAGGGCCAACACTTACAGGTGTGCAGGGAGAAGTGGCGCTTGTCTGTGGCCGGGGCAGCTGCTGCCAGGGCTGAGGGTTCGGCGTGGCCCAGCAGGTATTGGATGGAGCGCAGCTGGAAGCAGGGATCCGCCAGCAGCACCGCGGTTGCGCGCTCGGTCCTGCCAAGAGACACAGACCTCAAACTACAGACAACCCACCCTGCGTTCCCACACCAGCATCCCCAGCTGGTGTCCCCTCAGTCCAGGGGAACGTGCTCAAATGCAGCCAAAGAGCAGCAGCCATCCTCCTCCTCTGCCACCCTGACTCAGAGGCTCCAGGATCGATGTGGTGCTTCAGCACTTGCTGAGGCTGCACCGACCGGGCCAGTGCCTGAGCCTGGGCTGCTGCAGGGCGGCTGAAGCAGCCAGCACTGCTCTCAGTCACAGCACCTCAGGGGAAATGCTCTGCAGAGCCTCACGCTGGGGGCTGGGGCCCTCCGACAGCTCAGGGTGCCCTCAGGGAAAGCAGGTCCCCCCACAAGGCAGGAGGGAGAAGTTGTGGCTCTCCCTGGCTTCAGTGGGGACAGCCAGGATGGATGAAGGTCGCCTTAATGAGTGTCTCCATTGGGCACCAGTGCCGTGGCCCGGTAACAGCCCTTGGCAAGGAACAGAGCTGGCTCCGTGGCCAGCCCAGGGGCAAGCAGAGCTGCCCCAGTGGCAGGAGGGGAAGGGAGCAGCCATTCAGCACAGGCTGAGACGGGGCACAGGGGGTTAACAGCCCCTTGACTCGCAGCAGCTGCAGCCGCCAAATTAGCTTTTTTGCTGCCCTAATGGAAACCAATTCCCTAGCTCTCCTCTTCCCACTAACCGCCCGAGCTCTGGATAATGACATTCCTGCGTGTCCTTCACCCTATGGCCACTCCTTCCCCGCCAGCAGCCCGTAGCACCCCCTGTGCCGTGAGAACCCCGCCGGGCTCAGCCCCCCTGCTCACCCCAGGGCCAGGGGTGCTGGGGGGTCGCAGCTCCTGGGGGTGCCGAGGGTGAGGGCAGCAGGAAGGTCCACGGCTGAGAGAGAAGCAGCACCGGAGGTAATCACCATCCCTGCTCCCACCCTGGGTGCAAGATGGGACACGAGAGGCTCCCAGAGGTGACGGGTTTATTCCAGCATTCTGCCAGAGGCCGGGCAGTGGCGGAGCAGCCGCTGTATGGATTACAGCCGGTCGCGGCTCTCTAGCGGCTGCACACCGCTCCGGCCGAAGTGGTCCTGAGCTCCCCTGGGGACAGACGACCACGCAGGGTAGGTGCTGGCTGCGCAGCGCTCTGCCTACTCGCAGGGAGGGCCACGGCGACGGACAGGGCCAGGGACCGGGCCAGGGCCACCGCCGCGGCCACCACTCCCCGCGCCGGGGCCAATGGGATCCCGCCCGGCCCCCTCGCCGCGCACCGCCCGCGCGTAAATAGGGGCAGGAGCGGGACCGCGCTCCCGGAGATGCTGCCCGCGAGGGAGCCGGACGGGGCTCCTCGGAGGTCGCAGCGTGCCATGGATGTGCCCCAGCGGCGCTGAGCCCCAAAAAACTTCGCACTCCAGGGATGAGCAGCTCCAGGAGGCAGCGAGGCTCCCACCCAAGCCGACACACAGCCCCGGAGCGCCCGAGCGCCTTAGCCCCCTGATGCTGAACGCCGGCTCCCACCCGACCCCCGGCAGTCCCCGGCCGGCCAGAGCACAGGTACGAGGCAGCCTCGGGTGAGCCGCGGCAGAGCCGGACACGGCAATGCCGCCCCGTAGGTCTTTTCAAGCCCCACGGCTGGAATCGGGATCCTCCTTCGCGGGGTACAAAAGGGTGTCTGTGGATGCTCGGAAGAGCTAAGCCGGCACTGGGGGGTGAGAGGGGAGACGGCGGCAAATTTTCTCTCGCTTCTCATCGAGCCTGAGTGTGCCGCCGGGTTGTACACAGGCTTCTGCCCGCCACAATGTCCTCGCCGGTGCCCGCGGCCCCGCTCTGGCCGCGGGTGGCAAAGCTGTTCCTGCTGCTGCTCCAGCTGTGCGTCCCCCGAGCCTCCCCGCAGGCCCACCGTTGCCCCGCCGCCTGCATCTGCACCTCCGACCTGCTGAGCTGCAGCCGGCAGAAGCTGCTGCGGGTGCCCCAGGTACTGCCGCCCACCACCACCACGCTGGACCTCAGCCACAACGCCCTAACCCAGCTCCACGACCGCTGGCTGGCTGCCCTCCCGCACCTCGAGGCCCTTCACATCAGCCACAACCAGATTCGGAACCTTTCTCCACGGGCTTTCCACAATGCCTCCTCCCTGCGGCACCTGGACATGTCCTCCAACTACCTGCACACCGTGGAGACGCACTACTTCGAGGCGCTGGTGAGCCTGGAGGAGCTGCTGCTCTACAACAACCGCATCACACGGGTGGATGAAAACGCCTTTGCCAAGCTGAGTGGTCTGCGGAAAGTCTACCTGAGCTGGAACAACCTGACCACCTTCCCCTTCCATTCAGTGCAGGGGCTGGGAATCTACAACCTCCGCACACTGGACCTCTCCTCCAACAGCCTGCACAGCATCCCTGTGGAGGTGCTGGCGGCTCTGCCTGAAAACATCGGCAATGGCTTGTACCTGCACAACAACCCCATCAGGTGCAGCTGCCCTCTCTACCTGATGCTCCAGCGCTGGAATCAGCAAGGTTTCAGCTCCGTGAAAGATTTCTTTGAGGAACACACCTGCAAGGTGTCTGACAACGCGCCCCGGTCCCTGATCAAGTTTCTCAAACACAGCCATATGTTTGAGAACTGCTCGGCAGGCGCCGAAGACACAGCTCTCTCGCACTTGGAGGTGATGGTGGGCCAGCCCATCCTGCTCACCTGTAACACCAGTAACACCAGCCTGCCACACGCAGCCACTACCTACATGTGGATCACCCCTCATCACGAGCCCATCAAACACCCCGGGAACAGCAATCGCTCCCTGGAGGTCTATCACAACGGCAGCCTGAGGATCGCTATAGCCAAGCCCTGGCTCTCGGGGCTCTATGTAGGCTTGACAATGAACAGCCCCTACAACTTCAGCAGGATGTGCGAGTTCAATGTGACCATCCTCTACCCCAAGCCAGCTGAGGAGACCTTCAGCACAGGCCTCACGACCCTGCTGGGCTGCATTGTGAGCCTGGTGCTGGTGATCATCTACTTGTACCTCACACCGTGCCGCTGCCTGGGCTGCTGCAGGAAGCCAGCCACGCTCAGCCCCCCGCAGGAATGCAGTGCCCAGTCCTCCATCCTCAGCACCACTCCTCCTGCCACCGATGGGCCAAACCGCAAGGCCAGTGCCAACAAACACGTTGTCTTCCTTGAGCCCATCAGGGAGACACAGAACGGCAAGATCCGCCTGGCACTCGGCGAGGACTTCCCTGACCCCAAACACCCCAAAGTCCTGCAGCTCAAGTCAGACTCAGAGTCCATCAGCTCTGTCTTTTCTGACACCCCCATTGTGTCTTAGTGGGACAGAGCTGAGGCCTCCTGAGAGCTGGTCTCCTCCATCGCTGCTAGAACAGGATTATTGGGCATCCCCAGTTCCTGGCTTGACCGCGACCCACGGGAGTGATCGACAGCACGCACAAGCGCTTCAGCCATGGGCTCCTGGTGGGTTCTGGGCCACAGGCACATTGGTGCCCAGCAAGAGCACCCTGCATAATCCACTGGCAATGGCCATGTTAGCACAAGGGTAACGCTGATGAACCCAGCATGCTGGAGAAATGCCTCTTCATTTGGGCACCCACCCTCCCTAATGTGACACCAGGCCTGGGGGTCTGCCACGTCCCCAGGCATGAGATGCCCAACCTGATACCACTGCCACAGACCCCCCAGGCCAAGGAATAGCTGTGACAAGTGGGACACTGTCCTGGCACATGCCCTCAGGAATGGCGATGCCACCATCCTCTCCCAACACATGCACATCCCCATCAGCATGCCATGGCTGGGAGCAGGGGACTGTGACCCCATCACAAGGGGGGGCTACACACCCTCTCCCCAAACGTGGGCACGCAGGAGGGATGGAGCTCAGCGCCTGACCAGCCACGCAGCCAAGAAAACCTTACAAGCTTTTGCTTCCTGAGAAGCTGTAAATCATCAAGGCAGGATTAAGTGACGAGACACAGCGCCCCAGCCCGCATTGCTCAGAGCTCCCCGTGCCACCAAGGACACTGAGGTCTCCGATGCACCACACGCTCCTTTGCTGCTTCTCCTTGAGGCGGACGCGCGCTGCTCAAGCACAGCTATTTAGGCAGTAACCTAATCAGCCTATCGATAAATGTGAGTAATCCTCCCCTCTCCTGGGTCGTAATTCTCTAGTTCCATTGGAATAAAAATGCCTATTTTTTTAAGCTCACGCTGGGCTGAGTGTCTCCTTGCCCTTGCAGCAGTATGCAGCCACCCCGCAGCTCACAGGGACAGCAGTGGGAGGCTGAGGTTTGAGGGAGCCCCGAATTCCTGCAGGCCCAGCACAGGGAGCCAGGCAATCTGCACTGGATTGGCAGCCTCTATTCCCATCAAATGGCCTTCAGGTGGCCTCAGCAAGGGGGTTAAATGTGCTGGTGACCTGGTGCTGGTGAAAGATAAGCATTCAGTGGTTTGTCCTTGGGAGGGCAGGGCCCCAAAATGATGCCTGGGAGCTGGGGAAGGAGCAGCACCAACTGACATGAGGGCGCATCCAGAGAGGAACAAGCAGGGTTTAGGTGCAGGGGAAAGGCACCGCTATGAATGGGACTGGCCCTACCTTTGACTTAGTCCTGGTGCTCCCTGCAGATAGCCCCCCACTCATGTCACCTGCACTGCCTTCCCTGGCACCCACCCTTGCCTCTTCCTGACATAGGGAGTGGTTCTGCCCCCTCCAAAATGCCTGTCTGATCCCACAGAGGGATAAGGGTATCCCACCCATCTGTCAGTCACCAGTATCCTATCCACAGCTGGAGCAGGAGCATGTGGCCATCACATGCAGCACAGGGGAGGCCAGGGCTGCCCTGCAGGCAGGAGCACAGTTCAGCCACCATGGGGACCAGGACCCTCCAGAGACCTGCAGCCTGCGCCCATGGCTGAGCGCCCTGCTCCCAAGAGCTGCTGGCAGCCCTGTAACTGGTGGCAGGGGAAGAACCCTGTGGCATCAGGACCACACCAACACACATCCTTCCAACTTCTTTGGCCAGGAAACAAGCAGCTTTTATCCTTGCAAAAACTCAACTTTGCGCCCAAATAAATTGTCAAAACCGCCCAACCCCCCCCAGCCAAGGAGAGGGGCGAGTGTTTGGGAGAGCAGCTCTCTTGAGCCAGCCCAGCCTCCCACTCCTTACAGTGACCTTGTGCAGCTCCGTGCGATCCATGCCCCGCGGCTGGCGGAGGTGATGGATGCGGAGAGACAGACCCCGCTGGCCTGAGCCCTCGCTCCCCACGCCCGCCACCGCCGGCCCTGTCACCTCACGTTAGCACAGTGTCCTGACGGGCCCAGGACGCCGTGCTGGCCACACCCGGGGCTGCCAGGGGGTGATGGGGTGCGTCGGTGTCAGACACGGAGGTGAGTGGCACCTCGAGGGTGGAGCTGAGGTGCTGCTGTCACCCCTGGCTCTGCACCCATGCAGGGATCCCATGGGAAGGAAGGTTTGAATTTGACCTGGGAATGTGTGGAAAAGAGATGCAGCTGACTGCGTCCAAACCAAACAATGGCACTGACCCGAGTGTGGCCTGCATCTGCTGAGACAGTGCCAAGCCCGTGCCAGGGCATGTGCCATATCTAAGCACCACATCTTCCTCCAGAAGGAAAGACAAAGTGCTGCTCTGGGCCCCAGCACCCGGAGTGGGTGTTACCCACCCATTATCACCTTATCATCCTTATCTGTCTCCTTGAAAATCTTCCCCTTCCCCACTGCCAACACCAGCTTCCTAGGCATTAGTGTTCCTGCAAACCTGCATCCTCAGCTGAGGATAATGACTGAAGCTTGGGGAAAGCTCAGAGTGTAAGAAAAGCTCCCAGGGGCTTTTCCAGGGCCACACCAGCCCAAAAAAGCCCAGGAGAGTTCTAGGCTGGCTGCAATTCTCCTACCCCAGCAGGAAAGCTGAGGCTTGTTCTCAAGGGACTTGCTCTGAGGTTTGTATCCATGCTGCCCTCAAGGGATCCCACTGCCTTCACCCAGGAAAGTCCTGCTGCTGCTTTTCACAGGTTCTTGATGCTCAGAAAGGATCCCACACCACATTGCTGATCCAGTGAGCACTGGGAGGCAGTTTGAACTGTCGAAGCAGTTCATTAAGCAGCCTGAAAGGCAGAACATCTCAGCAAGGAAAAACAGCCAGGAGCGAAGCCTCTCTCACGGGCAGGAGTTGGGAAACCTAATGCATGTTCCCTAAGGAATACCCTGTCCTCTCTTGGCAGCCATCTCCACCATTACACCCCTGGCTCCCTGCCAAACCTCCCTCCTGCTCCTTGACTCTGCAGGGTAAAGTAATGGGTCAGCAAAAAGCTTGGCGGCCCTGGCACACAGGGGCCTGTGCCACCATGTGTGGGGATAAGGACCAGCTTTGGGTTAAGGACTAGCTTTGGGTTAAGGACTAGCTTTGGGATAAAGACTAGATTTGGGGACCAGTGTCCAACACTGACACTCCTGTCTCCCCTGGCATTTCACACCTCAGCCAGGACAATGAGGGCACACTAAATGCCAGTTCCACCCTGTCCTCCTGTTGACAAGGATGAACACATGATGAACATGGCAGGGCCTGGATCCTTTCCTTATGATGCTCACAGTTTTCCAGAGAGCTCAAATCAGCAAAGCCTGTCCAGACTGGTTCACTGGCTCCTTGCATGTGCCCTAACCCTCTCCTCACCCTGACAGCATCACCTCCCTGCCTCTGAGGGGATGGAGGGAGCATGGGGGAAGCCCGAGGAGCAGAGCACACAACACAGCTCATCTCCACTCTGGGATGGCCACTCACTTCCCACAAAGCCCGTCCTAATTACAGCATGCTCTCACACACAGGGGACCACAGCCTCACCTCTGGGCCTCACCCCTTCCCCTGCCACTCACTCTCGCCAGGATCCTGACACCAGCCCTGGCCAACGCCGCTCCATTAGCTCACTCCGAAAGAGGCTTAATAGAAAATCTGCTCAATTATTTAGCAAGCAGACAAGTGGAGGGATGATACTGCCTGAAGACAGCCAAGGTCTGTGGCGTGGATTCAGCCCAGCTCCTGGCTCAGCCTGGCAGATCCTGCCTTCCCTCTCCTCCCCGCTCAGTCATTAAGGTTGGCAGAGGGAGCAAAGGGACATCCCTGCCCTCAGCCCATCCAGCCCAGTGCTGCCCAACAGCTCTCAGACCTGAGGGCTGGGAAGAGGCACTGAAGCTTTGGCTCACCACGAGCAGCACCAGCCCGTCCTGCCCGACCCAGCAAGGAAATGCACCTCTGCTCTCTCAAAAGCACAGCCAGGGACTATGGCAAATGATGGATCAACTGTCTCACCACAGCTCAACCTGGGCAATGCTCCCTTTCCTTGTGCTTAATGGCTCTGTTTGATGTCAGCAGTCCACAGCAAGAGGACTTGATGCCTGGAGGAAAATCCTGTGCTGGGAAAGGAACAGCTGAGGCATCCAATTGCAGCCTGATAATGCGACTGGATGAGTTGGCAGGGCCCTGGCTCTACTTTCTTACTTACTTACTTACTTCCCCACTGCAATGTTCTCATCCCATAAATGGGACTTCATTCCTTCACAACCAGATGAGTCCATTCCCTATGTCCCAGACGTTTGCAGCACCTTCCAACTAAGTGCTTGGCACAGCGTCTGCTTGCTGGGTTAGAGGGAACCAGAAAAAACCAAGGAAGCCTCCCAAGGTCCTGCCCCTGTCCTCGTTCTCTGGGGTGCAGCCTCCTCACAGGGAACCAGTCAGGGTCACCCTGTCCCTGGTAATTCCAACAGGAATGCTCCTATGTGAAAATGTGGGCTGGAAAATCCCTCTGTAATGATTTCTGGCAATCTGGGAGTTACCAAATAGGACCTTGAAGAGATTTCTACCAGCTGCCAGCACCGCCCAGGCAGAGTGCTTCTGGGGAAGGACAAAAGCCTGTCCTGTTATCCTGCTTGCTGCCCTGAGAGGGAGAAAGGAAAGAGGAAAGCTGTCTACACATGAGTTCACATAAATGGGTCTGCACTGGAGAGCCTGGTTACATACAGGACCCTTTAAATCACTTCAGCCATGGCAATTATCTCCTGTGGGAGTGTACAGACCCAAGGAAGATTTGTATTCTGTTCCATTCTTCTTACTCTTGCACTCAGAGACAGATGTTTCCCACTGCTGTGCTCTGGGCCAGCCATCATTGACATCACCATCTCCCTGGCTTTTGGGTGACTGTGTACCCCAGCTGCACCTCCCAGCTCTCAGCACCCTGTGGTGATGGTGCCTTGCACACAGCATGAAACCACGGCTGAGCCCCCAAGGAATGCAAAGGCAGCAGAAAGCCCCATTGGTTCCTCTCACACCTGCTGGTTTTCTCCATCCCATCTCTGCCATTTCTCAGAGTGGCTCCATGAAGCAGAACAGCTCCCTAAGTGGGTGCAACAGCCATTCCTCAACTCAGAGCGCTGCCAAGAGAGTGGGGGCTCAGTTCTCCCTTCCCCATGATGTACTCTGCCTTTGATCTCTGCCTGGTCTCTGCCATCCCCTCTGCTTGGACAGCAGTGGAGGGTCTCTAAGCCACCTGCCCCGGTTCTTTTGTCTTGATTGACCTCAGTGGCTCCCCTGCAACATTTGCTTGCCTTTTATAGATC
Source organism: Erpornis zantholeuca (assembly GCA_013400515.1). Taxonomy (NCBI): domain Eukaryota; kingdom Metazoa; phylum Chordata; class Aves; order Passeriformes; family Timaliidae; genus Erpornis; species Erpornis zantholeuca. The sequence continues at coordinate 48,998 of VZTN01001370.1, read as the reverse complement.
ACTGACGTATCAAACCTCAGGTTTAATGCTTGTCTTTGCAAAATCACACAGAAGAATTTTGGTTTATGGATATTTTTCCCTGGGCTTCCTCCTGTTTCACCTTCTGCTTCTCCTGCTCAGTTAGGTCCACCTTAAGGACACCATGCTTTTCACACATCATTTTGCATTTATTTCTCCTTTCCAGCACTCAGTGAAGTGAGTACAAAGCCCTTGAACATCAGAGCCTTGCCAGTTCCCTAGAGCACAGTGCCTTTGGTTTGTGATGGTGCAGCCCAAGGCATGAAGGATGCTGCTGGTACACAGGGGACAGTGCCACTTGGTGATGATGCTGGCTGCCTGGAATTCACAAACCTCTGCCTTTTCAGGGAAAGGACAGAGCCTGGAAGCTTTCTGTCTCTCCAGGACTCCCTGCAGGCTAGGAAAGATGTGACTGATATCCCACTACCATCTCCCCAGCCCTCTTTGGAGTTTGATACTGAGGGACAACCCTTCCCCATTTTGACCTGACAAGTGACCTGGCCTGGGACAGATGTTCAACAAGAGACAGTCAGGGAAGGACTTCTCATCCTGGCATGCAGGGAACTGTTTAATCACTTCCCCCTTCCCTTCAGGAAGAAGTGTCTAGCTGTGACACCAAATTCATGATGTTTGCCCTTTCTATGGAGCAAGGTTCGGGGGGTGAGCAAAATCCACCTCTGCTCACAGCCCAGAAAGGCCACTGATCAATGACCTTGTGCCCAGGTTTTGGCACTGTCAAACTGGGGGCTGTGAGACTGGTGCAGCAGCCACAGGAGGCAGGTTATAATTAGATATATTTGTGTACATCTTTGAGTCCTTGAGAGTAGAAGCTGAAAGACTGGCTGCAGGGCTGAGCTTCTCGGCCAGATGTGACTCTGCCCTCTGCAAAGCCAGAGACTATTGTGTTCTCCAGACATGAAAATAAGCAGGATATGCAGCACAGACAGAAGACCCCCATCTCCTACAGCAGCCTGCAGCACACAGTGACCAGGCAAGACACCTGCAAATGACACTGGGGGACAGCAAAGGCAGGGCTGCAGAGTGTCAGAACAAGTCTATTTGCAGGACTCAGTGCAAGAAGACATAGACACATAAATGATCAGGTCAGCTGTGGCTTTGTCCAGCCACATCGCTCCCCCAGTGCTGCCTCTCTGAATAATTTGCTACCCCAAAGACAAGATTTGTTTCATCTTAAAATCAGCATCACCCAAGTGCCTGGGAGAAGACTCGTCTCACCTTTGTGGCACACGTCTGGGCAGCCAGAGAGCTCTGCACACATTCTGATGCCTTCCTGAGATGGGTCCAGGATGAAGGAGCTTCAATGAGCGCCCTTCCAGCCATCACTGTGTGTTGCAGCACTTTGCATGTGTCACCACATCAGCACAGCTCTATCACACACAGCACCCACAACTTCCAGCTGTGGCTGTGCTGTCACACAGTGCCAGACCCCAGCCCAAGAAGCAAGGTGTACATGTGCTGTACATCTCATAGCCACCTCTCACAAGGGTTTTCCACAACCACAGGAAGGGGCTTTGCACCTAGCAGTGGCACTGGGATGCAGCTACTACAGGGAACGTGGCTCTTTGTTTTCTGCCTGCTCTACACACATCAGCTTCACCTTGCTTTAGTCCCCACACCCAGTGCTGCTCCTGCAACACCTCCCATGGCCCCACTGCAGCACCCAGAGCAGTGCCACACACAGAGACCCCGTGCTTTGGAAGGCGAAAGCCACTCACCCCTGGACATCAGTGTCCACCAGCAGCCGGACCAGTATCCCTGTCACAGCCACCAGGATTGGGTAATGGTCCACACTCTCCAGCCCTATGGAAGCAAAAGAGAAAGGTTAAGAGCTTCTGCCACGGTGTGACAGGCAGAGCAGGGTGGGTCTGAGGTCTGATCCCATCCAGCTCTGTGCTGCCCTTGGGTACAAGCCATCCCTCCCTTCCCAAGAGCATGCTCCCAGCATGTTTTTCATGGAGGGGGACAGGGGACTCACCTGGCAGACGGAGGTTGACCACTCTGTCAAACAAGTTCCTTTCAGCTGTCACACGGTTCAGCACCTGGTTCAAGAGCTGTGTGGGGAAAAGCAGAGAGGGTTTGTGTTTTCTGGATGGGCCTTCCTGTGAGCAGCATCCAAAGAGCTTTGGGGCAGCATGTCCTTCCAGTTCAGGCTCAGTGCCTGAGAGCTGATGGATGCACAGAGGGAGGCTCACAGCACACACCTAGCTTGGCCCTGGCATGGAAGGAGTTGTACCATACACAGTGGTTGTACCAGACCAAAACCCCCCAGGGAAGAGTCAGTCTGAGGTCAAGATACCTGAATGTCAGCACCTTCTGCCTAAATCTGAATTCACACCTACAGAAGCCAAACTACTTCTGCAGACAAAAGCTCCTGGCAAGCAGAAGCTACAGTCCCCAGGACAGCCACAGCCTGTGAAGAGTGAGCTGGCAGCTGTGGGCAAAAGCAGTGTCAGCAGGGTGAAGCACAGTCCAGGTCCGGTCCTGCCCTGCCTGGAGCTGGCAGAAGGATGGGGCTATCAGCTCTGAAGCACGGGGTGAGTACAGAGAACAATCTGCAGAGATGGAGTCAGCTGTGAAGACATTTAATTAGCCACCATCAGCTCTCACCCAACCCCCCAGTGGGAAGAGTGGGGACCACTCCAGGCTTGACATGACTGCTGCAAGCTGAGCACCATCTCTCAAAAGCAGCATCCCTCTTCCTGCTGCCCCAATGTACAACAGCAGAACACTGCACCCTTCTGTGGGCATGGTCAGTGGTGGGGCATGGCTTCATAACAGCACCAAGTAGCAAGGAGGAAGCTGCAACACCCCACTCTCTGCTGCATGTTCCCCAGCTCGTCTAAGTCACCTTCTAAGAGCCCCTTACTTTCCTCCTCACCCAGCTGAGCACTTTCCTCATGATTATGGTATCAGACCCCACTACCTCTTGCTTTGTTTCATCTGCTCAGAGCCCTGAGTCTCAGCCTTTGGGGTACTTTCATGTACCTTATATCTGACTGCTCTCCACCAGTCCAGCTTGTACAAGGGCAACCTGCCCTCAGGGCTTTCCAGATTTCTCATGTTTTAGAAAATAAACTAATTTACTGGAGCCTAATGGGTGTTGTGTTGTGTTGGAATGGGGCTGTCCCAGTCACTGTGGCAGGAAAGTGGAGACATTTGGTACCATGTTCTAGGACTGAGGGATAAAGGACCAAGATGCCTGCCCAAACATTAGAGTGTGTGCCCTGTGAAACCAGCTATACTCTCCACAGCTCCTTACCCAGATGTACCACATCTCCTCTCGAGACTTCATGACACTGCTTGTCACAGGAGAATTCAGCAATTACAGATGATTTAAGCAGCTGTCATCCTTCCTCCCAGTAGAGGTAGGAATCAGCTGCGACCAGACCAGTTACAAAGGAGGAGAGCAGTTGATATGTAGAGATTTTAGGGAGCACCACTTGTTCTGCAGCAGCTCTAAGTACTACAGCACTCGCAGCAGGAGCCCCCAGTTCACCACACATCTGGAGAGAGGGCAGAGGGGTCCCCATGCCCCTCCAGATGCTGTTTCTTCACACAGGATGATACCTGGGCAAGCCTCCGGAGCAGCAGCTCTGACGACGGGCGATTCCAGTCGAGGAAGATCTCCGGTGCCAGCGTGACAGTCATTTCCAGCACCCTGAGCAGGCTCACCGACAGGTCAAAGCAGGTGGCACACACCTTCAGCTGGCGGCTGTCCACAAAATTCCTCTCCAAGCGCTCTGCTGCCTGCTGGATCTGCCAAGCAATGTGGGCAGCTTAAACAGGTGCCCCTTCCCAAAAGGAGAGCTGTGATGCCCAGCCCAGTGAGTTGTGCCTTGCTGCGTGCAGGAGACAGCACCCATCGAGTGCTGCACCCCACAGCCCTGGTACACACCCACCTCCTGAATCATGCCAATGAACTCGGAGAATGCCCAGTTCAGCTGGTTGAGGACACTGTTGAGGAAGCTGGGGGCCAGGTCGCGGTCGCTGCGGAGCAGGTCTGCCATGTGCCGCTGCAGCAAGGTCGAGGGACACGGCTCTGAAACCAGACAGTGACAGCAGCTATGAGTGAGGGGCAAGGGCAGGCTGAGAGACCAGTCCTGGGCTTGGGAAATGTTAGCTTGTGCCTCACATTAAGCAGAGATGGCAGGGCACTGGGAGCTGGCACAAGGACTATTCTGAGCAGCAACCACGCCTGTTGGGCCTCCAAGCACTTCTTTGCAATGCCAGCCTGAATTAACCAGGGAAGAGCTCTCCGTGCTCGCTGCTGCCCACATGCACAGGAGCACTGCCCTGCAGCTCAGCATCCCTCCTGCTCAGCTCTGCAGAGGCCCATGGTCAGCTCAGCACTAATTGCTCCTGATACCAGTATGGCAGCAGCTGCCTGGAGCCAGCACGGCCACCCTGGCCTCACACGGCTGTGCTGGTTTGCATCTGGGAAGGAAGGTATCCAGTAAATCCCATTCCTGAGAGGCGTCTGTATGGAGCTGAAGCTGGTTCTGCCTTGGCAGGCTCAGGCAGAGCTGCCCACACTCCCCAGCCAGGTTCAGCCCAAGCACAGACACATCCCCTCGGTTACGTGGCATCTCTGGGCTTCCTCACTACCAAGACCACGGATGAGGTCAGACCAAGCAGCTGGAAAACACAGTGAGGGCTGTGTGGGACACCAGCCCCCATGGATGGGCAGTGAAAGGAAGGGGGCACAAAAGGGACAGATGCTTCTCACCAGCAGAAGGACCCACTGTCAGCAAGAGGCTCACAAAACATTCAACACTACATGGGAAGAGTACAAGGGAGGGAGTTCAACCCAAAATTCAGGGCTTGGAAAGAAAAACTTGAGCAGATTTACCAGCTATAGGGAAAAGCCCCAATCTAAGTACATTTTCCTCTACTAGAAGCTATCAGAAAGAGCAGGTAGAAACTCTGGCAGCATCAGGACTGCCATGCCCAGACAAACAAGCTGTGCTGTGACTGCATAAGTTCTCTGGGGTTGCAGCCAGCTCAAAGGGCCAGTGTGGGCAAAGCAAACACAGGACAACTTCCACCACATCCCTAGGGATTAAGAAGCAAGGCATAACTACAGGCAGATTGTTAGCTGGGATTAGCAAAGCCACAGACAGATGACAGGAGACCATCATCTGAATTTGGAACAGGACAAATTATTCTGTGAATACCCACTAGCAAGTGCAATGAACTTGTGTTTTTATGGAGGACACGTGCTGAATCTCGCAGTGCATAATCACCCCAGGCAGGCCAGTGCCCTGGCTTTGATCCTGCCTAAAAGCTCATTTTTGGGAGGGATTTCATCACAACAAATGTCTTTGATGCCCTACTCCCACCCACATGTACTTTCCCAGCCTTTGGCTACACGTGGCCAAGCCAGACATCTTTTTCACATATTTATTGGCCCTCTGGGGATTTCTTGCCCAGTGTCCTCTGAAACTGTGTAAGCCTTTAGCATTAAACGTGTCCCAGAGCAACATTCCACAGTTCAGCTGTGTGTAGCAGGAGAAATTCGGATTGGAGCTCGGCTCCTACCCACTTTATTTGTTAATATTTATTCTCTGTAACCCCTTCCTTCTGGTGGTAGAGACAGCAAGAAGCTCCTCTGCAGTCACTTCCTCCAGCTAGCTGTGATTCCAGACCTTCACGACAGTCTTTTAAACAGGATCAGCTCCAGCTAGTGCAGTTTCTCACACTGAAACTGTCCCATCTTTGTCCCTTTTGCCACCCCTTCCTGAAGCCCAACATCCCTCCCAGGTTTTCTTTGGAGAGGTGGAATCAGAAGCACCTGCAGCACCCAAACCACAAGCACGTGGCAGATTTGCACAAAGGCATAATGTTGCTCTGTTTTGCTTTCCTCATCATTTGTGTTGTGTAATTTGTTCTTTGGGCTGGACATCAAGCTGCTCTTCTCTAAAAGATTACAGTAGGTTGCCAGTTTAAGGATAACCTGCAGGAACTGGTCCTGAGGCACAAGTGGAGAAGCCCAGGAGGCAACGCTGGAGCACACCTTGTCTTCTCTGTCAGTGATGAATGAAGGAGCACAGCACACTCTTATTTCACCACTCTACACTTGGTGATGCTGAATTCCATCCATGTTTTCTCCCCCAGTCATTCAGAATTCAAAGGTCTTTTTGCAGGGTTAAGTTTTTTGTGCCTTCTTTTCCCCAGCCTCCCTTCAGTGTGTAAAAACTGCTTTTTATTAAAACTGCTGATGTATTAGTCCCCTTCCAGCCTTCAAGTACCAAAGCAGTTCTAGGCAGAGATGACCACTCCTCATGGAAGAGGTCTGCATGTTGTCCTGCTGGTCTGTTGCCAGAGCTTCTTTACCAACATTGCAAGTCAGGACAGACCTCAGGATGAACTGCCCAGCCAAAATCTCCCTCACTTGAAGGCAGCTTTGGTTTTTTGAAGGATGCTCCTATGCTTGTAATAACTTGCTTTATCCTGATTTTTAGCCAGTGACTATTCCCTCGTGGTCTTTTTTCAATGAGTGATGTGAGTTTGCTCCAAACCTGCAATTCTGGGTTCTTAAATGCTTTCCCTGCTGCTGGCAGACAGTGCCAGACTCTAAGAGCATTAAAATCTGGCACCTTTTATCAAACCTCTCCACAGGTAAATGGGTTTATTGAGGGTTTTAAACCCAACACCAGGAAACAGGGATTTCCTTGGCTTTTGTTGAGCCCAAGAGGATTCTGGATCTAAAGATGCTGCAATCACTGCTACTCTTTGAAAGGAATGTAAGGTACAAGCCCTGGAATACAACAAGACCATCTTCATCCCTTGCATGAGTTCCCAGATGAGGTAATTGCTACTGGTATCCAAAATCCAGTCCTGGTGCTGTGTTCATCTTCATCTGCAGTATGCTCACCTTTGCTGGGACATTCCCACCCACCTCAGTTACCATTGCCCTCCTGGGCAATGACACATGCCTTATGTGCCACTGCAGGCAGGGATGTCATTTCACAGGGAGTCTGTGGATACTCAGTGATGGGGTTACTTTCTTGATCCTAGCACTAGTAAGTCATTAATGCTTCTAAAATTTGTACCTCCCTAATACAAAAACCACTCAATATTGTCTTAGCCTTTGTTATGACAGATAAACATCAGTCATTGGAACAGAAATTGGCAGTTTTTCAAGGCCAGAAATTTTGACCTCAATACATTTAATGTGGGCAACAGAGCGTGGAACCAAGGGGTTATAGATACATCCGATGTTTCCACAACAGAAACTTCCCTGCAAAAATATAAACCAAATAGAGGAAAAGAAAATCTAGGTTGGGGAAATGGTGAACAAAACCAAAATTCTTTAAGAAGATTATTAGGGAGCCAGAAAGCCCCAGTGCTCCAGCAAGCACCTGGGTTAAAAGGGTCACTGAGAGCATGATGAAGCAAAGACATAAGTTAAAATATAAGATGTAAAGTGAGCATAATCAAACATAGCCAGTGGTAGGCAAAAACAAGGAGAAAAGGGGTAATAGATGGAGAATACATAAAAACCATCCTCAACTGACCATGTAACTCAAAGTTTTTTCAACTACAGGAGAAAAATATAGCAGAATTATTTAATAGAAGTAGTAATGGCAGAAAGTCTAACAGTAGCAGAAGCCCATTATTAGAGAGAGTTAAAAATTAATAAAGCAGGCAAAATGGAAGCCTTCAGTAAGTGCTCCTACTAGATAATGGTAAAGAAGCAGGGTCACGTACTTTCATCACAGGAAGGTAATTATGTACTTTTATAGTTTCCTAATGACCCAGCAAGATTTGTAAGAGTGCTAATTGTGAGACTTCTCGGTCAGCAGCCTGAGGGGTTCTCTGGACACAGCAGCATTTACAGTAGAGCTTGAGCACAGAAGGGGAAAGTCCCAAATGGACCAGATTCAGAAGCAAAGCAGCTCCACCCAAAGCTAATCGGAGTTTTTGAAAGGATCCAGATGTATCTGTGAATCCAGTGTGCCTGTTTGGAGATGCATTTAGAGAGGACCAAAGGGAAGGCTGAAGGGCAAGGCAGAAGGAAAGAGGGGAGCATTTGGGGGATGAGACATCCATAAGGCTGAGTGTGAGGCATCAGAATGGCCCAGTGCTCCTGGCATCTGTGTGTGCCTCCAAAGCAAAGCCCTGGCAAGCCAGCTAATGCAAGTTTTGGCTCCATGACTGGCACATCGGGAAGGGTTTCCACCAGCATGACACCAAAACCTCTGGGGCTGCTAAAAACATGGCAAGGGTGAACACCCCACAGGGCTCACAGAAAAGCAAAACCCCTTCCTGAATAAGGCACAGTTTTTCACCGCTGAAAAGGAGCAAGAAATTAGTCTGAAGAATAAAATGTTGTAAAGCAGAGAAAAGCTGAGTGGCAGCAGTGGAAGACAGAAGGTGAGGTTAGGTATGGGGGAATGGTTTCAAACTGAAAGTGAGAAGATTTAGATTAGATATCAGGAAAAAATTCTTTACTGTGAGGGTGGTGAGGCCCTGGCACAGGTTGCCCAGAGAAGTTATGAATGCCCCATTCCTGGAAGTGTTTAAAGCCAGGCTTGGGGCTTGAAGCAACCTGATCTAGTGGAAAGTGTCCCTGCCCATGGCAGGGGGTTGGAAGAATATGAGCTTTAAGGTTCCTTGAAACCCAAACCATTCTATGATCCCGTGATTTCCATCAGGAATCATAAGTGAAGGATTTCAGAGGGTGAACAATCACCATCTGAAGGGCTTGGACAGTTCAACTACTACCAGTTGATGCTTTTGGTGTTTCAGATCAGGGTGGGATCTCCTCTTGAAAGTCCTCTTTAGCTTAGGCCATTTGCTGGACTTGAGAAGGGGACGTGGGTGAACTCTCTGGCCCATGTTGCACAACGTCTCAGCTTGATTATCTCATGGTCCCACCTACTTTCCCTCCACCACTTGATGGGTGCGTGGGCAGAAGGTCTGGGGCACAGGAGCCCTGTGATACAACCTGAAGTCACCCTGCAGCTCTTGCTTTTCCAAGCCAGGCTGGGCCTGGCACAGAGCCACTGCTGCTCCCACTGTACATGCCAGGACAGCACCTGGCCTTGCCTACGAGCCATGGTGAAAACAAAACAAGTCCCTGCAGCAGCCACGGAGCACAACTACCCCAGCTCTGAACACAGCCCCATCTGCTCTCAGGAGCCAACTGAGGCAGAGCTCTGCTTGCATGAGAGTAGCAGTGGAGCTGAGGAATAGCTCTGGGAACAAGGAGGGACACAGATGGCCTTCCTTAGCCTCTGCCCCTCTTGGGCTAAGCCAAGCAGGATCCACTGCTCATCTGTGGTGAGCATGGGCAAGAGGCAGCGGAGACCAGGTGTTCTGTGTGTTTCATGTCGTGAGGCACTATGAGCAAACCTTCCCCACCTGTGCAGAATCTTCCAAGGGAGCATCCCAAAAGCAGGACAAAGCTGGAGCACCAGAGAAGAGGCCACCACACTCCCTTCAGAGTGGCCTGCAGCAGCAGACCCTGACAAACAGGGATTTCCTTAGCTCAGCAGTTTGTCCCATTGTCTCTGCCAGTGCTCAAACTGCAACAAGGTAAAGACAGATGGGTGTGAAGGGGAGGCGGGGTCATCTCCTCCTCCTTCCCTGGGCAGCATCTCAAGGACACCTCTGAGTCCCCCATCCCTCTTCAAATAAATCAGCAGTCATTATTGATTTGGTTGAGCCTTAAAATAGCCCTCCCAAGAGTAAGTCCCCAGTAGCCAGCACAGCCCAGTCCGGGCTCAGACTGCGCAGAGCCACACAATGTGTGGAGCAAGGCCTCGACAGCTGAGGAGCTCTGCTCCTGCTGCAGAGCTCCCCAGGATGGGGCGAGCTCCATTACCACCCCACAGGACTGCTGACAGCCACTCAATGGCTTGGTTGTGCAGTAGGAGAGCGAGGGGACAACCACGAGGTCTCTGATGCATGTGTGCCAGGGCTTCTCCATCGGCCTCCAAGGATGAGAGGAACGCAAGGCTGGCACAGCCTTCAGCAGGGCTCTGACCCCAGAGATAACCCTGGTAAAACAGGGGCAAGAGCAGGTCCATGATGCAGCCTCAGAGACTAACACATGGGCACAGCCCCCCTGGCTTCTCCCAGGGATGAAACTGAGGAAGACAATCACTTGTGAAGCTCTCTGCGTACAAAGAAGGGTCTCTCTAGGCGGAAGAGGGGAAGCAGGGAGCTCTCTAAAGCTACTCCACCAGACAAGAGAGGGTCACACAACAAACTTACTCTGGAAACTAGCAACAGAGAGATCTCCTGGGCACCATGGGCAGGAGAGAGAAAAGAGAACGAGAGTGCTGTTAGAACAGACAGGCAGCTTCCTGGATGGGGCTCAGCACACACCCCCATGTGCCACCTGCCCTTCTGTCCCCCATCCCTGTGCAGCTCTCCAGGAGAAAAGTCTGGCACAAAGCCTTTTCTACAGCAGAGGGGCATCAGGAATGTATCCATACAGGCCCAGAACTTGTGAGGGTAAAGCTGGGGACATGTTCTTCAGCTCAAGAAAGGCAACATCTCCTCCCCACATCTTTCTCAGCCACAACAGAGCTGAGAAACCCCTCACCTCAGTGACAGTGCTGAGAACCAAACTCCAGTGCCAAAGGCAGGACGGGCTCTGCCAGGCTCTGAGAGATGCCAGGATAAAACATTCTCTGCTGGCAAACTTATCCAGTGCCCTGTCTCCCTGGGCACCCGCTCCTTCTCACAGGGTACCTGCTGCTTGGCAAGTGTGACAACTCTTCCCCACAGCAGCTGTTCACTGTGCACATCACAGAGCCTTCTCTCAGGGTAAACCTCTGGTAAGGATGCAGCCCTGGGCCTCTCTCCCCTCCTTTGGAGGGCAGATCCCCTACTTATGATGGATCTAACTCTCCATCTGGCATGCAAGAATCACCAGAGAGCATGGGGATGACCAGGCTGTAAAAACCAGGGTTGGATATTTGGCCAGGAATACCCTACTTTGGCAGCTATCCCAATGGCTGGCCTGGCCCATAGTAGGGACAGCTGCTAAGGAAGAGGCTGGTCCTTCCTCACTACCCACCACAGCCCAGAGTGCCCATCCCTGCCCCACTCACTCTGCAGGCTGGGGAGGCTGGCATCCTCAGGCTTGGTTTTCAGCAGGTGTGGGAGCCGTGTGTATCTGTACCCAAAGCCACAGCCCTGGCAAAAGAGGCAAGGAAAGATCTTAGAGGTTGAAAAACAGTTTTGCTGCTACTGGAGAGTGAAATATTCACTGTCCCAGCAGCCCCAGGTGCTGAGAGGGGCAGGGCTGCAGGACGCTCACCCGCCACAGCCTGACGAGGATCCAGTTGGTCTGTGCCCAGGGTCGCTGCTCATAGGGAGCCAAGAGGTTCTTCATCATGGAGATCCGCCTGCCAGACAAGGACACAGGTCAGCCCACAGGGTTGGGGAAGAGGGGATTAAACAGGACACACAGTAGGACCTGTGGAGCTGAGGCAGAGCAAAGCCACTGGTATAAGGGTGACAGAAGGCTCCCAAATTAATTCCACCACCCTGCTGCAACTTATGGACCCTCAGTGGTTCTTGGTATAAGGGTGACAGAACGCTCCCAAATTAATTCCACCACCCTGCTGCAACTTATGGACTCTCAGTGGTTCTTGGCAGCCTTCCTGTTCCCTCACCCAGCCCTGCCCCAGCTCCCCAGGAACAGGCAGGGCAGCACTTACTGCTCTTCTGGGATCCTCTCTACAGCACGCAGCGAGTGGGGGTAGCAGACATAGCTGGCCAACGCCTGCATCAGGGAGTCCCGGATGTCTGAGGAGGAATGAGAAGGGACTAGGCCAGGCACCCAAGGACACACAGCACACCAGGGAGCACCTGAATGCCAGTGGCCAGGAGGGACTGGCCCTCATGTAGAGGCACATTGTCCCTGCTGACATGGAGAACATGCTTAGGCTCAAGCAGCTAAGGAATAACCCCAGACTGGACATGCAGGTAGCTGGGACATGAGTCCTGCTCTCAAAAGGGTGTCCTAGGTCATGCATCTACCCCTGCAATAAGCAGGATAAGAACAATGCTCAGCCTCACTTTGAAAGTGAAGGTATAAGCACTCAACAGATTCAGAAGCCTGGTGAGCCACTGGCAGCAACACTGGCCAGACCTGTGACATTATCACCCCAAAGCAGAGGAATGCAGCCTTACCTGTGCCCACAATCCTCGAGTCAGCAAAATGCTTGGCCAGGATGGCAGCGAGGCGCATCAGAGTCTCTTCGTAGCCTGCAAGAGAAGGAAGGAGCAGACTTAGGGCAATGAATGGCCAGGGGGGAAACCCTGTGGTCCCAGCGCTCCTCTGGATATGGCACAGGCCATGGAATGAATTTCTGCTACAGCTAACTGCAGCTTAGTTGTGTGTCTAGTTGTTAAAACAGCTGGGAAGACACATTGACCTCCAGGAGAGCCTCTCACCTCAGTCTGCAGAGCCTGAAACAGTTCCTCAGGGAAAGATTAAACCGTGCAGTCGAGTTGGATAGCAAGCAGGAGGTGTGCCTGGTGCACACAAAGAACACCCTAGGTTTGTGCAGAAAAGCCATGCCCAGCCTGCAGGCCCTGTAGAAATTGCTACTGCTCAATTCTGCTGCTGCCCAAACAGCAGGCACAGCCCCCCCTTATGGATGTGAACACTTCAGCTATGTTCTATTGGTGGGAATAGAAGCTTTTCTTACCCTCATGAGCTCTGGAAAGCACAGAACTATTTGCTAAGAGCTCAGTGAGGTCATTTAGCCAGAAAAGCACAGAATGTGCACAGATGGAATCCACCTAAACACAGACTCTTGGCATCAAGTGGGTGGTCATCTCCATAGGAACATCTCCAAATCTCAGGAGAATTTGAGAGCAGACCCAATTTCTGCACTTATGGCACATCCTCTCCCATCCGGAAACCATAAGGCTGTGGTAGAAATTGCTGAGGCAATCACATCTTACAGCACCCCAGCCCTTTCCTGACACCTCCCTGGAAACACAATCCATAGCTGCCACTTATTTTTACTACAGCCAGCCTGTGACAGCTTCAGACAAGGCATGGGCTCCACAGTGACCACCACCTGCCCCACAACTCAGACAATGCACTGGTGCAGCACATCACGACCAGGAATGGACACAGAAAGGAGGATGCCCAACTACTGCTTCACCATAAGGATGTGGCCTAGTTTAGATTTTATCAGGCCAGAATCAGGAAGCTGTCCCCACCCCTTCACCTGGAAGTTCCTCCATGCTGTTGACAGGGCTGAAGTAGTTCTTGAGTGCACTGTAGCTGTTCATAGCCACGCTGAGGTAGAATTCTGGCATGAAAGCGAAAAGCGAGCCTGTCCTGTCGCCGTGCTCGATGGTGCGGATGCACACTCGCAGCAGCCAGTAGATATCCTGCATCTTCTCCTGCCCAGAAAGAACACAATTCCCAATCAGCTGGCAGCTTCCCTTTGGAGAAACAACAACCAGCACCACACTCAGACCTCAGAAACATCCCCATATTGGAGATGCTGCTCAGACATCTTACTGCTCTAAGTTTGGTAACCAGATCTGTGCCATTTGGTCTTTCCATAAAGCCACAGAAGTGGCAGCTGGAAGAAACAATCAGAGATCTCTACACCTCAAGATCTCTACACCTCAGAGATCTCTACATCTCTCTCAAGCTCAGAGCATGACCCTCACCAATGTGATGGTTTTGTCTCACCAAGCCTTGAGACCCTCCAAGCACTACTCCTTACCAGGGCATATGCAAGCACCCAGGCCTGGAATATAACCATATGAGTTCTGCTTCCAAGGACACTGCTGAATCCTTTTCCTGAAGGAAAGCAGGCACTAGTGCTTTCCAGAAATCTGCTGGAAAGAAAGCTGGTCCATTGTATGGATTAAATGGGAACAGGCTGAAAGCTCACACCAACTCAGATCTTTGCAATAGGCAGCCACAGCCTTTCAGGTTCTGTGCCAGCCATTCAACCAGATTTATTGTCCTGAGGAACATCAGCCTCTTGTCTCTCTAAACAAAAATCAGAGGGTCCTAAATTAAAAACAGGAAATTTAAGGGCATCTACATAACTTTAAGCTATAAAAATGGGCGCCAACAAAGCCATAAAAAAGAGGAACTATTATTTCATATCCTGCAATGCCAAGAAATAGCATAAGCAATAGCCACTTGCATAAAAATAGATGGAGAAGGGTTACACTTCTAATTTAAGAAAAAATTAAAATCAGAGGTGCAGATAAGGCATTTCATTTGCTTAATGGCTTTTCTAAAGTATGTTGTTACCATCTTCAGGAGATTTTCATGGGTTTATTCCGTAAATTAAGCTGAACTAGTGCAAATCAATTAAAGTGGCTAACAGACATCTTTTTCTCAACACTGACCCATATCTCAGCCAAAGTGTTACTTTCAAGATAAAAAGCAACTGTACAGAAAAACATTAAGCTTAAAAGAGCTGCATTTGGCTTTATTAAGGTTAAAAAAGCTGCCTTTGGCTTTATTAAGACTTGATAACATCAAACATCATTTCAGGTATTGCCACGCTAGAAGAAAGCCTACACCAAGAGGTATCAAGATGTGATTAGCCAGTCAGATAGATAAATACAGTGTTGTAATAAAATAAGCTGTAATTCCCACAGGGATGTTTTGAAGGCAGAATTATGTGCTTTAAAACGAACAGTGTTTTCAAGCTGTAGCACTCCCTTTTACTCTAACTTTGAATCCCTTGGCTCAGAATAAACCAGTGGCTAATTCCCTTGAGGAAGGAGCAGCCTCTGCTGTGCTCTGACACCTCAGCACAGAGCAGGACTTCGTCCCTAGACAGAACCAGGCTCTTTCTCTACAACAGCAGCAGCAGTGCCTGCAACACTCATACAGATGTGACCCTCCAGTGCACACAATTCCCAGGGATGCAGGAGCTGCTGAGTATCTCCACTGGGAAAGAGCAGGGACCTGAGCTGACTGTGAGATGGGAGTCCTGAAGGCACATTCCACAAGCTCACTGGGCTCCGGGGGCACATTCCTGCTCTCCCTGTGGGTCATGCAGGCCAGGGTAGCAGCACAAACCACAGACAGGGAAGGCTGTAACCCTCACTCCCAGATGCTGGTGATTCATCATGAAAGGTGACACTGCAGTCCTGGTTTAGTGTGACAATAGATCATCTACAGACATGAATAGTGTTCCTGCATGGGCCAGCACAGTGATACCTGCAGTGCACCCTGGTGATGTCCCTCAGGCTTTTCAGAGCAGTCTGGGAAGAAATGATTATTTTCTGGCAAGCACAGGCTATGCTAATGCAGTTGGAGAGCTTCTGCCTTGCAGTCCTGCTAGGGAGGGAAGGAGGGGACGAGCAAAGAGCTCATCAGTTAGGATCAGCCACTGCAGCTCTGCCAGATGTGTTCCTAAGAACTCTCCTTGCCCTCCCTTTTTACATCATGGGACACACAAAAGCCACAAAGAGAGACAGGGCAAGGCAAGGGGCAAGGGAAGTCAGAAAAAAAATCAGCAAAATTGCTTGTGAGAAAACAGACCAGAGCTTTTATCCTTGAAAATGGCAAATTTAGAGGAAAAGGGACCACCTGTGCAAACAGCCACTGCATTAGTAAATGTGGAATACACTCTCTGCATGGGAACCAAGTGAAGAAGGGGACAACACCTGAACAAGAACCCCTTGGCTTGGATCCCACAGATTCCAGGAAGAGCTGCAGTAGTGAGATCCCCTTGTGACACACAGCATAGCTCAGGGTAATGGTTCACAGTAATGGTTCCCAGTAGCCTCTATCCTCTGGCACGTCTTTAGAACTGAATCTCCCTTTGATCTGCACCTTTCGTCTTTAGTTCCCTAAGGGAAAGCCTACAGCACCATGCACAGCTCAGATCAGACTGGGCTGTGTCCTAACAAACACTATGGGACCAAGCCTGGGACAGGAGAGGGGCCAAGCCTAGAAAGGAGTCTCTGATGCACAAGGGAAAAAGTAGCCCCAGAGATCATTGACATTGCTTCAACACCAGGAAAATGACACCTGTGATACGTGAGCCAAGCAGCAGAGATGTAGAGGCTCACTGGTCTCATGTTATGCTCCTGCCCACCTTTGAATAAATGGTGACATTTATCCAAGCGAGGCGCCGGCTCAGGTGGTTCAGCTTTTCAGAGAAGACCTTTTGGCTCTTCAGCAATTCCTCATGGATGTCTCTCCTCTGAAAAGAGTGCAGAGATGTGAGGGCAGATGTCACTGCCATTTATAGCATTCTTTTTCAGTGCTGGACAAACAGTGCAAAAGCATATACCACCTTGGGGCTAGCTAGGGAGTACTGGCAGGGGGGAAAGGGGTCAGCAGCTTTCTGTGGAGGGAGTGGAAATCAGTGCTATAAAAAGCACTTATCAGTCTCAGCTGAAGCCCACAAGGCCTGATGCAGATGCTGGTACAGTTGGGCAGCAGCATTTCACCCTTTTTGCCAGATACTGAGGCTTTGCCAGAGAAGGAAGCTGGGAATCCAGAGACACTTACCCTCTTTGGGCAGCGGCTGATTTTTTCCTCTGTGTCTTTCAGTGCCATGGCATATTCATTCACATCATCTGACACACCAACCATCTGAAAAGCAGCAGGTTCCAACAATAAATAAGGGTTTTTTTTCCCCTAAACATACAAGTATGCAACCAGATCTCCAATGGAGGTTGGCAGAAGGACAGGAGACACACAGTTACTGAATAAGCAGAAAACAGATTCTGCATAGAAGCATGGATGCTGGGGGAATGGATTCCTTCAGAGCATGTGCCACTTACCTTCCCAAGCTGCTGGTGGACACTGAGGTTGTACATCATCACTATCCCATCCAGGACTTCCAGGAGGGAGTTCTCAGTGATGGGCTGGTCTGGCTCTTCTGGGGGTCTGCCCAGTAAGAGACCATCATTTCCATAGGTGCCTTCAACTGCAATGCATTCCCAAGACAGGAAAGAAGTTCTCAGCAAGGCATTTTGGTACCTCAGCTTCTGCCTGCCCTTCTCTGAAGCCAAAGCCCTGCTGAGCCTCTGTAACACAGCGCTCATTCCCAGCCCATGTGATTCACTAGACACCAGTAGATACTATACTACCACACCATTCTCATCTTGCTGCCTGCACCAGGCTGACCTGTCAGATCTGTTCAGACTGACCCAGGCCATGCAAATTCTACTTCCTCAAGGCCTGTACAAGCTTCAGAGGCCTGCCTGGTCCACCCCAACAGCAACAGTACTGCTGCTGCACACATCATCTTCTGGCTGGTCTGTCTTCAGAGCAAGTGTGGCTACAGCTGCCTCTGAACCACCTTCCTGCAAAGTCTCATTGCATTTGGAGGAATCAAGGCACCATCACACAGAGGGTGACAACATCATCAGTGTCATGTTCATGATGGCAAAGGGGTCTTTTGAGTGTGCACTTTTGGGTGTCAGCATGCCCTGGGAATGGGAAGGAGCAATACTGCCAGTAAGGAGACTGCATTCCTCTGGGGAGCTGGAAAATGCCATTCTGCCAGGGCCCACCTGGGCCATGCCAGCACACAGCAGGGGTACTCACTGTCCTCCCTTGTGCGCTGCTCCACACGCAGTGTGAGCACTTTGATCTTCTCCAGGGTGCCCAGGGGCCGCCGCGGGTTCATCAGGCTGACGGCTGCCGTGCTCAGGAACCGGTTGGCACGGCCCAGGGTGGGGGAGCTGAGCCAGGCAGGCCTGGCAAGAGCTCCACCAATGGCCAGGGCAGCAGAGGGGCGCTGGGACTGAAAGGAAATGAAGGGAGAAACGGTTCCAGCTGTGTTTAGCTGCCTGTTGCTCCTCCCTTTCCCCTGCAAGGATGTTGGCATAGATGCACAGTAGCCACTGGAAGATGAGCAGGCAGGGTAGCAAATGGGTAAGTCCTTCCTCCAAGGGCACGTCCCTGGCACAAACAGCAGACCTGCACAGCAAGAAGCTGCTCTGTCTACAGTTGCCTTGCACCTTTCCAAATACAAGCACCAAGTGCTGCCATGGAGGGGAAGCAGCACATTCAGACCAGCGGGTAGTGAGAGAGCAGGGCACAGAAAATTTTGCTGCTAAAACTTGGTACACCCAGAACCTCGCTGATCTCTAGTAACTCTCATCCAAGTGTCTATCTGGTTGCCCATGAACTGGTTCCAGTCCTGGCCCAGCACTTTGCTAGTAAAGCAAAACCTTTCTAGCCAGAGGCTGAACTTGCTGTCCCAGGACCAGGGCACCCACAGGTGAATAATACAACTCACCTGTGCTGCTGATGTTGCTGATTCCTCATCTTCATCAAGATCATCCATAGTCACTGCCTGCAGCTCTGCAGGGTCGATCAGGATGTTGGCTTTTGCAGCCAGGTCATCTGCACAAAGCATATCAAAGCAGCCATGAATGCAGTAGTCACTCTTCACTTACCATGAGTAAAGCTCATCCTCTTTCCTGCTTCTCACCAGTAGAGAAGCAGCCAGAAAAGTTGGATGGTCTATCAGAACAAGCTCACCTCTCTCAAGCTTCCTTACATGGAACATGCCCTTATGAAAGGAACAGAGACCAAGCAGCAACAGGTGGGGCCCTCCCAGCACCCATTTCTGCTCCTGGTCCTACCAGCTACAAATAGGATAACTGAGGAACCAGGAGACAACCACGAGGGCCAAACTCGACTACTGCAGGAATGGCAGCTCTCTGCCTGAGACCATCTTTAAGCATCCAGCTCTTCAGTGCTGTCCCATGATGTGTCCCTAAGTCACTAGGACTGAGAGTCAGACACAGAGGAAGGCTGTGCTGATGGCTATGCTGTACAAAGCCTGGAGAATGTGTTCTTTAGCCCACAGCTCTGTCTTTAAAGCTGGCCAGGATAACTTGGTAAGAAATCAGAGGAGTTCATGGTTCAATCATGGTTCTCAAGCTAAGTAATCTAATTTTGTACAGTCAGGGATCAACCTGAGACAGAGAAAATGGTCCTCACCTTGCAAACACACTGAGGAAGGAGAAGAGACATCTGAGCGAAAGGCAAGTGCCACATCAGCCAGAAACCAGAGACAAACCAAGTCCAAGGGAATGGCAAGGGGTTTCTAACCCTTCCACAAGGCAGGCTTTGGAAGCCTAGAGCCAGAGCAGTGTGCTGCACACAAACACACAGCTGCAGTACATACACAAGGCTGCTCTTCCCTGCCCAGAGTGGTGCAAGTAAATCCTGGGCATACTCTGTGCCCACCAGAGCCCAGCCAATGTGATTTGACAGCTCCCAGCCCTTGGCTGTGGTGCAGCAAGAGCACCACACCAGAGGATATTCCCAGATTATCCCCTTCCCTCCAACTGCCACACGACCAATCCAGGGATACAAACAGTAAACAGGACACTCCACCCAAGAGGAGCAGCGTCCTCTTCAGAGTAACTTGAATCTCATTAAAATTCAAGTCTCTTCTCCTTGAGTTTAATCGAAATTCATTACCCACAGCTCCCTCCCTGGAATGTCTTGCATGAATTCCAGCCAAGACCTGGATTCAGGTACTGGCAATGAGAGCACTTACCTTTCAGAGTCTTCTTAAGATGAGACAGAAGACCTCCAAGTCGCTGAAGGTCAAAATAATCCACCTTCCCGTTATAGAAGAGTTGAGGAGGGACATAAGCCTCTAAATCAGAGGAGATTTGGTTTTTTCCACAAGTTCCATGCACAGGATCCACAAAGACATGTAAGCTCTCCTAAAGTAGACCCTGGGGGCCAGCCTGGACTAACATTTAGGGACAACGTTTTTTGTCATAAAAACACAGGCTATTGAGGCAGAGGTGATTTGCACAATGGAGCAAGCATTAGATTAATGCAGATACAGGAGCAACCAATGGCCATCGACAAGAAGTCTGCCAGCACTTCCTCCCTCCAGCCACAGTCACTGGGGTAAACTGGATCATCAGAAAACTTGGCAGCTCTCCACCTGGCTACTCCAGCTCTGTCACTTAGTCCCACTGAGATAGTAAGGCACTTATTGAATCTAGAGAAAGAGTCAGCCTGAAGTAAGAAAAAGGAACGCCAGTGGGAAACCACCTGGCACTGATTTAGTTTCCCCTTAATCCCACAGTTTGGGAACCCCAAAATCAGAAAAATATCTTCCCCTAACCTCCGACTATGGGATCACTGAGCTGCCCTTCCACAGACCCACAGTCAATAGTGGACTCTGCTCCAGAGCAGACAGGGGGAATAGCAAACAGTACAGATGTCCCTTTGCAAGCCTCGGATCTGGATGTTAACTGGAATATATCTGCACACAGGAACTTCCCTGGGTGACAGAAGGCTCAAGCGCTCATTAGACACATACAATTTCCAACATCCTGGAAAGCACTGCCAACGGGCAAACCTTGTCCCAACCACAGAAAAGCCTGCAAAGCCTCTCCCCCAGGCCTCACCTTCACTGCTCAGGGCAGCTGGGGTCTTTGCCTTGTGGCCATCCCAGAAGAAGCGCAGGGCAGCGATGAGCCGGTGCAGGAAGC
Source organism: Erpornis zantholeuca (assembly GCA_013400515.1). Taxonomy (NCBI): domain Eukaryota; kingdom Metazoa; phylum Chordata; class Aves; order Passeriformes; family Timaliidae; genus Erpornis; species Erpornis zantholeuca. Next base: position 28,508 of record VZTN01001370.1, on the reverse strand, counting down.
ACACCATGTACTCTGGCGGGCACAACACAGTCAAGTTCTAGGGCAAGAAGGAGAGTCCAGCATCAGGGCAGGTGTGAAAGTGCATCTCAGTCCAAAGGGCTACATGTGGCAGGCAGAAATGTTTGTGTTCTCAGTCTTGCTAGCATCTCTAGCTTACGGTTCTGGCAGAGAGCCCAGACCTGATGGTGGGCAGCAGTTTCCACCTCCAGGAAGTCTTGGGACTCTTAAACAACAAGCTGGTCTGACAGAGGATGAGGGATAACACACACTCCATCATGAAAGATGGGCCTGATGATGAACACAGGGATGCAGGTGAAGAAAGGGTATCCTCCAGCAGCGGATGCCTGCCTCCCAAAGCCTCAGGCAAACAGCCTGATCCACGGCCAGAGGAGAAGTCCTCAACCAGGCAGTGAGGAGGATGCCAAAGCCAGCAGCCCCACTGAGGCAGAGCACTCCACAGCCACACTCCATGAGGGGTTATAGGAGGACATTCAGCTCCCACCTAAGACTTCCCAAGGACCACTTTCTTATAAATCACTGCATGGGACTGATCCAAGCTGCCTGGTTTCTAGCCTCAGATCTCCCCCTCCTCACTCCCTGCCATATCTAGAGCTCAGTGGATCAACTGCTGGAAGCAACCCAGCCAGAAGGGCAGAGCTCCCAGCCTGAAGGTGCAGAGGGCCCTCAGGGTCAGGCTTGCAGGAAGGCTGGCCCTCTGACTTACCCCTCTGTTGCTAGCGTTTTCCTGAAGAAACTTGCGGAATTTGTTTAGGAAGATGTATCTAGAGGCTTCCCCCTGGCAGAAGGAAATCCAGGTGGTAAATCTATGCTTTACAAAGCACATTACATGAAGATACTGTCACAAAAGACCCACAGAGCACTTACCCCTCCTCTGTCCTTGTTGTTCAGCAGCAACTTCAGAATCTGAACCTGGAGGCCTTCCACCACTAAAAGGGGGACACACATCTGCCATCAGAAAACATACACTGGAGAGCAACTACCTCTCTTAACACCAACTGCAGTACCCTGTCCCTAGGCTACCCTGTTGCCCAGGGAGAAAGGCTCCCTCCCCAGCAGAGGGGGGTCAGGAAGAACTGGTGCCAGCAGAAAGCTAATCCCACCACAGAGAATTTTCCCCTCCACCACCTAGCAAGAAATTCATCCATAGCTAAAATACAATGCACAAGTTTGCTCCTGCCCCATTGTGGGGGGCTGCAGTGGGGTCCCAGCACTCCTAGTTTGCCATCAGAAAAGAGCATGGCTGGCCTCCACCTCTGCACCACAGCCTCTCCTGGCAGGAACACAGCTGCACTTCAGGTAGTGAATGGGATTTGGGAACAGCTCCTGGCTGCACCAAAGGTGTGGGATCTCTTCCCTCCTTCCTCACAAACCTTCAATGCGTTTCTTGAGCCGCTGGCAGCCTCTTTCATATGCCCGACGCCTCAATCTCTCCTCAGCACTCTCTTCCTTCACCTCCTTACTCTCCTTGCCCTGATTAGGGGACAGACACTGATTAGTAGGAGACCACTGCACAGGGTAAATGTCTTGCCAGAAACTCCCATAAACGATGTGAAATTGAGAGCACAAACTCCCTGAAACAATGTGCCAGTGTGTGACTGCAGCTGGCAGCACACCTACACAGGTCTCCCCCAGCTTGTAATGAGTAATGGCAGGAGGTATTTTGAGGACACTCCAGTCAACCCAGTAATTCCTTAAATACTGTGAGGTTCCTTCCTCAGAAGGTTGCCACAGAAAACTGTCTCCCATCCCGTCTGAGCATCACACCTCAAACATCCCCTTTAAGGCAACAAAAAAGATGACAGAGCAATGGAAAAGCTCCAGCTCTCACACCGCTCTGTAGGACCCACCAGTGCTAACACAGCCGGAAACATGTGCCATCCAACTTCCTCAGCCAGAAAAAGATGCAGATGGCAGGCCACAACATTTCCTCAGCCTCCTCGGTGGAGGTGCCCATACTCACCTCCTTGGTGAAGCGGTTCGGCCACCATGTGGTGGGAATGAGCTCCTGCAAACCTGCCTCCTCCACACGCAACGGGCTCTTGATGTAGAAGAACACAACGGAACGGAGGACGTCGAAGCTGTGCTGGAGTTAAAGCAAGCACAGAAGCTCCAGCGGGAAAAGGTACAGAGTGTGTCTCCAGAGCTGTCATGAGAGACTCCTTTCCAAACCACCACTACAAGATCCCGAGGCCTCTTCTCCCTGTAGAAGCCCTGTGCAGCCCCACAGCAGCTGCCCAAATGCTACCATAGAGCTGGACTGCTCTGAAAGTGGTTTTGCTATAGGGATTTTAGAGGTCAGTCAGGTAGAAACGAGCTCCCATGTGTTACTAGGATGTGAACTATACAACACTGCTCCCTTCTCTCAAAGCAGGACTTTGTAGGGAATGGTGTCAGGCAGAGGAGACCTGAGAAATTACCTATCAAGAAAGGATGGCTTTTGCCTCCCTGGACCTACAGGTCCTTTAAGTGTCCTTGGCTGCATTATCGAGGGAAGGGAAAACTGAGACGAGACACAAAGGATACAGAACATTGCTGAGTAGGTATTTCCTAGATTTCTCATGCTTCAAGACTGCAATGGTGAGCCGGAGGTAGTGGATCTAGAAAAACAGGAGAAGCAAAAGTGACTCCATCTGCAGAAGATACAACTCTCCAATAGCTACAGTGTGACAGAACTGCCATCTTTGGATCAAACAACTACAGAATCCAAAACATCATGTACCTTTGGACAAGGGGACATAACAGAAGCTGGCTAGTCACAGATTCCTGGGGATTCAGAAGTGCAAACTCACTTGTAATCCCAGGTCTGGGATGATGGGAGAGAACCTGTAAGCCCGCAGCAGGGACATCAGTAGCTGCTTGAGGCACTCATGCACTTCATACTCCTGAGAAAATAAGAAACACACTGAACAACAATATCAAGGAGTCAAGAACAGCTATAGCTCCCAGAGTGAGACCTCGGAAGGAAGCATCCATTTATGAACTGAAAAAGCAGGTACTCTGAGCCCACAGTGTCCCTCTGACTCCATAGGAGAGAGTCCAAACAGAAGTTGGTGCCAGTGCTTTGCTACAGAGAAACAAATTTCTGCAGAAAGTCCAACTCAAAAGTCACCTACAAAAAGCCAAAGTCCCAGGCCCTATTTGTTGGGCAGTCACCAGTCCTCTTATTCCCTGACTCTACCCAAGACACACGTGTTGGCAAAACCAGCCCAGAAAGGAAGGAAGTAACTCTTGGGCAAATGTGATGATATAAGAGTTGTCTTTTTGAATAGCCAACCAGCAGGATGAGAGCCAGCTCTTCCACAAACACAGCAGTCCTACCAGAGGGTCCAGTTTCACTGCTAAGATGGTGGGCCTGCAGGAGTCATGACATTTTTCCATTAAACTTCTCCTGGCAGCTGGTTGGGCCAGCGCCCACATCTGTTAACTGTTACCCCAAAGGGCAGACGTGCTGTCTCCAAGCAGATCACTGGCAGTGACTGGCTCTGTGTAACCACCCAAGCACTCCAGCAGCAGCAGCTTCCCAGCTGCCTCAAACGTGTCTCAGGAAGGAGTAAGCTCCTCCAGCATGGATAGGAAGGGAAGTTGGAGGAGGCTTTTCCCCAGCAGTGCTGGAGATGGTGAGAGTACACTGCACACTTCCACCCCAGTCCCGCACACCCTGATTGATCTCTTCAGCATATGGCAGCACTTAAGACCTCCACATTAATAACAATCAGAAATCCACATTAATAACAATCAGAAGACTATTCTTATTGATAAATTTGATGTTCCCAGAAGCAGGAAGTTATTCACCATCATCAGTTCCTTTAGCAGTAGGAGAAGCTTAGAAATGCCTGGTTAACTCATTGCCAGTGTATGCATTTAACCCTCAGTGCCTGGGTGTGCAGCAGCAGCCAGAGGAGCTAATTGAGAGGGTGGTCTACCACAAAGAGAAAAGAAGAGAAAGACACTGAACACTACCAGCATTTTGTAAGGAAGGCTCCTGTCCTCAGCACCTCCCAGGGTCTCCCTGGGATCCCTAGGGAGGAACCAGCACCGTAGCAACTCACCTCCATAAGAAGCCACATGAGATCCAGCAGCTGCTGAATAAGGGGGTGGGACTCCACTGCCCCTCCTCGCTCAAGGATGCTCAACAGGAAGGTCATGAGCACATCTTCCACCAGGTACACCTTGCACTGGAGACAGAGAGCCAGATCAACATTCCTCTGTGGCACAGTCAGTTCCCAGCAAAAGCTGGGGTTCACTTTGCCTTACAAGAGCTGTAACAAGCACTACAGAAGCCAGCAATGGGCAGGCAAAACTCACCATAAGAGGGGAGAAATAATTGAAGATGTGAGCTAATGTAATCAACACTGTGGGTTCTCCCTGCAGCTGCCACATGGATGTGTCTTTCTCCACCAGCTTCCCCTCCTGCAATGACATACCCAGAAAAACACATGGCTTGGATCCAGCCCAATCCACCTATACAACAACTGAATGAACCACAGGCCTGAACAGCCACTGTTGCTGTCCCATGCCTGACTGCAGTAAAAATCTTGGGCATGGAAATTTAGAATGCCAAAGAAGTCAGGCCTATTCCTCTGGAAAGCTGTAGTGAAGCCCAGATGTTACTATCAACCACATGCAGGCGCTTTGACAATGTTTTTCTAAAAAAGGGTTTAAGTTTACATTATGATTTGTAAATGGGAACACCTACAGAGGAGGACAACTAGCAAACCAGGCCTCCATTCAAGCCAAGACCATAGCATATGGCATTCCCTATGCTTTGGGCATAAACAGATCATCTCTCATCCTAGTGGAAAACAGTGTTTCCAGCAAAACGTGCCACAGCCAAAACAATACTCAAAGCAGACCTGCCAGAATTCACCACATTACTGAACAGGACATCAGTAAAAAGCTGAGGATATGAACAAACTGCTTTCAAGGGTGCAAAATCAAATCCAGCAGTTCTGAGCCTGACAAACACTACCTCTTGCATACTGGCAATGAAACTTCATAGGAGTGAGAACAAAGCCCAGTATGATTTAAATTAACTCCTTGAACTATCAGGAAGCCCATTCTGAAAGCCAAAGAGCTCCAGGGACATGTATGCCCCATGTAAAAGCATGCAAGCATTTAGACTCTTGGGTGTATGGAAACATGTGAGCTGGCAGCATGTGCCAGGGAGAGCGGAACCACATCTCCCAGCATGGTGCCCCTCAGATGCACCCAGTGATGCCAGCCTACCGTCACATCTATTCCAATATGGATCACATTCTTCAAGTAGCCCAACAGCTTCCGAGCCTTCACCAGGTCTGCCACAGGAGGATCTTGCAAGGGCCGGTAACCTTCCACTGGATAAGTAAGGAAGTGTTAAGGGAAAATGCAATCTGATCCTTTTGGGACTTCTTTTGCCTGTGCAAGGAAAAGTCTGTCTGCATTACTTTGAACCCGCAGCTCAAACCACAGTGCCTTCTACATGGATGATAAGCCAGAAGCTCTTATCCCCACTTCCTCCATACTGCAGAAAGTATTTCACATCACACTTCTGCTTTGTGTGAATTATTTGTTTCATCAGAAAGACCAGCTGGAGCTCCCACTACAGCCATCAACAGGGACAGCCAGGACTGCTCTGACAGGAGCTCCAGGCTTCAGCATTCACACAGCAACAGGCAGCACTAATACCATGTCAGAGGTCCCATATGGCTGGGAGGTAAAAGAGACAAGTGATCAAAAGGCACAGCAGCACAGCAGCATTAGGGTTTCCAAAACTGCAGAGTGAGAATTTTGCTCTCAGAATCTGAGTGTCTGGGAGCAGGCAGCCCCCAATAGTAGCAGCACTTCTGACTCAGAGCTGAAAGCAACACTCGTTTCAGAAACTTGTGTTTGTGTCCTGCATTTCTGGTCCAGCTAAGGAGGTATCTGGCCCTTCTCTCCTTGACTCAGCTCTGCACACAAGTGCTGACAACAGAAAGTGAACTGCAGTCAGGTGTGTATACTCTAGAGCCTCCAAAGATGTCTCAGGACAGGCTCTTCTCCCATCAGACCTCCTCTCCCCACAGCTGAAGGATATCGGAGTGGACGGCTTCCGAAGTTAAAAGCAACGGACTCTTTGAAGGAGAGGCTGATGGCAGGGAAATAAGCCATGCCAGCACCCCTCGTGATGTTATCAAAGGCAGTTCCCAGAGATATGCCGTTCCTGAAAGAAGGAAAACCCACAAGGTTTTAGTCACAGCAGGAAGGGTCTGAGGTCAGCTGGGCAATACAGATACCTGCATTCCTCTGCCAGCAACTTGCCAACACAGACACACGAGTCAGTCACGCCTCCTGGCACACTTAACCAAGCACGCATGCAAATGTCACAGCTCTTCTGAGTAACAGCCACAGGAAGCACAGGGGCAATCCCATTTTTATATGAGCATGGGAAGGCACTGCAGTCTACACAATAGGCAGAGCCCACTCAGCTTCAAGGGTAACCCAAATCTGTGAGATAACTAAAGCAGCAGGACATTTTAAAGCATGGGACTTTTTGGCCTCATCTATTTGAGGTTGGTGGCAATCAAGGATAATGCTTTCAGTCTCCTCCTCCATAAAAGATGACATGGAACATCTAACAGTTCTTAATTTCAACTGACTTGTTGCAGCTGGGGCCAGAGAACAATTCTCATTGTGTAGGGGACCTGGAAACTGGAAATTTATCACCCTTTCCACAGCTCCTTGTGAATTTAGGGCAGGCAAGGTCTACACTGACCACAAAAGCAATCAATTAAAGCCAAGTGTGGCATTAAGCATCACAAGAGATGTCCTTCTCTAAAATCCTGGCAAACTTTACAAAGACTTTGTAGCTTGAACATCTTACTGCCAAATGCTTTCAACTCATCTGAACTGAGACCCAACAACCCATTCAGATGGTTTCTGAACGCAAACCAGAAAAACAAAGGCCAGAACTACCAAGGAACATAAAGGGGAGAGGGCAGAAATAGGGCTCAGCAACCTGCTGAGCAGTGAGGAAACCTTTCTGCTACACACAGACATAAACAAAGCACAGATGCTTACAAGCAGAAAGCGATGGTGCCCTCATCAAGGTCTATCAGACAGCTGACGATGTCTCCTGCTGCCCAAGACTGCAGGAAAGGGAGAGAAGAGGTTAAACGTATTTCCAGAGTGCTACCACATCACAAGAAGGACTGCAACCCAACCAATCCCTTGTGATTCAGGGTTAAAGAACAGAGAGTTCCTTCTCCCAGCAGCTCACAGCATTTTCAGGCACTTCTGGAAGCTGCACATAAGATCCCTGATTGGGATCATTTTTCCCTTCTGGCACTAGGAATGTATATTTATCCCAACAATGACCCATGCTCTGATGTGCTACAGAGAACCAGAGCCTTCCAGAGACCAACAGCAGCACTACACAGGGAATCAGTCTGCTGGGGCTGCTAAACAAAGCACCCAGACAGCACGTCCAGCTGTACCCCTAAAGTACAGACAAGTGCTGGCATACAGACTGAAGCAGGGAAGGAAGGCTTGAGGGCATTTCAGAAGGCCCAGCAGAACCCAGTGAACAGGAGTCACCTGCTTTCTCCTGCTTCCTTTCCATCCCACTCCTGGGGGACAGCTACTCACTTTGCCATAGTTGGTGGTAGTCACGTTCCACTTGCGCACCCTGTTTCCATCGTAGGCATATGAATCTGGTGTGTCCCCAACGCCCTCCTGCACCAAAGTATGAAAGAGGAGACTCAGAACACACCAGGCATAGAGGATTCCTCTCACTGCAAGAGAACCTTTAAGGGGGAGACCAGTAGACAGGGAGAGCAGCTGACAGCACACATGCTCTGCCGGGGAAAAATCCTCACTCTAGGAATGAATCCAGTGGCTTGTGATCTTTGGTTCAGAGAAATACACCGCTCCCTACTTATCTTTGGGCCAGAAGAAGTGTAGTGGCATCTGACACTTCCCATTTCTATCAAAGCAGCCCCCTGGGATGCCCCTCACTTTCTTTCTCACATATTGCAGTGACGAGTTAGTGAAACTCTGCAGCTGACATCCCTTTCCAGTTCTACATGCAGCAAGAGCACAGCAACACACACAGCACAGGCTTTCACACTGTGCACCATTCTGTGGACACAGGCCAGAAAGTCTTGTAAAGACTCCTAAAACAGCAGGGCTGGCATTTCTAGTGTGTGGGGGGCATTTCTGGTGTGAATGGCAGCAGGGCACAGCACCAATGCAATGCTCCACACTGACCTAAAAAGCATCCCCCAGAGTTGGTACACTACCTCCTGATTAAATCTGCAGTTGAGAGTACACCAGCCAATCTGCATGAGTCCCTGGGAGGAGATGAGCACCTCGTAAATCCATTTCCCTGAAAGAAAAAGAGGTTTCACACAGTGAATTCCTGTCCCCTGGCTCATTTTTAGAGAAGCTGAACCTGACACTGCTCCCACAGAAATACATGTGGCACACAAAGGAGGTTCAGGATATCTCCAGGATTCCCCTCCCACTTCTTTGCTCTGGCATCACACAATCCCCCATCCTTCTCCCTGGATAAGCCAGTGAATGAACTGGGGAAGAGGGTGTTCAAGATCTGGAACATATTCATGATTTCCTGAACTCTCTACTTGTCTAACTCCCCATACGCTTTTCCCAGGGTCTTTTCTCAAAGCAGCAGTGGTTTATCTCCTTACCTTTATACACACATGTTGTGGCCCTGATGGACCCAAAGTTACTGTGGCCAATCACCTGGACCAACAAAACAAAGATCATTTTAACATCAGGTAAAAAGAGAGGTTTGTTCAGTCCTTCCCATTCCCTCTGTCCTAGCACTCAAAACCACAGCAAGATGGAGAGCAATTCACAAGGACAGTCTAGGGACAAGAACGGACATCTCTCCCACCCCAGAAGCTATACTTGGAGCCAACTGGTCCCAGAGAATCATTCAGGTGCCTCTCATCAACTCACCTGTACTTGAAAAACCCCAGTGAAGCATCTAGCATGGCAGCAGTACAAGGGCAACACAGCAACAGACAGGTTCCCAGTGAATTGGGACAACAATGTATACAAAAGTGATTATGGTATGGGAAAGATATATGAATGCTGGACAAGTTAGAACAAAACTATAGATTCAAGGAGTCCAGACTGAAGGCCAGGACTAGCAGGTAACATATGTCTAGAAACTGAACTGTGTTAAATCCTGATTCTCGCCATCTTGGGACAGACCATGAAGAGGAAATGGAGGTAGGAACAGGGAATTCACAGGCAAGCCAGTCCAATGCGTTCTGTGGGTCAGTTCTAGGTACAGCCAAAGTAAACTACAGCAGGTGGTTAAAAGGAAAGGGGAGACCAGGACAGCCTGATTTGTCAGAGGCTAAAAAGCAGGCATAGATTAAGGAGGGAGTCAGCTCAAGAGCAAGGGATGTGTTTGCTCAGTGAAGGGGTGAAAGGAATGCAGAGATTACTGAAGTAGGAAAGGGTTAAATTCCAGTGGATTCTTTCAGCTGACTTTTGGAATCAGGAACATCAGCTAAGGAGCAAGCAGGTAATTAGTGGAAACAAAGAAGAAAGGAAAACCTCAGCTTTAGCTTCTTTCTAGCCTTTTAAGAAGAGCAGAAGGAAGGAAGAGGCAGTCTGCTGGAGGGAGGGACAGGAAAGCTGGCTGCTTAGCCAAGTGAGCCCCTGGGCCAGGGTAATCCTTTCACTTCCTCACAGCCCCACTCAGAGCTTTCTGAGACTTTCTGGTACTAATAGACCTTTTCCCAGGAGAGCTCATTTCCTCCAGGATCCTGCAGCTTTTGGGGCAGACTCCGTTTACACATGCTACAAGGCCATCAACATCGATCTGTTACAAAGAACAAACCAAGAAGCCCCAAGTGCTTTTAGTCCCTCAAGACCATTTTCTGCTGTGTCCAGCAACACACTCACCCCAAGCAAGTCATCATCGACCAGCAGGAGCCCCTCAAAGCCACTTGTGTGGTCCAACACCACGGTGGAGGGACCGAGCCGGCCTTCTACTACCTGATCTGAAACAAGAGTTGCAGAAAACCTGTTAGAGAGAGTTGTGCACGATTTAACAGCTCACCCACTGAGAGCTTCCAGCCAGACTTGACAGCACCTGGATTCTGCTACAGAGGAGGAAGATTAAGGCACTGTTGCCTATGTTAGACCATGAGAACTTCAGAAAAGGAAAGAGATTTAAAAGAAAGTCTTCACAGCCACTCAGCTACATAAAGGACATATAAAATTTTCCACATCACCTGAAAATTTTACTTTGACAAAATTCAAAGGCTAAACTCTGTGCTAAATGTTTGGCCAACAAGCCATGCTTTGACTGCAGCCAGCAAGAAAAATTTGCCTTTCTAGGAGGGGAGCCAGGTTGTATCTTGCCACATCCTGATTAATTCAGAGAAAAGATGCTAGTAAGAACAAAGGAAACAACCTGAGGCCCCAAGTGAATACCTGAAGTGGAGACTAGCATGTAAAAATTGTCAACAAGCCTCTGCATCTCCCACTGAGGAAGCACTGCACACTCCTGGTCAAAGCAATGGCTCGGCATATCATTATCAGTAAAATACCACTGACATTTTCCCCTAAACTGCTTTTCCAGACATTTTACCCCCAGAAATATACCTCCATCTGCAAACAGACCTGCTGCAGGGCTGGCTGATGAGCCCCTCACAGGCAGGACTTAAAGGCACAATAAATTAGAGAACAGAGAGGCAGAACAGTGCTCACTAAGGAAAATGCCTTTCAAGATACAACTTGTCCTTCCCAATTAAGCAGCACAAGCAAGAAGCACAAATTGGACAGGCAGTATCTCCTACCTCTACTGTCTTCAGAGCCATTCTCCTCTGCCAGCAATCGCTCAAGGTGCTCCTGCAGGTTCTGGAACGTCAGGTGCTTCCTAGGGAATAAACACACAGGAGCTGTTCAAAAAACTGTGCCTCCAATTTTTAAAGAGTAGCACCCCAGACACGTGTCCTGTGCTGGGACATGAACCATGAAGTTCTGTCGATCTGTTTCATGTCATGAATCTAAAGAATTTGCTGCCCATCGTGCTGGGGCAATGAATGAAGGAAGGACCAAACACAGCAAGAACAAGCCAAGTAGTTAACAAAGGATCTTACAGTCTTCAGTCTGCTCAGGAGTGTTTTGTGGCAGTAAGAAAACTGTGGTACAAGGCAACAAGAAACCAATTACTATGGACCACGACTTTGCTGCAGTCAGCATCGTACAAACATGGTGTAAGTCAGGATTTGTTTTTTCCCCGAAGTATTTTGAAGTACAAAAGAAGAGAGAGGACCACAGCAGCAGCTGTAGCAGTTCAGACAAAGGTCAGGCTAGTCCAGCACCCTCTCTCTGTGACAACAGCTAAAACCATTTTGTTTTCATACTGAAAAGTCTCTCATGCACCCCCTTTGGGCCACTGTTCTAGAGAACTTACTGCCTCTCCTTAGTTCTCTCCTTTCAAGGCTAGTTTACTTAGCTGATCCTTGCACAAGAGCCTCCTTTTACTGTGAGTATCACTAATTATTCCTATCCCTGCTTCCCATTTCCAAAGCCATCTGGGAAACAACTTTTCACTTCTCCAGGACTAGGGATTTCCCTAAGACTGGTAAGAGACCTTGTGAAAGCCTGATGGATGTGAAGATGCACAGAAGTGAAATCAAAGAATCAGTTTTGCCTGGCATGAGAAGGGTGGCTTCAGCAAAGCTGCTTCATCAGCACTGGCATGGAGGAGGAGTTCTGGAAGGAGAGTGGAAGAGCACAAGATAGGCAGAGAGATGCCTGCAGTGAGCTCCTCTATGAAGAATTCAGGCCTCTGAAGGCAACATGTCATACCATAAAAGCTGCTCTCATATGGCAAATGTTATTTCTAAGACCTCTTTGACTGCGACTGGGCTTTCTACCAAGGAGCCACGTCCAGGGAAGAAGGGTAGAAGGCAGGAAAAAAGAGAGAGAGACCAGTCCAACAAACTATCAGTTCTGTGCATTCAAGTCATTAATCACCAGACAATGAAATCAGAAATATTGAAAACCAAAATGCTCAGGCAGATGGACAGTTCCAAGGCTTGCTGGCAGGAGAGCTTGTGGTAAAGTAACATGACCCACTTTGCCTCCCCCGCACCATCACCCCGGCTCACCAAGAGCCAGAGGGCCAAGAACTATTTATAGCAGCTCTGAGCTCACGTTGGAGCTGGCAGTCCTAAGTATAGCCCGTGGAATGTGACCCCAGCCACGCTGCAGCACTGCCAACCAGCAGGAGCCACAGGCCTGCCCTGCTCTGCCACACTCCTACCTGCCCTGAACCTGTCTGACTTGCCTCTGGCAAAAGAGATGCAAGAGGAATTCTTCTCATCCAACACTACAAGTTTCTGGGATACAAGGTGAAGGGGAACTGAAAATAAATAGGAAAAAAGCAGTCACTAAATAGGAATTTTGTGTTTCTTTTCCTTTGGTGACTCCTAATAAAGTACCAGCACTTTCACAGCCTGAAAAAGGTATGGTATTGCATGGATCAGTAACAGTCTTGCCTTTAGGTTACAGGGCATTAACAACCTATTTTTTATTCCTGCACCTGAAACCTGTGCATTTTGCCCTTCCTTATAAGCACAGGGGGAACAGGAACAATCACATGAAGGCCAACTTATTTCAAAAATATTGCCTAGTGATGTTGTAGATGGGATTTTTCATGCAAAAGAGAATCCTTCCTCGCAAGCCCTGCAGTTTGAAAAAGCCATTAAAAGAGCAGCTCTCAGAATTGTTTCTGTAACATGGAGCTGCTGTGCTTTTAACAAAGATCACTGTGTGGCACTAAAAGATCTTTCCTTTCACACAGTGCTGTTTATCTGGAGGTGGCATCGCTTGCCACCTGGGTAGTGAGAAGTCTGATACCTGTAAGCAGCTGCAGGCTGGTTCCCATCAGCACTGGTAAAGACTCGATGCAGATAATCATTCAGCAGCCTGCTGTTCACGATCCCTTGGGAAAAACAGAAAGGGAATAAGCTCAGAGAGTCTGGGGTAAACTCAAACATTAATTTCAGTTACAAGCAAGAAACTGGTAACTATGGGTCAATTACGTTCATGTTTGCTGATCAACACAGTGGAAAATGCAGCTTCAAGCAGTCATCTGTCACCTTACTATCCTCACTAGCAGAACCAGAGTCCAGCACTGTTGGGTGCATCTCCCCAAAAAAGGCTCTTTCCAATTTGAGCTGTTCTGCCATAGCAACTGGGAGCCTGTAAATTGCTCCACACAGGTGGAAGTACATCCTCGGGAATCCTGCTGTGCTATTTCCTAATAAAAGAACTCCAAAAGCTGAAAGTAGGAATTCAATTTTATTAAAAAAAAAAAAAAAAATCTTAACACTACAGCAATTCCTGACATCCTATTCATATTCAGGACGCCTCTTAACCGCACTAAAAGATGCTGAGATGGAAAAGCTGCAGGTGCAGTTCACCTCGTGTAACCCAGAACCCTCTTTAATGATGTGCCTCACCTTCACTAAACAACCCCTAGTGTCACACTGATGCAGCATTCCTTGTTTCTGAGTGCAACAGTGCCCTCAAATGCCAGATTTGTGGTCTCATAAGCACACTTGTGCTGGATTGGTGACTCTAAGAAAAAAAAAAAACAGACTGCCTGACAGGTAGCAGAATTTCCCAGAAAAGGATTAATTTGAGGATTTGACAAGCTGTTCATCCTGGAAGGAGATGAGTCTCAAATCAGATGGCAGGCAGGCAACACAACATTCTCCAGCCTTATGAGGCAGGGCTCTGTGCTGAAGAAAAGGCTCTGTGGCATGACTTTCTGGAGTCAGTACTGCAGGGATTTCCCATCCAAAATCTCATCTCACTTTGAGGATTTACGCAGTTTCAGCCCCCCCGCCGCCTCACACTACCAAGGTAACTGCAACTGGAAGGCAAGTGATCTCAAGCAAAGCAAAGGATGCTCCCTGGATCCACAGTGCTCCTGTTTTCATATGGCATGTACAGGCTCCTACCTGTGACCTTGGACTTCTCTGGCTCAGTGCTCAGCCTGTAATTCTTCCTTGAGAAAGCAGTCCCAGCACCTCTCGACGTCATTCTTCACAGGCACCACTTCCAGAGCGGACATAAGACGGGCAGATGCCTATAACAAAACCTTCTGGGGAGGATGCTGCCTTTAGACTTCCCACTTTCTTGGAGGTTGGTTTACCTAAACAACAGGGATAAGACAAAAAATAGCTAGAGTCTTTGCATGTCCTAATGACATTACACAAGAGCCCCAAACCAACTAACTGCCAATACTGCTCTCAGTCACTGTCGTCCAACAGCTCAAAACCTTCCCAAAGCAGATGAGCCATTAAGCCACTCTCTAGACAGCTACACAAACCCCACTCCAAACAAAGGCATGGGCACAACCAAGCCAGAAACACAGACAACCACCATGCCAAGCACTAAGCCAGCACAGGGCCACAGCCACCACCACTGCCAAACACCACTGAAACTGGGAACCACATTGCACTGCTGCTCATGTCCTGACAAAACACTTCTGCCTTTCTCTCCCACTCTGTATCCTTTAGGACAGCAACATATGCCTGGTTAATCTTCTGTTTAACAGGTGTTTAGATTATTCCACTATCCAAAACAGAGTGGAAGAAGGAATGAGACAAATGAAGATGGACTGGACTACAATAGAATATCACTGACTACAAAGTGAAAGACCCAGCTGTCGGAGTCAAAGGGACAAAAGCAGACATAGGTAATAATATGCAAATTACAAGTGCAAATCTACCACGAGACTACAGATTCAAGAACCTTCCTTGAATACTATCAGAGCTGACATGTGCCAGGACAAAAAGAATACATTCAAGTGGCTAGTTCCATCCAGCTTCCAAATGTTAGGTTATACCCTTCTCCTGCTTCCAACTGCCCCAACGGCCAACCCTCACTGGAAGATTCTTCCTGGGCATCCATCTGTCAAAGCACTTTGTGACACACAGAGATACAGGAAGATGCAACAAGAGTGAAAGGCACAGGAATTAAATGTTTGTTGGCAATCTCATACAGAGCAGAAACTAAGGTGAACCCAAGAAAAGTTAGTGACTCCAGAAAAGGAGTGCCAAGTGATGCAAATGCCACAGCAACTCCAGATTACCTGAGCTTCAGCCAGACTTGGGAAAGGGTTTCCTAAAGCCCCTTTCCTCAGGACCACCCCAGCACCCAGCAGTGGAGCAGTACTGCCTGAACTCCCTCCCGCAGCACTGCTGAGCAAAATTGTGGGAACAAAGCAAAAACCAGCCTGGATCAAAGGCCCTGAATGACCTGCGTCAGGAACTTGAAACAAGAGATAAAACAATAAACAGAAACACATCGTTTACTACCAAAGCAGAGTAGGCAGCACAATGTGTACAATCCTAAAAGTACTCGAAACATGACATTATTTCACCTCTGTCAGGACAAGCTAAAAACACCCGAGGGCAGTCAGGAGTGCCCACAGTTCTTCAGAAGAGCAGCCAGCCTGGTTATCAGCACTGCTGAAACAGCCTGAATGCCCAAAGCAGAGCACACAGCACTGCCACACTGGCACCTTACGAGATGCACTGCTGCAGTGCCAGGGTGTTTGCTTAGTTGGACCAGATGCTGTTTTCAACAGGTCAGAGAAAGGGCAGAGCAGGGGGACACACATCTGCCCCACATGTGATTCACAGAAGCAAAGATGTCCTGCTCTGAGCCTTGCCCCGGGCTGAACTTCATTCTCTTGGAAAAGGCAAACAGCTTCCAGCAGCAGGGCAGAACACACGACACAGGAGAAGCCAGATCTGAAGTGGAGGCGACTGGGGAGGCAGGCAAGGAGGCCGAGAAGCCAGGCCGGGCAACACAACTTTGTCTGCCAGCTGCCGGCCAAGCCTTGAGACTCGCAGCAGGCAAAGGGAAACAGCACAGCCCGGCACAGATCACAAAACTGCCCTGCCTTTATCCCAGGCGTGAGTCTCCGTGGCACCCCAACCTGCCGGCACCCCCAACCCACAGCCACCGGGCAGCACTGCCGTGCTCACACTCAGGAACCGGCCCCAAAGCAGGGCTCACCCCGCAGCCGAGACGGGCAGCACGCCCCTAGCCCAGCGGCACCCCATAACCCAGAGACACCCCCTAAACCGGGCGGCGCTCCCCGCAGCCACAGACACCCCGAAACCCGGAAGGACCCTCCATGCCCACAAACACCCCAAACCCGAGAATCCCCTACACCTGCCTACAGCCCGTGAGGCGAGGCAGCCACCCCCCGATCGGGCGCCTCCCGCATAGCCGGACAACACTCCCCGAGCCGGCCGTGCCCCGAGCCCCGCCGCGGCCCCCGGGGGAGCCGCC
>VZTN01001370.1:0-12064 GCA_013400515.1 Erpornis zantholeuca | reverse complement strand
CTACGGCGACCCGCGAGGGCCATGGCGAGCGGGCGGGACGCGTTGCCGGGAGACGGGCGGGACTCTCTCCGCGCTCGGGCAGGGCCGGGCCGCGGTGCTCCCTCCTCCCGGTGTAAGGACAAGGGGTAGAGATCCCCCAGTGCTTGTGTGAACTTCTATCGAGGAAACCGAGCAGGGTGGGGGCCGGCGAGACGCGAAGCTCTCGGCCGTGAAGCTGGGCAAGCAGCCAAGGTCAGCCCGCACGAGAGAGGCCAGGGCAGGTTCTGCCGACCCCCAGGCAGACAACAACCCTCTGGCCCAGACCCCGAATGCTGCCCTTTGAGAGAGAGGAGGAGGAGGAGGAAACCGACACATGAGCGTGCAGCCTCCCAGTGCGTTTTACTGTGCCGGTGGAGTTGGATCCAGCACTGGGGGATGGAGCACAGCAGATCCTGCGGTGGTGTCCAGGCTGGCTGTGGGGATTCTGGGTCCAACATTCCAAGTGGGAGTGGTCCTGGATCCACATGGGCCCAGGGGGCATGGACTGGAGCATCTGACACTTTAATGATAGAAACATAGGGTCACAGAATGATTTGGGCTGTAGGGAACCCGAAAGATAATCTAATCCCATCCCCCTGCCATGGGCAGGGACACCTCGCACTAGACCAGGCTGCTCCAAGCCCTGTCCTGTTGTGTGTCAGTCAGAGATGGAAGAGACGGGGCAGATAGCTTGGATGCAATAACCTGATTTTATTGATACAGAGCTGAATATTTATACCTTTTCAGCAGTAACTAAAAGTAGATACTTATATAAGCACTAATCACTATAACAACCATATCTATGTTTTTTAATAATATTGCAAAGCTAAAGGCTAGCACTAACCAGCACAGATACATACCCACCATGCTTTTCTCTTATGCTAACTATTTTGTGGTAGGCCGTCCTGCCTGCCATGATTTGTGGCCTAGCCGAGTTATCGTGTCCACTTCTGACATGAGTTTAGCAGTGCTCTCACTTCTGCTTTCTAGCTGTATCTTCACATCATCCAGTCTGGCCTTGAACACTTCCAGGGATGGGGCAGCCACAGCTTCACACATACAATTGGTTATAGCATTGATGGGGCTCAAGGAATAGCCTTTTCCTAGAAACTACCTTGGCAAAGCTCTTGACCTTGGGAAATCTTTCTCCTACTCACAAGTCTGGACCTACCCAAGTCTTTGGTGTACACTGCACCTTTTATATAACACATGGTCAAGAAACTGCCCTGGCTCTTCAACTGGATCCAAACAGACTGAAGAATTTACCTGAAATAAATAAGGGATTCTTTGTGGAAAGAGACTTGCACCAGCCTCTGTATTGCTGACCATTCACCTCTGCCAATGCTCACAGTAATCTCCTAACACACCTGAGCTTCCTCTCCTTCTGTCAGGGAGAGATTCTGCAATGGTGTAGAAAGCAGGTGGGGTAGGGGACACCTTCTAGAAGGCCTGCAAGGATGTCTTGTGAAGGAAAGAAAAGCAATGTGAGGGAAGTATAGAGCAGAGGCCATTTACCCTCAGAAACTTACTGGGCAGCTAAGAGGGCTGCTTCATCAATCTTGGTGTTCTTTAGCAGCCTTGCTGCAGCACAGGTTTTGATCCAGAGGCAGGAGCAGTACCCAGGGGAAGGCAGACCAGGCTATGGGCCCAGGTGATTGCCCAGGTAGCAGGAACGTTCCATCAGCCATCATCAGAGTCCACTACTGAACCTGCCTGGACAAAAACCAGACAATGCCTCAGGTACAACTAGAGTAGGGAAAAGGAGTGTGAATCCAGCCTTGAAGAATCCAGGTCTGAAATGCAATTCAGGATCGGGATAGAAGCCTGAACTGCCCAGAAGTCCTACAATACTATGTGTGTGACACTGCTGGGAGTGACTGCTTCCTGGAGCTCCTGCCTTTAGAGTGTCCCCAGCGATCCTCTTTTACTGGCCACCTTCCAAGCCAAACTCTGGTGCTCGGGGTTTTCTTCTCAACAGGTTTTCCATATTTTGCTTGGCCTCCCAAGGCCAGGGCACGACATAGCTCCATTAGCTAGATGGTGACGGAAGTGATTCGCGCCAGGGAGCAGGCACCTTGGCAAGCTTGGACGTGGCACTTGGTGCCATGGTCTGGTTGACATGGTGGTGATCAGTTACAGTTTGCACTCCATGATGTTCAGAGGTCTTTTCTGACCTAAATGATTCTGTGATACTTTCTCTCCTTCGGGGAGAAAGAAGCCTTCAGTTGGTACTGGTGTTGGGGAACGGGAGCCGAAGCTGCAGCCAAAGAACGGGGAACAGGGATCGGGGAGTGGGGAATGGGAAAGTGAGATCGGGCATCGGCGACCCCCTCAGCGCTCTCCCGTGCCGGGACCGCCCCCGCCCCCGCCCCGTCCTCTGCCTTTGCCGCTTCCCGGGGGCCGCCCTTCCCTGCGCACCCCGGGGCACGGCCGCGCTCATGGCGCTCTGTCGGACCACGCTCGGCTTCTGCCTCCTCCTGCTGCCGGCAGCTGGTGAGCGCGGGGGTGCGGGAGCGGCCAGCGGGGGGGCTCAGGGAGGTTGGGGGGCTCCGGCGTCGCTTTCGGAGGCGGTTCCGCGGCTCCTCCGGGGCAACATCCCCCGGGGAGGCCCGGCCGAAGCCCCCGGCGTGAAGAGTCCCATGCTGCGAGCTCAGCCCCCTCAGCTCAGCCGCTCGTCCCGGGGCNTTGAAGAATCCAGGTCTGAAATGCAATTCAGGATCGGGATAGAAGCCTGAACTGCCCAGAAGTCCTACAATACTATGTGTGTGACACTGCTGGGAGTGACTGCTTCCTGGAGCTCCTGCCTTTAGAGTGTCCCCAGCGATCCTCTTTTACTGGCCACCTTCCAAGCCAAACTCTGGTGCTCGGGGTTTTCTTCTCAACAGGTTTTCCATATTTTGCTTGGCCTCCCAAGGCCAGGGCACGACATAGCTCCATTAGCTAGATGGTGACGGAAGTGATTCGCGCCAGGGAGCAGGCACCTTGGCAAGCTTGGACGTGGCACTTGGTGCCATGGTCTGGTTGACATGGTGGTGATCAGTTACAGTTTGCACTCCATGATGTTCAGAGGTCTTTTCTGACCTAAATGATTCTGTGATACTTTCTCTCCTTCGGGGAGAAAGAAGCCTTCAGTTGGTACTGGTGTTGGGGAACGGGAGCCGAAGCTGCAGCCAAAGAACGGGGAACAGGGATCGGGGAGTGGGGAATGGGAAAGTGAGATCGGGCATCGGCGACCCCCTCAGCGCTCTCCCGTGCCGGGACCGCCCCCGCCCCCGCCCCGTCCTCTGCCTTTGCCGCTTCCCGGGGGCCGCCCTTCCCTGCGCACCCCGGGGCACGGCCGCGCTCATGGCGCTCTGTCGGACCACGCTCGGCTTCTGCCTCCTCCTGCTGCCGGCAGCTGGTGAGCGCGGGGGTGCGGGAGCGGCCAGCGGGGGGGCTCAGGGGGGTTGGGGGGCTCCGGCGTCGCTTTCGGAGGCGGTTCCGCGGCTCCTCCGGGGCAACATCCCCCGGGGAGGCCCGGCCGAAGCCCCCGGCGTGAAGAGTCCCATGCTGCGAGCTCAGCCCCCTCAGCTCAGCCGCTCGTCCCGGGGCGGGGGCTGAGGAACGCCTGGTTTGGGGGGTTGTGGAACCGTGGTTTGGGGGGCTGAGGAACGCCTGGTTTGGGGGGGGGCACGTGGTCCCGGCGGCGGCGGGAGGTGCCCACAGCGGTTTTGGCGCGGAATTGGGTTCCATGAGGCAAAAGTCCTGATGAGGGAAAAGCTCTGCCGAAGTGAGGTGGGTTTGTGTTGAGCGGTGGTGTCGGCCAGCAGCAGTTAGTGCCCAGCCACTGATACGGGCTGCTGGTAACTGAGGTAAGGCAGTGTTGTACTAAAGTGGCTGCCGGTCATTCTTGAAGCATCCCATTAAAAACCTTCACCTTTACACCCCCGACACAGTAAATTCTACCTTTTTACGGGAGATAATAGAAATACTGAGGGGTTAAGTGATGATATCGCATAAACACCACTGCTTGTGTAAGCTTGTGTGATAATTGAATTCATACATCAAATGCTATTATTAATAATTGGGGTTTTTTTCAGCAGCCCTATCAGTAGGGCTGATAAAAACTGATAAAAAATCAGTTATTTTGTTGTGCTTAGAGCGTGGACTGTGTGGTTTTCCCCAACTTGGTCTTGTGGTTAGAAAGAACGGATATGGTCATAGAACTTAGCTGGTGAAGTTTCAGAGAAGGAGGAACACTTTTAACACTGTATGTATCAGTAATGTCACTCGATCAGAGAGATCAAATTCTGCACAGACGTGTGCAGGAAAGTTGATTGTGACGTGCAAGAAGACTTTGACTTGGTGAGAATAATCCAGGATCGCAGTTTGTTTGGGGGCTGAGCTGAAATCAGTGTGGCCGAAATGTTTTATCTGTAAGTTCTTCGAGGTAAGTACTTCTGGTTCTGTAAGAACCAGAAATGGGGTTCTTGAAAGTGCTGTAGCAGTAACTGTATGCAAGCTGGCCTTAGATAAATGCGGTTGGAAGTTAGTACTTACTGCAGTGATTGAGGACTGGGTGGGAAGAGTTTGGCAGCTCTGCTCTCGAGATGGAACTTGGTCAGTCTGTTAAAGGTTTTGTGTGGTACTGATGGTGTGATGCTGCTGTCCTGCAGGACGGGATGAACCCCCCAGTAGCTGCATTGTGATGGGTTGGGTGTGCACTTCTCGGGTGATTTAAATAATTAACCCATCAGAAAACCAGCTGGGGAAAAAAGTGCCGCTAGTTGATCAGCCGATGAGCTGGAGAATTCAGTCACTTAAGGAAGAGTTTCATGGATGCCGCAGCTGATGGAAGAAGAAAGGAACAAACTAAAGGCACAAAATTATTTTCCTTTGGTGTGCTCAGCCGCTCTTGGCTCAGCTCAGCCACCTGATAACTGTCCCAGGTCTTTGGTTTTCCTTGTTTTATCGTGCTGCAGCAGTACAATTGTGAGGTGAAGGGAGGATGTTGTGGTAGAGAAGGACACACAACATACACTAACTGTAATCCAAAGCCGTAAGAAACAGAAGTTTTTTATTATTCTCTGCTACTACTCTTATACCTCTTCACAATTACTGTGGCTTATTATGATTGACTGCTTAGTGAACAATGACAGGGCTGTCTAAAAAGCAATGACCATTCAAACAGCAATACAATTAGCTATACAAGCAATTAGTTACATATTACATGCAAGTCCCTTCTTGTACACTCTTGATATTCCATAACAAAACATCTTCTTGTGTGCAGAACCTGTTCTTTCATTGATTATCCTCTTGGCTATAGCACTGTGGTTATCACTGTGACTGCAGTTTCTCGTGGGTAGATTTTGACTGTCTTCAAGTCAAACTCTGTGAGGCTTTCAGACCAGCTGTCACCCTCATCAGGTCCCACAGGAGGAATTTTGTTGGTTCCCTTGCTTTGTAATTTCACGAGGTAATTTGGAATTGGTTTAGCTACCTGTCATTTCCTTGTTAGGGATAGAGGAAGGAGAGAGGAGTGAGGTGGCATAAGGTGCCTGCAGAAGAAAAATTTGAACCACCATGTATAAGCATATGTAAAGCTGTAAAAAGTACCGTGCTATGGGTACAGAAGTTCCCCTTTGTTTCTGTTTAATAAACCTCCACGTTTACACCCTTAGAAGATTTTTTTTTCTTTTTCTCGTTGGCTGTAATACCTAAATACTTTTAGCTCTTTATATATTTTTCATGTATTTGTAACTTTGTAGACTGTTAGGGCATAGTTATAATTTCTAGTGCTTTCCCTGTCCTCCCACAAAGTTTACCAAACCCTTACTTACACATTCCTGAAATTCTGTTTAGTCTTGCCTTTAGTCTAGCAAGGACACTTTGTTTTGCACAATAAAGTGTAGTGCTAAAAGATGGGGGGGAGGGGGCTCCAATGGGGCAGAACCTGGGAGGAAATTACCTAACCAACTGCTCTTTTAACTGGATAATATTTGATAGATATACTAATCAACTAACCTTATAAAAATTGTAGAAATCCTGTATCATGTCTGCATGTTGCCATATTGTGCACCATGCAGGCTGTCAATTAAATACTTGCTTTTATATTATCATTTTAATACTGTTTGGAAAGGTTTTATGTTTTATTCCAGGCAACAGTTGAAGTATTCAGGTATTTCTTGATGCCAGAGAGTCAAGACTGAATTTTCAAATGCTAAAGTCATAATTAAATACTCCAGGAAATACCTCTTTTCTACTGAAGGAACAGGATTTATTCATTTTGCCTCTTCCTGTCTGCTTTGTCTCAACAACTGCACCTGAAGGAATTTGAGTTTTTTGGATGGAGTGTGGTTTAGGAGCAAGATATCAGGGTATGTCTTGTTAATGTGATATGTGATAGGAAGGAAAAGGACAATGAGAAACCAGATGACTGCAGCATTTATCACTGAAAAATGAAGTGATACCCTTCTTGGGAAATGATTTTTGCTTAAGCTTTGAGAAGTGTTTTTATGTGCCAATGTCTTGGTTTGAAAGACACGTGTCTGCTAAGGAAGGCAGGAGCCTCCCTTGGAACCCTTCCCTCCCAATTATTACAATTTTGAAATTAAGGGGCTTTTGGGCAAAAATATGGGGAATAGGAATAACAGTTCCTTATGTCAGGAAAATTAATCCACAAACACCAGAGGTTTATGTCCAAAAAGGAGACAGAGGAGTCCCTTTACTTCATTTGAATAAAGGGAGAGGCCATGGGGCATTCCCCTGGAATCTCTCCGAATTTTGGAGGACGTAGCCTCCTTTTTATCCTAATTTCCCGGCTGCATTTCCCTTTCTCTTTCCCCATTGGCTGAGGTACTTGAGAGGTACAGACTTCCCACAACACTTAATATCTAAGATTCCTCTCTAATGTATAATCCCTCCCTTTAATTCTTAATTCTTTAAGGAATTCATGTTTTTTCCCCTTTCTTTCATCTTTCAATATCCAATTTTATTTATCAGCAGACTCACAGTATGTTTGTAAAGGCAAACATCTTTCCCTTCATCAATCAGTGGAATCCTTCCCATTGTTTCTTTTATGTCTCAGTGCTGATTTTGTCTACCAGCAGACCCACGGTTTGTTTGTAAAGACAAATCCTGTCATTCCTCTCACTAATAAATATATATAACAAGGCAGAAAAACATTGGTTTAAACTGACAGAGTCAGACACGATCTGACACCCTGTCAGGGTGGCAGCGGAAGTCTGATAAGATAGTGGCTGCGGTCCATCCGAAGTGATGGATGTGGTTCTGTTGAAGCGGTGATCCTGTAGAAAGGTCTGGTGTTCCTCGGAAGGTCCAGTGGTAGGTATGTAGCTCTTGTCCTCTGGGAATTCCAGTGGGAAAGGCTGCTATGGTGTTTGAAATCTCCGATTATATCCAGGATGGAATGCTTGGTTCCTCCCTCTGGGTGGAACATCTCACAATGGGATGGTGAGTCATGGGGCCAGGCACTGATGCGCCCATTAACAGGAGATAGTCGAGATAGTCGAGGGGGTTATCTGTGAGTCATGGGCAAGGCATTGATGTGCCCACTAACAGAAGACAGCCCCAACCCCACCTGGTTTTAACAGCTCATGAAGATGGTGATAGAATACTTACTTTTGGGTGCCTCTTACATTTTAACCTAGGACAGGCAGTTAAAAGCTTTTAATATGCCATTCTTATGGTGCAGTTACTTGGGAGGGCAAAGAGAGAGAAAACAGCCAGTCTCTTGAGGAATGTATCAGCCCAGTGCAGATCTGAAAAGTGTGGGATGTCCCCTAAGGGAGCAATATTGGTTGTGAACATCCCCACTGCATTACCACTATAGCTGCACCAGGTGATGCTTGCAGTGGGGGTGCCACTAGACTGATTTTAGTTCTAAGAATCCCTCTTGTATGACATCTCTGTTTTATGCAATGGATTACCAGAGTTAGGATTTTCTGTGAAGTAAACAAAGCAACGGGTAGAAACAACCAAGTTGCACGGAAATCCAAGCCTACAGTTCATGTGGTGGCGTTGCATCTTTTGCATCAAGTCAAATCTCTTAAGAAAATTTAACATTTTCTTCTAACTGATCGTAGTGCTTTTTTTTTGTATTTTGACCTATTTGGCAGCTGATGTTGTTCTTTGAGTCTTTACAGTAATTTGGTAGCTGCTATCAGATGTAGTGAAGAGAGTATCACCAGCATCTCATATTTTCATGCAGTTTAGTGCTTATGTCTCTGTGAACATTTGGATAGAGGTGCTTGATGAAGATGAGATACTCTGTTTGTGAGGAGTAAGTATTTGCCTTTGTTATACACTAAAGGAAATACATGGTTTGTAAGACCTTGTTGCAATGACCCACGACGATCCTCGGAGATGCAGTGGAGTGGCCTGAAATCAATGACACGAGTCTCATGGAGATATGGTCAATTGTCTCTCTTTATTGCAAAATCTGAGGGTATATATAGTTTCTAGCAGGGTACACGCAGCTCGTGGTTAATAATGATAGGATACAGGCTACTGTTCATGCGGCAGCACTCTTAGTTCCATTGGATAATCTTTCTAAATTATGCAGTACTACTAATTAGCACTCTAAAATCTTTGCAGTTTTCATACCTTGTTTTCTACATTCTCTTTGCTTGTTTACTTGCAGACTTCAGCAGATGTTGTTCCTCAGTTCTTAGGGATCAAGGACACACCGTCTGCACTTTCTGGCACATACACAGGGTTGTGCAGGCAGGCTTCAGTCAGAACTGAATGCCCGCTCTCCTGTAAAATGCTGTCTAGAAGACCTAACCCAAATACTTTGAGCATATTTAAATGTTAACTTAAGTGATATGGTCAGTATGAGAAAAAGTCTTTGTATGATTATTTCTTTACTTACTAACTATTGCTTTGTAACTCTTTTCAGTTTTGGGTGAGGATTGTCAGGCGTATACTGATATTACTGGCAAATTACGACCTGCACAATCCTGTCCTCAGTTCTGCTGTGGATTTTGTGGGGCTCGATTCTGCTGCTCTCAGGAAGTCCTAAAATTTAATGAACAACAGTGCAATGAGTTTGATGAAAGGTATGAGGCAAACTGAATGTATACAACATGTTATAATTCTGTCATCAAATGACAAAATCACACTGTTTAATGGTTAAATATTCTTAAAGGACCTTTTTCCTCTGTCTGGCTCTATCAGGGAATCAAAATTAATGCTTGTTACTTACATGTAAAATGGGAACAGTAAGGTGGATAAATTAATGCATGAACGGATGTGTATCTCCTTGAGCATTTTCAAATACTTACACTCTATTTAATTTTTCCGAGGTCTCCTCCCCCAGATGATAAACTTCAAGAAGCTATAGAGAAGATCAGAGAGGGAAACAGTAAACTCCTGGAATCAGACTGGTTGGGATGAAGCTTTAATATGCTTTTTTTTTCACCCTGGTGGGAGAGCTTCAAGGCCTGATACAATATGCAATAATGTTTGTTACAGTGATTGTCGTTGTCAGTATTACTATATAATGTGTAAAGTCCTTGTTATTGAAAGCTGTAACTTCACACTTTAGAACATTTCAGGACACCAGATAGGTACCACTGGTACCTGCTCCTGATGGAAAATGTTACCAAGTGAAAGGCATCCCAAAGGAGCAGAGAGGACATGCTCTAAAACCACCTACTGTGGAGTTCTGACTGTACTCACAAAGTGGATGATGTGGAAAGTTGCCAGGCTTGCTGTGGAGAATCAATGAGGCTGCTTGAGCATAAACTTGAGCTGAGCTTCTTGCTTATCTTGCACCTGGCTCAGGCAAGACTTAACTGCTGAATGATGTCTGGGGTGGAACACTGGCCTGAGCTTGATGTTGTTTCTGTGAAGCACAGAGTAGCATCCACATCTCTGTAGGGAAAGTGAGCATCACTCCCCCTTACCCAGGCATTAGAGGCCTTGTTCAAAGTACAAATCTGGACCTTGGAGGCTACGATGATGTGCAGTTGTAGTGTGGGAGCAAAGACTATCAGATGACAGTCAGATATCCTTTAGCCAGGTGGAAGAGGGAGTGACACTGGAATGTCACACTTCTGCCTTTGGTTCAGTTTGACCAAAGGTAACAGGAGCCCTCATAAAATTGATACTTGGTTTTCTCCATGTAGAGGATGAGACTATGACCCCACTTCGTGGAGAAATTACTGTGCTTGCTCCTCTCTCCTCCCCAAAGCAGGGATGCCTGTCAGGGCATATCTGGCTGAAACTAAGTTTAATTAATGGTGGAGGTAAATCTTAGTAAAAAGCTAAATTTGTTAATTTTTGTTGTTAATCACTGACTAACTTTAGTTACTTAGGGGTAATGCAGTAAATGCATTTATCCACAGCTCCTCCAAATCTATGTATGGTCTATTTGTTTTTGGATTTTGCAAAACTGCTTTGGAACGGTGCTGTCAGGCAAATGTCAAATCCAAACTTTTAGCACCACAGATGACAAAAAGAAGCTCTTTTTAGTGCGCATTACCTTTCATAAGCAATTGAAACTTAGCTGGATAACTTCAGTAAGTCATAAATTCAATTTCTTGAGATGAATTCTCTTGTTACAGGTCCTTGGACTCAGATGATTTCAGCGATTCTTCTGGCCCCGGGTAAGCTGTGCAAGCTTTTAAAATGGGATTTGTTTAGAGGTTCTTCATTGTGTAATTAGGACATGTGGACTTGGCAGTGCTGGGTTAACAGTTGGTGATCTTAAAGTCTTTTCCAGCATAAACAATTCCATGATTCTGTGCTGCTAGAATATGAAAATAGAAATACTTACTGGTGTGTTAAGAGTGTGGAGCACTCAAAATCTGTGTACAATTCAGAAGAAGGAGAGACATGAGGAAGAGGCTGGATGTTGCTATTTACACCATAACAATCTCTGTATATAATAATCAGTATCCTCCCTGCTGAACATGGAGGTTAAAGCATTAGCACAGAATAGCTGGGGTTGGAAGGGATCTCTGGAGATCATCCAGTCCACCCCTGGTTACACAGGAATATGCCCAAGTGTGACTTGAGTCTCTCCAGAGGGGAGACCCCATGCACTCTCTGGGCAGCCCATTCAAGTACTCTGCCATTCTTAACATAAAGAAGTTCTTCCTCATGATGAGGTGGAGCATGCTGTTTTAGTTTATGGTCGTTTCTCCATGCTTTGTACTCTTAGAAAATCCAAAGGGGCTCTGGAAGAAAATCTGTTTTTGTTTGAAGTATCTCCTTGGTGTTCTAGCATCTTCTGCAGTTAGTTTTTATCAACATTTCTCTTTCTGTTTCAGTCTTGGGGAAAAAGTAAATTCCTTTAAGCCTATGTTGGTGATGACAGGAGTCTTGTAAAAATGATGATGTAAAAATGCATCAGTTTTTCACAGTGTGAAAGATGATGAAAAGAGGGCAGGGGTTAATCACAGAATGTTAAAAAGGTGGGAGCAGACCTTAAAAATGGTCTATTCCAATCCTCCCCCTGCCATGGGCAGGGACACCTTCCGCTTGCTCAAGGCCCATCCAGCCTGGCCTCGGACACTGCCCCCACTGGATTGGGGCATCCACAACCTCAGTGGGCAGCCTGTTCTAGTGTTTCACTCCCCTCACATTTCTTCCTAATATCTAACCTACATTTCCCCTCTTTCAATTTGTACCCATTACTCCCTGTCCTGTCACTCCGGTTCCTGACAAAGAGTCCCTCTCTGGTTCCCTGTAGCCCCTTCAGACCCTGGAAGGTGCTGTGAGGTGTCCACACAAACTTCTCCGTCCCAGCCTGTCTCCTTAGGGGAGGTGCTCCAGCCCTCTTATCAACATCGTGGCTCCCCCTGGACTCGCTCCAACACTTCCGTGTGATTCTTATGCTGGGGACGCCCGAGCGGCGTGCAGTGACGCAGAGCCCTGGCTGATGGATGTCTCTGCGTAGGTTTGGGCGATTGGGAGGGATCGCGGGAGCGCCACCGGGGCTCCCCTTTAAGGGGCGGTGCGGACGGCGTGACGTGCTCGGGGCCGGGCGGCGGGCGCGGGGTGATCGGCGGCGGCGAGCATGGGGTAAGCGGCGGGGCTC
>VZTN01001368.1:95492-144676 GCA_013400515.1 Erpornis zantholeuca | reverse complement strand
GCACTGATCTCTGCTCTGTGGTCAGTGACAGGACCTGGGGGAACAGCCTGAAGTTATGTCAGGGGAGGTTTAAGTGGGATATCAGCAAAAGGTTCTTCACCCAGAGGGTGGCTGGGTGCTGGAACAGGCTCCCCAGGAATGTGGCCACAGCACCAAACCTGGCAGAGTTCAAGAAGCATTTGGACAATGCTCTCTGGCACAGGGTGTGACTCTTGGGGTGGTCCTGTGCAGGGCCAGGAGCTGGACTCAATGATCCTTGTGGGCCACTTCCAGCTCAGCTTATTCTGTGATTCTGTGAACACATATGGTAGCCAGGCTTGGTTTGGTGGAATGCTGACCTGCTTTGTGTTAATGGAGGGCAAGAATATGTTTGTGGGCTGGAGATGCTGCTGTTGGGTAACTGTGTCCTTCTGCATGATGGGAGACCCTGGCAGCGCTACAGGGAAGGGATGAGGGGCTATATATTGCAGGTGGGCAGCTAGCTCTGTATGGATACCAGGGATCAGGAGATGGTGCCCCAAAAACAGGGCTGCTCTCCTGAACCAAAGGAAGATCAGAGGGGATGGGCATTGTCTCTCCTTCATCTGGTGGGATCAGGGCTCTCAGGGCAGGACTGCACGGTGCAAAGGGTGTCCTACAGTGCAGGGCTGAGCCAGCCCTTGCTGTTAGGTCTTGTCAGTGGGGATTATCTTTGCTAAAGACTCAGCCATGTGGAATAATTGGCAACCAAATCCCATGCTCCCTCCCAGTGCAGCCTGGGGCTGCAGATCGTTAACATTCCTCCTGCTGCCACAGCACCAGGACCTCTTCCCTACCCCAGGCAGTCCCATCCCAAGGACGTTTCCTTTCCCTTATGCCCTTCAAAGTAGACTTCATGTCCCTCCCTTGCATTGTTATAGGCCAAGGTACTGCCCTGCCTGGTGCCTGCCCTTTACCTTATATTTATGTAAGTATCCTTATAAGTATATAAGTATTCACTTATTTGGGTACCTGTTGGGGGATGGTGAGGACTTGGGGAATGACATATGACATGCTTTTCCCTGCAATATGTAGCTGGGGGACTGGTGGCCTGTGCCATGTCACCACTGTCCTGTAGCAAAGAGTGAACGAGACAGCTGCTGCCCCCAGCCCTTTTTGACACAGGCAAATACAATTCTCTAATTCTCTGGATGAGTAATGCTCCCAGCTCCTGCCCCACAACAGTGATGATTTTTGGCAGGAACTGCAATGTGTTTAGCACCAGCAATTTGCCACAGCCCGTCGAAAGGAGGCAATGAGATCCTTTCCCTGCCCTGAAGCACCAACGGCTGGAGGCAGGTAGGATGAGACATGGAGGGTGTGAGCAGCACCTGGGGAGGGAATTCTGGGGGAGGCACAGGGTCTGGGCAGGGAACGAGTGGGACATCACAGCCACGGGTCTGGGAATGACCCTGATAAGAGGGGAAGCCTGTCCCTGTTGCACAAGGCAGGAGGATGGCTGGCATGCTGATACACAACCGTATGGGCTTTCATGGTCCCTTGCCCTGCTGTTTTCCATGCCATGGACATAGATCTCAGCCATCAACGAAAGCATCATCCAAAATCTCGTTTGGCACCCCCTGCTCACCCCAGTGATGTGCTCTCTATCCCAAGGTGGAACTATGTCACTGATGCAGCCACCAGGGGGAAAAGCATTGGCCTTTGGAGACCTGTGCTCCCAATTGGGCTTACACCATTTCCCCACTGGAGCAGCTGTTCCCTCACCTCCCCTGAGCTAGGCTGGGGGGGCGAACCTGTCAGTTCCCTCTTAAGGCTGCAATCCTTACCACCTATATGTGCTAAGTGCTATAAAAATGCCTTACAGCCATGGTCTGGCAGCATGGGGACATGCCTGTCTTTATCCTCTCATCTCAGGTGGACACGGTGTGGTTTGTGGAGCAACAGGACTCAAGTCACAGGACAGGTCACCAGCGGTGCTGAAAGCAGGGACATGAGTACAGCCACTCTCTCCCCCTCTTCTGACGAGACACGTTCCTGAGTGTGAAAATATTTCCATGTGCCTGCTGTTGTGCTTGAAGAATAATTTTCAAAGCAGCCAAGAGAGTTTTCTTCCTAGGGGTGTGGAATTGCCAGTGCTCAGGAGTGGTCCAAGATAAACTATCAGCCTGTAACACACACTTCATCAAGGCCTCTCCAGCACCTCTGCTGCTGTGAGGCAGCTCCATGGAAATGGGATGCTGCAAAGCTGCCATCCCTCCTGTGATGAGGATGGAGGAGCCATGCCTGAGTGCCTGAGTGGAGGGATTTCCCTTGCAAACCTATTGCCCCTGGTAATAGGTGGTGTCTTATCTGCATGGGCAAAAATCTATTGGTGGTGGCAGTCGGAGAAAACAGCCCACTCAGCAGCAAGCAGCCCTGAATCCACAATTGCAGTTTTGGAGATGCAAGATGAGAGATGGAGAGGGTGGAGGAGACTTTGGGCTTGCAGCTCCCAGTGGCAGTGCTGCTGGAAGGGATGGAGAGGGCACTCAGCATGGAGGCTGCCTGAGGTCCAGTAATCCCTGCAGCAAGTCATGCTGGTGGTGGAGGTGCATGGACTGCCCCTGCTGCACTGTACGGCTTGCAAGCCAGGTGCCACCCCTCTGTGCCTCTGCTGTGCTCCTGGTCTGAGCCTGAGAAGGCTGTGCTGCCTCCTTGCCACCTTTTGGGGAGTTAGATGAAATCCAGTACCTGCAGGCTTCCAGAGAACCCTGTCATTGTGGCTACAGGACAGAGCAGTTCCCCTCCGCCTCCTGAACGAGCCCACTGCTCCAGCCTTGGAGATGCTGGGGGTCTGGCTGTGCTCCCAGCCCTATTTCTCAGTGCTGCTGCATCCATGTTCTGCAGTGGTGGCTGGCTCCTGCTGCTGAGGGTGGCACTGAAACCCAGTGGCGAAACTTGGCCGGAGGACTCACATGACTTGAGTTTCATCTGAAACCACAACACTGCTGGTAGGTTTCTGTGCAAAGCTGAGCAGCATCCTGCTGGCTTGTGCCAACATTTCCAGCAAACCTGAATTTATTAGTATTAGCTTTTCTTCAGGAATTTTGGCTGGGCCAAGTATACCGGGAGGCCTGGCTCGGGCTGGGATTTATGGCTGGATCTGGCCCCCTGCGGCAAATGGGTCTCAGTGTGAGTCAGGGCAGACCTCGGCCGTGCCAGCACATGCGCTGAGGCCCTCCAGAATGAGTGGATCTCCTAGGAAAAAAATCAACACAGCCTTCATTGCGAGTTGCTGGAAACAGCAAAGGTGAGCTCACCACTAGAGCAGCTATCTGGGGATCCTGAGAAGAGAAATATACTTTTCTTGTCCCTGAACTGCTGAGGTTTTGGGCTGAGGAATGTTGCAACAAGTGCCAGAGGAGCTGAGGTCTGTTTGGGGATCACCCACATGGAGTTCTTGAGAAGGCAAGATTTAGGCTGTGTGCATTGTCAACAAAAGTAGCTAGCTGGTAGGTAGACCAGCATGGATGTAGCACCAAGAGGAGTGTAGGGCTTGCCTTGTCCTCTGCTTTGCCCAAGCTGCCTCCATGCTCTCTTCTATCCATACTCAGTGAAAGGGTGAAACCCTTGCACTGCCCACTAGGACAGGCTTAACCTGTGTCACACCAAAAAAGGCTGCAAATTCCTCAGAGAGAAACTCCCTGCACAACCTGTAATTGTTCAGCTTCTGCCTTCAGATCATGTGTGTGGCAAACCAGCTGGGAGGGCTGGAGGGCAGCATCAACCTCCCCCCACACCTTCTGGGGGCTTGGGCGACAACTGTCTGGTTCCAGGGTGGGAGCAGAGAGGCTCAAGCTGGGATGCTGAATCTGGTGGGTCCCACAAGCACTGTCATCCTGAGCACTGCTTCTGTGCTATGTTACATCTCCAGGGACACAAAAGGAAAGGCTGGGAAGGGCACAGCAGGTGGAAGCTTCTCATGCTGCTCTCTCTACAGCAGCATAAAGCACATGGGCTGATCCAAGGGTAGATTTGGATTTAGTCTTTCCACTGGGATTGTGGCACAAGTGTGAGAAGTTCCTATATGCATGCTGGGATTTCAGCAGTAACACATCCAAGGAGTCACATCCAGTGGATAGTCAGATACTGGCTGTGGTCTCTATGCACATGTGGGTCCTGGCTCTGCAGGGAGATCTGACGTGACCCCATTAAGCTGAGATTTCACAGAAAGGTTGTGTCAGAAGGGACCTAAAAGATGATCGTGTTTCCCAGATGATCTGCCACAGGCAGGGACAGCTTCCATAAGACTTGGAAGGGATCTTGCTGAATGTCTCATAAGACAAGAAGCTGGGAACCATGATGTTCGCTCCTCTCAGGCTGAGCTTTGGCTTGTGCTGTCACTGAAGGTTGTGTGTCTCCCACTCTGTGGGAGATGCTCCCCTGACATGGACTGCCAATGCCAGACTGTCCTCTGTGTGCAAGGCGTGGGAAACTTCAGCTCTACCTTCCTGTCTCAAAGCAGGGATGACTCACGGTGGAGCTGCGCTCACTCTTACGCGTTCTGTGGCCCAAGGGACTCTGTTTTTTCTTTTTTTTTTTTCTGTGTGAGGTGGAACAGTTCAAGCAAAAGGCATGGAGAAACCACCCTCCTACCCCTCCTCTCCACCCTTACCATGTCTCTGTAGCCCCATGTCTGGGTAATCCCCTGCTCCAAGGTCTCAGCTCCCTGAGTACAAAATCCCAGCAGTGATCCTGCCATACCCTGACCATGCGCTGGGAGAAAAGGCCATGCTGTGAAAGGTAAGACTGCAGACCGAGGTGGGATGGTCGAGATGACAGCAGCAAGGAAAATTACAGAATCCTAAAGGAGCAAAAGCAGGCAGTCAGTTTTTTTTGGGCCATCCCTTGGAGTTGTGAATACCCACAGTTAGATCCTGGCCAGCAAAGGCTCTTTGGGTGCCTTTCTGAAGTATTGAGTACACGAATGCCTCACCAAGAAGCTCACCAAATCCTAGCCATGAGGCTGGGCAGGCTTAGGCTGGGAGCTGCAGTGGGTAGTGGATGCCAGGCACCCACCAAAGCTGCTCTGTCACTGCTCAGCTGGACAAGAAAGAGAAAATATAACAAAAGTTTGTGAGCCAAGATGAGGACACAGAGAGATTACTCATCGAATACTGTCATGGGCAAAACAGACTCAAACTGGAAATGTTAATTGAATATATCACTAATCAAAATCAGAGTAGGATAATGAGAAGCAAAATAAATCTTAAAAATACTTCTCCCTCACCCCTCCCTTCTTTCCAGCTACCTCCTCCCACAGTGCCACAGGGAGATGGGAATGGGAATTGTGGTCAGTTCACCACACATTGTTCCTGCTGCTGCTCTGGAGAGGAGTCGTTCCCCTGCTCCAGTGTGGGGTCCTTCCCACAGGAGACAATTCTCCGTGAACACCTCCAGTGTGAGTCCATCCCGTGGCTGCAATTCTCCATGAGCTGCTCCAGTGTGGCTCACTCTTCCATGGCTCCAGTCCTTCAGGGAGAGGCTGCTCCAGTGTGGGTCCCCTCTAGGGTCACAAGTTCCACCAGCAAACCTGATCCAGCCTGGGCTCCTCTCTCCACAGGTCTTCAGTCCCTGCCAGGAGCTTGCTCCACCATGGGCTTCCCACATGTCCAAAGTCTTCTCTCAGGCATCCACCTGCTTCATCCTAGGTTCCTCCAGGGGCTGCAGGTGAATCTCTTCTCTGTGCCCTCCCTGGGCTGCAGGGACACAGCTGCTTCACCATGGGCTGCTCCAGGGGCTGCAGGGGAATCTGAGCTCCAGAGCCTGGAGCAGCTCCTGCCCCTCCTCCTGCACTGCCCTGGGTGTCTGCAGGGCTGCTCCTCTCACCTATTCTCACCCTGAGCTTATCTGGATGCAATTACATCTGTGCAATAATCTTTCTTTTTCCTTCTTAAATATGCTTTCAAAAAGGCATTACTGTCATTCCGGACTGGACCAGCCTTGGCCAGTGGTGGGTCCATCGTGAAACTGCCTGGCCTTGGCTCTTCCAGACATGGGGGAAGCTTCCAACAGCTTCTCCTAAAAGCTGCTCCTGTAGCCCCCCTGCTACCACAACTTGGCCATGCAAACCAGACACACAGGGTGTGGAGCTGTTCAGCCTGAGTGATGCCACTGGTCAGCTTTGATGGTTACTGCCCATCTGCCTTGCCGATCTCTGGATGTCAGAGTCTGCTCTGCAAGGTCAGCAGCAGTAATGAAAGGAATGGGATAGACTGGTGTGACCTGGCCTGGACTAAGGAATCTGACCCCAGAGCAGGTTTTCCTGCTCATGTCTTTTGCTGCCCAAGTTGTTGCTTCATCCTGCTGCTGTCTTGCTTCATTTCCCCTTCCTGAGTGTTCTTAAGATGTCCCTTTCTTCAACAATACCCTGTGCAGTGCAGGTGAGGTGTGATACCACCTGATTTGCTGGGTGCCCTCCCCATCATAACACTTCCTATGAGAGGATTCAGGTGGCTTCCCATGGTGCCAGCCTCCCCGGGGCAGGGAAATGAGTTGGTGAGACTAATTGTGTAACAGTGCCTTGAGAGCCCAGACTCCATGGTGAGGCTTTTTTTCCACTATTGTAGTTGTTGCCAGGCACTGAGCCCTTTTGTGGTGCGGCTCCCAAGAGATCTTCCCAAGATGACATTTATGCAGGCTGCAGCGTGAGGTTCTGCAGCTGGGCTTGCTCTGCTAGGCAGAGCTTGCCACAGGGATTCAGTTATCCCCTTCCATATGCAAGAATGTGACAAGATAAAAAGGCATGTTTCTCCCCCCACTCTCATCCTGAAATGCTCCCTGACAGGATGGGGTAATGAGGACAATAGATCTATTGTTGTCCTGTTGATGCTTCCATTCTCTCCAATTTGAGAACTGCCCTCGGCCCAGGAGAGATCTGGGCTGTGCACAATGCAGCAGCAGATAGCAGCACTCTCACCCAGATATTCAGGGGGTGGTTTTGGCCAAGGGAATCCATCAGTTATGAACAAGCTCAGCCCTTGGAAGAGGATCTCTATCAGCTTCCGTTTGCACATTACAGGATGTTTTCTGGATGACTCTGTAGTGTTTGCACTTGGCCTGATGAGCTGATCTTTCTCAATTTACTGTATTTATTTATTCCCTGCTTTTATCACTGATCTTGATGGGAGATGGAGCCAATCCCCACAAGGAGAGACACGAGAGTACATAGCAGCAGCTGAAGGTGCAAGGTGTGCCTGGGTGACCCAAGGACAGGAAGGTGAGTGTTCCCATGGTCTGTACTCTGTCCAACCCTCCAAGACGTCTGCTTATGTTGCCTTGGATTTTTTCATTGCTCTTGAACAAAGAGGCTGTAGAGAGGAAGATAAGGAGATGGCTGGCTATCAAGTGGTGCCCCAAAGCAGACAGGCAATAGAATTAAAAAGGTAAAAGGCTGAAAAGGATGACAAAGAAGAGGCCTACTTACTGAGCTGCCTGCCAACCTGCCTCTTCCTGCCCTCAGCACTGTTTTGGTGTTTCCCTCATGCCTTAGAAGGAACGTGCCAAGGAAAGGTAGTGCAGAAAAGCCTTCTCTGTTTTGAGCCATGCACACAGCATCACCAGGCTGGCTCTGCAGCACTTCTAATCTGAGCTCTGCTCTGGCCAAAACCTGACATGCAACCTTGTTTGCAAAGGGTCTTCCCCAAGAGAGGACAAAGGGTCTTCTTATAAGACAGAGCTTTTGAGCAGCACGGTGTCACCAAAATCAGCTCTGTTGGCTGAGTTGAGCCAGGCAGACAAGCTCTTCCTTGGGAGCAAATCACTTGGGAGTCCTCCTTTCACATGTTATGGATTGTTTCTGTCACAGCTTTATGCTGTGTCTGATCTTGTGCATAATGATCAGACCCTGAAAATGCCTTAAATTTCATGACAACTAACAGATATGACAGAAGAGTGGTGGCAAATATTTTACTGTGCCAAAAAGTATACAGTGATGTCTGTATAATTAAGTCCAGTGGTTGCTGTCACTCTGAATATCACTGCTACCTCTCTCCCTATATACATATATCATTTTCCATTGCAATTCCTTAGCCAGGCATGGGACACCAAATACAAGGAGAGGAAGAACCATGTTCTTTATCTTGATAGAGCCTGGGGAGGGGTGGACTCCACTGTGGGGGTTCTAGGATGGATCTTGTCACATGCAGGTGATGGTGCTCCCCTGGGACGCCGGGGGAAGGGGACTGCTGTGGGACAGCACCTCTAACCCCCGTGGACTTTCCCGTCTAGAAACATGGTATTAACTGTCCTGGACTCTGTACACTGCACAGCAGGGGAATCCTCCAAGTGCTCCAAACGGCTGAGAACACAGCCCTTTAAGCCAAATATCCACCATTTCTACCCGTTTTAGTTCCAGCCAGGGGCAAGTATGTAGCCCTGGTCTATGCTCTCATAAAGCTGTCTTCCTTTCCTTCCCTGGCTACCTTCCCATTTTCTACATTTTTACCTCTCTACCCCACTCTGTGGTTTCAGGAGATCCAGGTCTGGCTCCCTTCCCACCTACAGAGGCCGGAACCCAAGCCTTTCATGTATGCTCAAGGGCACTGAGGTGAAGGGCTCTCACCAGCTCTCCTGCTGAAAGCCCTCTCCCATGCCCATGATGGAAGTAATTTGTGTGTACTCTTTCAGATTATTTTGTGCAAAGTAGGAGAGCTTTCCAAAGGAGGGATATGGATATCTCACTGTATCTGACACTCCCAGTGGCTGTTAGCTTGGGGGTTGATCACTTCAGTTTTTTGCCTCATTTCTTTGCGGAGAGAAGGGATTTGAGTACAGAATCCCTGGTCCTTGGGTGAAGACCATGGGCTGAAGGAGCTCAGAGCTGACTCCCCTGCATTACATCTGAGGCCTGACAAAACCTTGAGGGTTTGACCCTGATGGGCCAGTACCCTGCCAGGGACCCTAACTTTGCAGTGCCTACCTCGTGGCAACAGCTGTTTCTTAGCCAGGAACGTGCCATTAGTATTTTCTGTGGCTTGGCTTTGGCACATGGTTTGACCCTGAGCTTAAGCAGGGTTCTTCTCTGAGCCTAGTTCAGTGGTGCAAAGTGCATTCATCTCCATTCATTCCCTGACCTGGGAATTCCCTGGTGCTGCATAGCCCTTGGAGGGCTCCTCTGCAGTCAGAGGATCTCACCTCCCTTTTGCATCTGAGCAATCCTGTGCTACAACCCCCAGTGACAAAAACCCCTGTGAGCCATCAGCCTGTGCATCAAACATGATTCTGGATTGCCTGACTGTAACTAAGGCTTTCCAGGACCAACTGTGGGACCTTTTGGCCAAATTCTGTTTTCTTTCACTCATCTTTGATGGGAGCTTTGTGTTTCTACAAGCAGCAAAGCCTGATCTTACCAAGGATGCTGTAAGTGATTATTTCTCCAGGTCATGGTGCAAAGTCTGTTTGTGCTGGGGATTATTTGGGATCCCCTGAACACACAGTTTGTGTGGGACAGAGGTGTGGGTGGCACAGACTCTTTGGAGAAAGCCTTAGTGGAAGCACCTGTTCAGTGCCGTTTCACACAAAGGGAGGATTTGGTGCAGGCATTGCTGGGGCCAGGTTTCCCTGGTCACGCTGCAGAACCAGTTTCCCAACCAGACAAACAGGAGGTGTAGCCAACCTGAGCGTCCCATGGGGTTGGCATCTTGAGTCTGCCCAGGGGATTTCACGTGGAGCATTAAAGCCAACAGCTTTTGGCCGTGTGTGGGGCAGTGATTACTGGGAACCCAGCACCTTGTGCAAGAGCTCCCTCACTCTGGCATTACAGGCATTATCTCCCTGGTGGCATGGGTTTGCTTTTCATCTAGTGACTCAGAAATCTAGCCTTGGCACAGAGAGCCTTTGTGTACTGAATAACCCCTAGATAACACCATTTATGGAAGAAAAGGAGGATGGGTGGAAGGAGCTGCTAGGAGCAACACTCTACCTTCTGCCTCCAGCCGAAACCCATTGCAATTGCAATGGCTTTTGGGTACAGGCAGGCGCCAAGTGTTTGAATTTCTCCTAATGCCACATCCAGGCTTCAGCATATTGATCTGTCTGCAGAATCCTTGACTCCTGAGGACCTGTTTGACCTGACCCATGGAGATCTTGGCTGCAAGAAAGGTCTCCTGAATTATGCTCCCCATTGCCATCACCCAAGGAGGAAAGCTGTCCCCCTGGTCTGCCTGTGCACACCTGCATGCCCCATTGTGTCTGTGGTAACTTCTCCTTGACTCATTCCTTTCTGCAGAAGACATGGTAGGAACTCCCTCCCTGGGAATGGCTGGTCATAGGGAATGTGCTCTGGCTCCCTTCTCAGCTCTCATGATTTCCCCCTGGATTTTATTACACAGGACAAGATTCTGGTTTGGTCTTTTGGTTTCCCCCCACCACCAAGTGTGCTTCCAGCTGTGTTGGGAAGTGCCAGGGAGGTGTAATACTCCTCTATCTGTGTGTCGTCCAACTGTCCTACCTCTTGTATTCCCCTGGTGACAGCTGGTGCTTCTGTGACCAAAGGGAAAGGTGACAGAACACAAAATCCTATCTCCTCTTAGATTGTTTAATGGCCATTCTCATGGGAAGAGCTATTAGAAACCATCTGCCTCCAAGGCTCAGATATATCTCATGAGGATTTCTCTGCACTGCCCTTGCTGTTTCCTGCATCCCCGTCTCTCTTTTCAGAATTTCACCTTCCGTGTAAGAGCCCAACTGCAAAATCAACCCTCTAAGAGGGCCTTTCTCCTCCTCTTGCAACTCTCACCCTCTCTGCTGGTACACAAAACTTCTCTGCATGTCTGGCACAATGCACCAAGCAGTTCCCAGCGCCTCTTTGCCTCTGGGCCATTCCATGCTACTTCAAAGCACAGCTGAAACCTCACTGTTTATTTTCAGTATCTGTCCACTATAGATTTATGCTTTTCCTATTTAATGGATGCTATTATCACTGAAACCTGCAGTAGTTACAAACGATTTTCACTGACACTCCTGCTGATTCGATCTGATTCTGCAAGACACGGTGGGAACTTTTGCAGGTGTTTCTTACCTTGAAGTGCTAGCATGCTCGAAGTCCCATACAAGACTTGTTGAAACTGATTAAAAGGGTTGTATTAAAGCCACAGGTAGCCTCGGGGATCTCTAAGAGCAAACTTTTTCAGGAGAAGGAGCAGTTCACACCCACCAACCCTGTGGTGGATTGATCGGAAATGCTGCGTATAATATAATGTCATTCTTGGGCTTTAAAATCTATGAAACCCAAATGCTTTTTTAGGGAAAAACCTGTACATAGACCAGAAAAGTGGGACCTTTGGCTTCTGTTATGTATCTTAGGGGCACCTCTGGCACCAGATTCAGCACAGAATTTCCAGTTTGTTTTGGTTTCCTTCTGCTGGTGTGAAACTTCCTCTATCACTGTCAGCATTGAAACATTTGACTTGGCTATTTCCTGCTGATTTGAAATCAAAAGATGTCAGAAAAGAAAACCAGGCCTTTTTGAGCAACGCATTCATAAGGAGATTCTCATTTCTTCCCTTCAAGTTGCTTTACAGAGATTGATGGACCCCCTGTGCCTCCAGACAATCCCATTTGGGCCAGACCAGGCTAACGGTGAGGTGGTTGTGATTATGGGTCTGTTTTCTGTGGGATGCATAAATCTCCCCCCTCCTCCTCACCCCCTTCAGGTACCCTGTAGGTGGCCTTTGAGCCAAGAGCTCGTTTGGCTGGAAGCTGCTCCTCTTGGGCTGGCTCAGGGATGGAGGTGTGCTCAGTGAGCACGTGTGCCACGTGCCACGTGAGTGCCATACTCCTCCTTAAGAGAGGGAGAGCATCCTCCTCTTCCTCCCCTTTCCTTGCTGCTCCTCAGATTTATTTTTCTTGATGTAAGAGAGCTGAGTGCTGGTTGATTAGGCCATGACCCGAGCTTTATATAATGCATTGTGCAATGGTCTTTATGTAATCAGAGGTTTCTTATGTAATTTATTTGCAGGGCACTCACCAAATCAAGAACCAAACCTGGTTCCTGTTATATGGGTTTGCTGTTTCTGGGAGGCTGTGTTTTTAGGGGGCCAGGAAAGCAAATGCATGCAGCTGTGGTTTGATGGCTCTTTGTCCATGTCCATCTCCAAAAAGACCTCTCCGCACTCCTTAAAAAGAAAGGAGGTAGAGCTTAAGCTTCCTCTTCTGTGGTCCAGGTTTAAAGAGGGCTCATCTGCACCAATACTCCACCAGTTATAAGGGGACTCTGGCACAGCTCCCCCTTTGCTCTCTCTGGTGTACTTGAATTTGCCCTCACCATTTCCTTGCCAATGGGGCTGGATTATTCTACAAGGTGGGTCAGGAATGTGAGGTGAGGATGTGATTCAGGCTGTGAGGTGAGGATATGACCCATATCGGCATGAGATTAAAATCCAATTCCTCCTGGCAGCTGAGCGTACAAATCAACCCTGCCATTCATGTTGCCTATTGAGGTGGTTAATCCATCTATGGGGCTTCATCCGTGCTCCAGGAGTGGAAACATCCACACCTAGGCAGTGACAGAACAGCTAATGGGCTGGAAACAGCCACTGCAGATGCCAAAAGAAAGAAAAGTATCTGTGGGGCCCTCTTGCTCTGGCTCAGCGGCACTGCTGGGTCATTGTGTGGCCAGCTCATGAATTCTCCCAATGGATGGTCAAACGGGGGTGGTGCAGCATCCCAGGGCCTCACAGGTACTCCTTCATCAACTCTCTCCAGCCCTCCTTCCCTCCTGTTAAGGGGGAGGTTCAGTTCCTCTTCCTGAGATTGCTGGGGATGTGGTGCACCTGTGGCTGTGGCCTGTCATGATTTGCACAGCCTAGTGAGATGGGGCTGTCCCATCCACCTCACTCAGCTCTGGGGCCCTTGAAAATGCTACTTCATGCTACAGAAGCTCTGCATGTGGAAAAATATAGTATTTTACAGTCTTTTGTGTACCTTTAAGCTGCAAGTATTTTGCAATGGCAAGAGAACCTGATACCCGGCTGTGTGTGAGCTGGGAGGCTGACTGCACTGGGTTTGTGAACATCCCTGCATGATAAACTGCAGCAGGGAAGGCTGTAGGGCTTTTGGGTGCTAAAGCACTCACTCCTCAGTCATAGAGTTGTAGAATGGTTTGGGTTGGAGGAGACCTTAAAGGGATACCTTCCACTAGACCAGGCTGCTCAAAGGTCCATTTGGCCTGGCCTTGAACACTTCCAGGGATGGAGAATCCACAGCTTCTCTGGACAACCTGTGCATGTTCCCAACCACTTTCACAGAGAAGAATTCCTAATATTTAGTCTAAACCTGCCATCTGTCAGTTTATATCCATTCCCTCTTGTCCTATTTATCTGCGTCCTTGTAAAAAATCCCTCTCTAGCTCTCTTGAAGCCCTTTTAGGCACTGGAAGGTTCTATAAGGTCTGCCCAGAGTCTTCTCTCCTCTACACTGAACAGCCCCAGCTGTCTCAGCTTGTCAGCTGAGGTCTAGTTAGTAAGGGAGTTTGTAGTGATTAGGACATCCTGATACAAAGGGAAGAAGATATGCAGAAAACCAGATGGACCCTTCCTTTGTCTTTATCTGTGATCTGCACTACATGAAGTGCTTGATGCCTGTTAAAATTTTCTTTAGAGTGAAGAGAAATTAAAGAGGACAATTTATAACAGATGGGCATTTCCAGATCCTTCATGGATCTGCTTGGCTTGTTCTCATCCCCTGTAGAGGCGGGGTGCCCTGGTCTCTCTGGGGACAGGATCCGTAAGGCCACCCTACGTGAGACACCTCACACAACTCTGGCCCATGGGACATTTCAGAGTAAAGTTTTTAAGTCAAAACTCCCCAGATTTTATCCTTTTGATAAAAAAAGAAGAGGATACATATTATTGAAGATTCCTGACTTCCCTTTCATCCATCCTCCTCTTTCTTGGTGCTGTTTGGCTTTGAATTTCAGCTTTGGCTGGAGCACATGTGAAAGGCCGGAACGACCCTGATGGGTTTCCCGGTCACTGTTGTTGAGAGATGCCATGACCTCTTTTATCCACCTCACCTGCCAGGTAGCTGAGGCGTAAAGCCCCAGGTAGATGTTAAAGTTGCACCTTGCTGGGAGCTCACAGGTTCACTCCCCTCCACAGGGGAGTGAAATGTGATGTGCAAGCGGGTGTTGCATCACAAGGAGGCTTTTGCAGGGAGGCAGCTTGTGCTGGGTACGGCTCTGGAACTGGGGAAGCTGCACTTTTCACTTTTGCTTCTGGGAATCCCTGCCTGAACTCCCTTGTTCGCCCATGGTAACCAGAGCTGTGTGGTGCTAGCATTGCAATTCCATCCTTATTTGTCCAGACTGAGAGATGTGCTCTTTGGGCTGTGTCTTTCAGAACATCTCTCGGAACCCTGGGGGCTGAGAATTCTAAATTCTCTGTGCTGGAAAGTGTTGTTCCACAAGAAAACCCTACATTTGATCTGAGGCCTTGGGATAGGCTTCTAAAATTGAGTGATGATTTTAAAATCACACGTGTGTAGTTTGAATAGAAAGTGTGGTGTCACAAAGTGAAAAATTCAGGATTCAAGGTTTTGGAGTATAGTAATATATATGTACCAAAATAGAAATTTTAAGGCGGTAGCTTTTTCACTTTCTTCTTCCTTCTTCTTCATAAGGTTAAATAGTGTCTTATAATTAGGCAAGAAAAAATTGCACTGCTGAACTTAGAAGTTAAAATATTGAGTTAAAAATAAAAATAATTTAAGTGGCAAATCATTATTGGACCAAAGGTCCTTGAAAAAAACTCTGCAAAGGCAGAGAACCACCACTATTAGCCTTGTTTTACCCTGTTAACAGAACTCACAACTTCTAAAACTGTAACCTAAATAAGAACCAATAAACAACTGAGTCCGAACAAGAAAAAAACACATCTCCTGTGTTTCATCCCAACTACAAAAAGTGAAAGTAAAAAACTAAAAAAAGAGCCATCACCCCAACAAACATCGACAAGGAACCAGGAGGCACTGGGAGAAGTTCCCACTTGGAAGCAGAGGTTTAATTAAAACATGAACAATGTGTCTGATCACTGATGAAAGAGATATTGCCAGTGAGTTGACTACCATGCTGAGGTCTCTCAGGCTGGACTAAGCCTGTTTTGAATAATTGAAATATTTTCTTTTTCAGTTGGCATTATGGAGTTTTATTTTCCCCTGTTACAGACACATGCTGTCCCTCTGTACTCACTGTGACGTGCCCAGCTCCGTCAGCTCTTTGCTCACTGTATTTGTTAGTTCTGATGAGAGAGAAGGGATTTATTTCAAGGAGGATGGTGCAGGTTTTGGCCTTGGATGCAGGAATAGTCCTTTGTGCAAACAAGGGAGAGGCAGACATCTGAGGAGGCAGGAGCTGTACAGAAGGGGCTTTGCAAGTGGCTGCAGCAGTTATCAGCTGACCATAAGTCAACAGAGGCATGATATTGCAAAAAAGGAAGGAAAATTCAATCATCTCTGGGATGTATAAACAACAGCCTTGTTTGTAGGACATGTGAAATAGTTCCAACGATTTTTTAGTGTGGATCATGCTACATGGCAGTAATATGACCAGCTCTGGCACTGCCCTTCAGGAGATTATGCACCAGTGGAAGAGGGTTCAGAGAAATGCAACAGATGTAAGTGAGGGACCACGATCCATGGGTGGCACCAGGGTCGTTTGGTCTAGAGCAGTGGTTTTTCAGACTGTGGCTTATTGTCTTCTGTTCTATTTGTGCATGGTCTGGAAGAGGTGAGTAAGAAAAGTTTCTATATGCTTTAGGGCTGTGTACAGATGTAATATCTCTAGAAAGGTCTGTCCTTGCAGAAGAACTTATTTAAAGGCCCAACACTGAGGCAAGAGACAATGAACCACTCCTGTTTCACAGAGAAGAGTGAAAGGGGTCCAATGCCAACTTTTAAATGCATGAAATAGAAGGAAGAACCTGTTCTCTCAGTTGGAGAGGCATAAAGTTAGGAGAATGCACTGTTGCAATGACAATGGGGGACATCTTAGGGATAGTGGGATCTCTAGGTGCTGGAATGTGTGATCTGGGCAGGCTTGAAATTCCCAGCATGGGAATGTCAAAGAACAGGCTAGATAAACATCTGTCTGTAATCACAGGGATAGGGCTGACCCGCTCTTGGCTCTCCCCAGGTCACTTTGCATCCCAGTTCTCTGCAATTGTGTAACTAACTAGTGTTAATTTATGGTCACTGCTATTTAATATATTCATAAACACAGTTGAGAAGGGTGTGAGCAGTGAACCGGTTGTCACCTAACTGCTCACATCCTTTTCTGGATTAGTAAAAGTATATTGAGCAATAGTAATCCACTAATCCAGCCTCAGGTATCTATGAATTGCTAGGTAGACGTACCCAGCTCCATTTTTCCATGATT
This sequence comes from Erpornis zantholeuca, assembly GCA_013400515.1. Classification (NCBI taxonomy): domain Eukaryota; kingdom Metazoa; phylum Chordata; class Aves; order Passeriformes; family Timaliidae; genus Erpornis; species Erpornis zantholeuca. Next base: position 128,286 of record VZTN01001368.1, on the reverse strand, counting down.
CTGCATCACAAGCCTGGCATGTTGATTCTGGGAAGTAAATACAGTGGCCTCAGATTTGATCCTAACTTTTCACAATGCTGACAAACATCCTGAACGTCATCCACCTCTCTGCTAATCTGCATTGTCTTGAATTTTACTTGGTAGCTGCAAGACAAAGAGTAATTCCAGGAAGCTTGGCTGTGATGCTTCTGCTGTTGTTTGACAAGGATCTGATTCCTCTAAAAATACTTGCTGTGGCTTGAAGAAAGCAAAAGCTGCAGATAATCACTACAATACCTCTATTTGCTAGCAAGAAGAGATCACTGAATCACAAAATTACAGAATAGGTTTGGGAACTGGATAAAGTCTTGCTACATCTGTAGCTTTTTTAGAGAGGCCATGCTTCTAAGACATCTCACTGAAAGGTAGGAGAAACAGTGGAAGAGATGATGGAGTTGGAAAGTGTTTTGAGGACAGGGATTTAATGAGGATGATCCAGATGAGGTGAGACACTTGTGCTTCACCTGGGCGGATTCAGGTCCTCTGTAATTTCGGTGCAAGGGCAAGGGCTTCCTTTTGTCTTGCTATTTTGGTTCTATTCCAGTTCCATTAATTCTAGTTCATTTGCAGTTTTAAAATCTTCTTGTCTCTGAAATCCTGGACTGATGTGTCAAAAGGCTTTGTTAATTCAGGGCACAGTTTAGAAGTGGGGCAGCCATTGTCTCAGGAATGCAATAACTCATTGACCCACTTCAGCTTCCAGCATCTCATCACCTAAGAGTGGGCACCACTCGGGGCACTGACAGGTGCTGCCTTATTTTTCCTAACATATTTTCTTCTAACTGTGGTTTGTGGAGATGAGCTTTCCACTCAAGAGGTTTCCTGGATGGTTTTGCCCAGAGTTTTTTGGGACAAAGGTATTTTTTAGGATGTCACAGTAAGCAGGCAGCGAAGCGTGTTTCATGCTATCTGCAACCCCTTTGCAGAAAGGCCTTGCAGAGATGACAGCTGTAAATGGGCTCACCCTTTTGCCCAAATTAATAGAAGACCTTCAAGTATCAGCAGTAAATAGGAGGTTTCACCGTTTCCTTGTTGGAGAATCCTTATGGGCATGTGGCTGAATGGACAAACACAGGTGATATGAATAAGCTCTATGAAATAAAAAAGTCATCTAAGCCTATTATTCAGAAGAAGTCATCTAAAGACTTGTCTTGAGATCTCACTAGCTAGCTGAAGCACAACCAAATCCTCCTGGGTTTCTTTCTCATTGAAATTTTGTTTGTGTTTCATCTTGAGGAAAATGTCCCAATCATGAGATTAACAGGGATATGCTGAATTAACGAGAATGTTTAAAAAATCCATTAACATCTATGAAGGTGACAGTCTGATTTGTGGGTAGTGTTTTAAATGCTTTGCCCCACCCAGAACACAGAAGTCTCTGATATGTCATTTTGCTAAAACTTTGCTGAGTCTGGCAATTGTGCTATGTGATAAACTCTTTTATTTCAGTTATTTGTCTTGCTAAGGTTGTTTACAGAGAGGGTGTGATGGGTGCTGAGGGATGAGGATAGAGGACACATTTACATGTTCATTTCAGAGGTTTTTTTATGATCACTTCTTTTCAAAGACCCAAATAAGAAAGAAAGTGCAATTATTTTATACTTGTCTGGATCTGAAGCAGGCTGTTTGTGTTGCCTCTGTGTCCTTGCAATGAGTCAGTGTCCTTGTGGAGTTCACTTGTTGAAATTTTCAGCTTATAGCTTTGTTGAGTCTTCTGTTCTTAGAAAAACTATTTTTTTGTTTCTCCTTTTTTTAAAGTAGAGAAATTATGTGAATGAATTTCAATGGTGAGATGCCATTTTAGATTATTCAGGGACTTGCAGAAATGAAGATTTTGTTCCAGATAATCTGGACAAACTTTGCTATGTGTATAAAAGTCCTCCAGCAGGGAAGTTTTTAATTATATTAATCCGTGAAGTTAGTCTTCACACCTAATGTCTTTTAAAAAATACCACTACCTTTTTCTTCCTAATATCCTTCTGGTCTTTCTGTATTTTCTAAGGAGCTTGTCTATGTGCTGCCAAAAAAATATTTCCTGATTCTTGCAAATATTCTCTACTTTGTGAGTTGCCATGCTAACAATATGGGAGTTTGGCGTATGCAACAGAAACCAGGTTTTGTATAAAAAGGAGCAAAGGAGTAATTACACAAAGGTTTGTATAAGGTGAAGAAAATCCACACTAAACTTCTTCACAATCAGTTAAGGAATGACCTAGGCTATCTAGAGTCTTGAATCAGAAAGATAACCAACATCCATTGAAATGTTTTCAGCCATCTATCAGCTTGAGATTCCTGGGGGATAGAAAGTGCCTCTGTAGGAACAGAGGGACTTTTCATATTTCACAAGATCTGCAGTGCCTTTTGTCTGTACTTACACTGCTGCCTTTCTCTAAGCAGCATATTTCTCAAACCAACATCTTTCTCAAGCAGAACGTAGGCTTGTGTTTTTATGACATATCTAATATCTCTAATGGCTCTAATAACCCTCCTACATCTTTGCTCCCAGACAACAAGCTATATAGTATTTCTTACATCATAACATCTAATGAATAACAGAAATGCCTCACAAAGCTTGCTTTCCTCATGTACATGCTCTGTCTACACTAAATCTGATGTCTTGTGTGTGTAGGAGTTGTTTTCCCATAAGAAGACATGAATTGTTTCCTTGCCTTTTGGACCAAAGTGTCTCTGGTTTTACAACCTCCTCTGTAAACCAGATTTGTAAGTTGCACGTAAATATTCTTTTCTGGCTTGATGGAGTTCAGGTGAATGTCTTGATCTTGTTTTGCATCTAAATTGCTACACAGTCCAGCACCACCTCAGACGGGAGGTGGCAATTAGCTGAGAGCTTCCTAAACCACACAGCAAACTGCCTGTGGTTCTTTGGGTTTCCTTGTACACTCTGCTACAAAGCAGCTTGAATTCCTCGTGGTTTCCAAAGTTCCCCACCAATATGCAAAGGGGTTTTAACCCTTTCCAGCAGTGCCCCAGTTTTGGCGTGCCTCTGAGCTGGGCACAGACTGGTCTCAAGAGGATCAGCCAGAGCAGGTCTTAGTACCAGAGACCTGGGAAGTGTCAGGTCCTGGAGGATCCAGGGCAGTGGAGGTGGGACTTCTCAGTGAACATCACTGAGCCACTCACTACAGGACTGAGCTGGAGACAAGGTGCCATGGCTTCCCTGGGAAGCGTGAGCAGTAGAGGGGTCTGTCTGCAGAAGGGATTGAGTGGGGTGGGTGTGGACATATTTGTGGGGGGTGTGTGGGTCCCTAAGCAGCTTGCTGGGGACTCTGGGGCTGGCAGCACCAAGTCCTGCCTCTGTCCAAGATGTGGAGAGACATGTTGGGCTGGGCAGGGAGGACAGGGAAAAAGTCAGGGTAGGTCGGATTAGATCAGTACTTGAGAGAGATTCCAGCAACCATGCCAGCTGGGTGGGTTGGGATGATTTTTCTTTTCCATGTTAACGACAAAGCCCATCTACTTTTAGGCAATATGAGAAAGGGAGGTCCAAACTCAGGTGCAGGGAGCTGTGAGCTGATGTCCCACATGCTCTGCCTGCAAACTGGTGGAAGAATGGGGAGTAGTGGAGATGAGGTACTGACTGCTTCCACCTCATGAGCAGGGGCAGAGCAAACTGAATAGCTCTGTGCTGAGGGCCCTGTTGGGGCTGAGAGGGCTTTGCTGAAAGATGAATCCCTTTTCAAAGGACTGTGCTGTACCAGTAAGTGGCATGGGGGAGCAGCTTGGGTGCAGGCTATGTAAAACAAGGGGAGAAGTGTTGGCTGGCTCACATGGCTCAGCTTGTGGGCAGATGACACTAGGCTTGACCCTAAATGTTGGTTTGATTCCATTCCTTAGCTGCATGCCCACCTGAATCCCCTCAAACTATTGTGGCAGCAGCCCAACATGACTGGTGAGCAACACTAGTCTGGGAAAGCATCCTTCAGATTTAGGAATATGTGATTCCTTCATCATGGTTGTGGCTTATCCTACTCACTGACAGCTGCAGAGGCATCCCCTGAGGCAGGGAATGGTGTGAAAAAAAAATTCCTTCTGAAAGTAAACCTCAACTTCCCTTTCTCCCAGGTGCTGATGAATAGTGCTTTCGTCTCATGAGCTGGTGGGGTCCCTTAGATGTGGAGTGACTGAGCACAAGGTGAGGTGACACTGTGCTGGGGAGGGGTAAAAACATGCAGACAGGTTGTCCCTTGGTGCCAGGTGTGCCCAGCAGGGTTTGGCAGCAGAACTAGGGGGTGGCAAGGGGGCCAGGGACCCTGTGGGGAGCTCGAGCAAAGGGATGCTGCTTCACTCCCTCCTTGCTGACTCACCTGCATTGTGACACCCAGGGCATTAGGGAACTGGACTGAGGGGTTTACCTTTACCCTACTTGTCTTGCTCCTGTGGGTTTTCTATCAGCCCCTGCTGTTGAACATGTGCATCTTTCTGTTTCCATCCAGTGCCTTGCACCCCTTGGGTTTATTTTGCCCAAGCACTGGGAGAAAGGCCCGTGCTATAGACGGATACTGACTGGAGGAAACCATGAAGCCCAGGTCTGTGTGGGGAAAACCAAGCAAAACCCTTGCACAGACAGTGCTGTTTTCCCCTAAGCTTTCAAAGACCCCAAAGAATGTGGGCATGAAACCTTGGGCATGGCTTGGCAGTGGGGGTCAGTCTTACCAGCACCTGTTGGAGCTGGGACACCACAAATCCTGGCACCAGCACCGTGGTGATTCCTGCAAGACCCTCATTCTCTTATGCTTATGTGGCTGCCCCAAATCTGCCCCCAGGTCCCTGCTGTGTGCAGTGCTTTTGTTCTTCATGCTGGGCTTCTTCCAGCTGGGAGCTGTGCCAGGTTGCAACTCACACCAAAACTCTCTGCTGGAAACATCCAGCTCTTCTCCTGTCCTCTCTCCTTCTGGCTTGTAAGGGCACCTGGACACTGGACTCCAGTGGAAAAAGCAAAATAATGGAAAAAGCAAAATAATTATTTCACATGACCCAGTTCTGGTTCTCCTGTCCTTACCACCCACATGATAGCCACCTTTTTCCCCTGGGCACTACAGACTTTTAGTTTGCTTTATTAAAGTCATTTCTATTTTACCTGAGCGTGTTCTCTGGAACCCTCCCAGACTCACTGTAAGGCTCCTTTCTTTTCTGCCTGGGAATCAGTAAAAGTACAGACCAAATTGATACCCAAGCCTGGCCCCTGTGTGCATCCTTTTGAGATGCTCCTGTATTTGAGAGCACATTTTGCAGAAGGAAGTTTCCCATAGCAAATCTCTTTTAACCAGAACTGCAGCTGTACTCTGCTGATTTAGTGTTAGGATTTCATGCTGGAGAATGACAAGAGTGGAACCTCATCTCCTGCCTCCTCCCAGACCACAAGATTATCTGGCAGGAAACAGGTTCAATTTGATGTCTTTTCTGCTCAGTAAACGCATCTTACCTGCACCAATCACCTCATTATGTTCCCAGCACTTACAAATGGATCAGTCAACAGGGAAGACAGGGGTCTTTCCTGGTACAGAAGGTGGGTTGACTGAGCTGGGATTCCTGGTGTCCTCCTGGGCCTGCATTTTAAAGATAGATATTGTGTTTACCCTTCACCTGTCCTATGGGAATGCCAAGAGTTCTCAAAGATAATTACTAATGTGTTTGAAGTGTCTCTGACTGCTTCCTTAAGTACCCCTGGTTTACTAAATTCTGCCCACTGGGATTCAACCTGTGTTTATCCCATTCTGGACTCTTCTCTCAGCCCTTATTAACATTTTCTGTTCTTGGTAATACGTCCCAGTTTAACCTTTTCCTACATCTGAAGCATGGTATGGGATGTACCTAGCTTTCACTCAGTCACACGCTCATCCCGCCACTGGAAAGAGTCTGCCCTTGTCCTCTGACACCTTTCCTTAAGATATTTGCAAACATTGAGAGATGTAAATATCTTCTTCAGGCTAAACAGGTCGAGCTCCCTCAGCCTTTCCTCATAAGAAGAGAGGTGCTTCAGTCCCTGCACCATCTCTGCAGCCCTCCACTGGACTCTCTCCAGTAGTTCCATGTCTTTCTTGAACTGGGAAGCCCAGAAGTGAACAGAGCACTTGAGATGTGGCCTCACCATGCCATAGTAGAGAGGGAGGATCAAATCCCTTGACCACTGGCCACACTCTTCCTTGTGCACCCAGGAGCCCTTGCTATGCATTCTCATTTCCTCCTAAGAGTAGCTCTGCATTTCTTCATCTTCCACTTACTTCTAAACTAATTCAGGAACCTTTTCTACAGAGCCCTTCATATATCCCACTAGTTTCTAACCCTTGAAGGCTCTTCAGCCTATCTGACTTTACCCTTGCCTTCCCAGGCCTTATTGTCATGATAATCACTGCTCACAGGACAGCATTTCCATTTGTTATAAAATTCCTTTCTGACCTGATTCCCAGGTCACCAGCTGGTGTCTGATGCTGTCACTGTAATCTCTCACTGTACTTCCTCGCTCCCCTGCTCGTCAGGACAGATTGCCTTTGTGTGCTTAATTAAGGGCATGTTCATGTGATTGCAAGAGAGAATTAAGTCAACACATCATAAGAAATTATTACCTGTCAGATGAAACATAGTAACTGACTCGCTTCTTCTGTTTGAGCCTGTCCTGGTTGTGAAATTAAATGGGCGAATTTAAACACCTTTGTGGCTGGGTTAAGCAAACTCTTCTTATCGCATTTGAAATGGATTAGTCTTTTGCATATAGTCAATTATTACATTAGCTGATTGGCAGTAATGCCTTCCGATGCACTAATTGGTATCTTGTGATGAGTAAATACATCCGCAATGTCCTCTAGTAGCACAGAGGCTCTCTTTCACTTGCATTACTGATTTAGATTGTTTTCCTGAGGACAATTCCCCATGTTTGCTGATTATTCCTTTTGATGAAACCTATGATCCACATTTTGAATCTTCTCTTTGGAAACCACTGTCTTTATTCCATTACTGCCACACAGGATCCAGTAGTACAAGTGTGGTGGGAAGGTTGTTGGAGGACAATTCTTTTTGAACTGGAAAAAACCCCCACACACTACCTTTTCTGCTGTGTCCTCCTCCAACCTGCACAAGGGAGTGTTTCCTAGGTGCCCTGAGGGCAGCTGTTAGTCCTGTCCCTTCTGACACAAAGGCACCTTCCAATGTGAAGTTTTGGTCAGAGCCAGTAGGAATCTCAGAGAGGGGGAAGATGTGGGATCAGATAGGTGATAGAAGATGAGGATTAAGTGGCCTCACCTTCACAAGCCCACTGGTATTTCCTTTCTCCTTTCCCCATTATGGCATGCATCTGCCTTACAGCTTTCACCGTGGCATGAGTGAATGGCTCAACTAGAGCAGAGATCCATTGCATGAGGGCTTTAGATTTTTGCAAGATTCCAGCCTATGAAAGAGTCTAGGACAGCTTGCAGATGTCTTTGATAAAATGTGTCTAGGTCTGGTTTGTCACATGAGCAGATCTGTGTTGGGGAAACAGAGACATGCTAAAAGTAAGTCCCCTATTAGGACTGAATCTACAACACTGGTGAGACCTTGTTTCTGGTGGGTGCCCTTGCAAGGGCAGTTGAGGGGTTTGCATTCTCTGCTATGAAGAGATGTGAGTTATTCCACACACATTATTGGGCCAAGGAAGGAGATACAATGCTGCAGAAAGTGTGAGAGAGTGTAAAAGTGGTGAGTGTGGGAGCCAGGACAAATACGACAATAGATGCAGACGGGGTGGAGTTGCTCAGATAGAAATCTACCTCCTCTTAGCTAAAGATGCATAAATAGGGAGATGCTGTGACTCATCCTATATTTATTAATGCTTCTTGTTGGACAATAAAAGACAGATTGGATGTCTGAAATATACTTTTTGACTCTCTATTCATCAGGGACCAGGAAAGTTCCTGCCTTTAAAGATCCCTGACATAATCTCAAGTCCAACACTCTGGAGTCAGGAGTATTTATGGCAACTGGTATGTCTTCTCATAGGACCTCCAGGCAGAAAAGACAGCATACAATCAGACTCCAGGTCTAGAGTGAGGCACAGCACCTACCTTTTAATCCATTTATTTCTGGTTAGCAGTTTAGTCCTATTTATTCTGAAGGCATTAAATCTGTTGGTGTAGGTCTGATGATCAAGCTAGTGTTACAATGTGGACATGACCCACATTAATTCATGGCTATGAAACAGCTCTGTTAAGAGGCTGCAGTAATAAAATCTGCTTGTTAAGACCTTTTTGTCAAAGCTGTAAAGTGCACTTATCACAAAGATAAGCAGTTGCTTTTTGTAAGACGCCAACCCAATAAATGTAGTTCATTTTTTTAGAACTGGACTCAGACATGGTTTTTAAAGGTTTAAAAGTTGGTTGTTGGAGATCTTTTGAAAATATATGGTTCCAGGACCTTGAGGGATGGGGACAGAAAGGGCTGTAAATTCATACTATCATACTTCTGAAAAATAAGCTTATATTTAACTTGTTTGTTCTCTCTGAATGGCTGAAGTCAATGGAATCCTGATGGTGCAAGAGCCTTAGCAGAATCTCAAAGGGAAGATTGAAAGCACAAAGGAAGGATATTGGTCCTAAAAGCAATGTTGCTACCAAGAGCAAAGTGTGCTCCTGAGAACACTCAGGAAGCGGCAGAACATGTTGTGATGTTCAGGCTGCACAAACTGACTCCACCATAGCTAGGAGTCATTGGGAAGCAATTCATGAAGAGCAGAATGGGCATAATACACTCAAAGTTGTCAGTATGGTGGCTCAGGTGTCAGACAAAAGGCATTTGAGCTCCTGACTCTCTGAATAGCTTTGGGCAAGTACTCTGACTGCTCTGAACTTTCATCTGCAATATAAGGAGGAGACTTCCCCACTAGACTTGGGACTTCCAGACTGATCGTATCTCAGAGACACCCTGAAGCTTAAGTGTATTTTCTTAGGCTATACCTCTTTATTCCAGATGAGGGTATAATCAGGAGCTAGATCATGACTGCAGGGTTGGACGGGAACGATCATTATGTCACTGTGTCTCAGAGAACAGCACAGAGGGAGCTGCTTGCTGTACATCTCTCTTGGGGAGTTAGGCAGAAGTCACAAATCAGCAGCAAAAATGTTTGATGGTTGCTTTCAGATTGGTTCTCTGCCCTGGTGAATGGTGGATGAAATACAGGACTGCTGCACTGAGAGCTACATTACATTTCCAGAACCCAAAATGTGGGCTCTGGGGAGTCCTCTGGCTTTGCTCTGGAGGACATGTGGAGGACACTGCATCACTGAATATTTTAGATTAGGCTTGTTTGATTTTGGGCTCTGGGTGGCAAAGAGGGAACTGTTTGAGGACCCCATGGATTTTGGGCATAAGCCAGCTTTGTCCTGCTGATACTTCTCCACATGAAGGGAGCTGCTGGCTGCTGCCATTGACCTGCACACATTCCTGCTCTGCATCTGGTCCCATGGTGCATCAGCCACCCCATCTTTCATCTCTCTGAACACCATCAACTTGCATAACCTCCTTAGACCTGTATGTCATGGTCACTTATATTGACTAAAGACCCCTGACAGCAAATCGGCTTGGACTTGTGGATCCTGCTTTTGTAGCTCATAACCATTCTTGCTGTTCTGAGGACCTATTTAGGGAAGAGTATCCAGCTCCCCTGTGTGCATTTCCATGAGTGTGTGAGTGGTACAGCTGTTCTGGTTGCTGACAGTGGATACACCTGGTTCTGAACCTTCCTGCAGAGGAAGTCACTGTGGCCCAGAGGTTCCTGGAGCTCTCCAAGTGGCCAAGCAGGAGACACAGCCACAGGCTTTCAGGCCACTCTTTCAAGCCCTCACAGGGAAGAAAATTTTGCATGTCAGTGGAAATGCTAGGCTGCAATTTGAGATGTTCAAGAATACTAGAATGCCTCAGGGATTTGGTAGGTCCTCTGAGGTCAAATGGTAATTTGAAGACACCTGCAAATGCCTGAAAAACTTTGTAATGTTAAGTTCTTCATCATCCATGGCATGGATTTCCCAAACCCAGCCTCTGCTCTCATTTTCCCAGATTTCTATGTTCCTCCATGTTTTCCCTCCTCTCTTCCCCACTGCACCTTGCAAAGCACAGTTCCACTAGATCCAGCAATGTGAGCCTTTCACCTCTCCTCTGAGACCTCAGCAAGCTCCACCAAACTCAGTGCTCCTCACCACTCTTCAGGGTCCTTCCTAAGCCTGTCTACTGGATGTTAGCTGGAATTGTTGCTTTTTCAATAGAAACAACCCCTTTTGCTTCATCAACACAGTCAGCCCTGAACTGTTAATCAGAGGATATCACCTCTGTAGCTCTTGTTTGTGGAATACCCATCCTGCTCCAGTCCTCTGACCACCAACTCATTCAAAGCTCAACCCAAACCTCATTTCTATCATCCTGCAAGGGTTTGATGAATATGACAAAACACTGAGCTCAATTGCTTCTCCATTTTTCTGTCAAGCTCTCCATTCCTGGATGTTGTTCTCCCTGCCTGTTTCTCTTTTTCCCCCCAAGCAGGGTTTGGGATCTTTGTCAATGAGATTTTCAAGCACAGCAGTTTTTTCAGTCATTCACAGTAATTCATTACAGCTTTGACTCTTCTAATTCTCTATGACACATGGGTCTCTCATGAACATCATTTTTAAACACATGAATCATTGCTAGACATCCGTTTTCCCATCTGGGTCTTTGGTAAGGTGAGTTCTTGCTCATCTCCACGGACTTTCAGCTTGCATGGCTTTGTCATGAGTATGCCTTGGCCTGGTCCCTGCTGTGTCACATGCACACATGCACACACACACACACACACAGATGTACACGTGTGTCTCCGTACAGGCTTAACTGGACTCTGCTCCTCTATCTTGATCAGCCATCATTCTCCTTCTGAGTCATGGCTGAGGAAGATAAGCAGCTGGTTTTGCTATTGGCTTCATGATAATAAGTAAACAGTAATTAATATTTTGCAATTATGTATGTGCTTGAATTGGATGATCTGAAAGCACTTCATTAACATTAATTAGTCATCATTGCATAGCCCAAATGAGGTAGATAAGATTTTATTGTGCAGAAGGGAGAACTGAGGCAAAAAGGAATACCAGGATCAGGCAGGTCTAACATCTGTCGGAAGGGTTTGCAGTGCCTTGGTGCTTCTCAAAGGTGTGGTTTGCTGCAGTCTCGTTTTGAAGACACCAATAGCAAAATTTGGGCTAAAATCCAGAGGGTGAAATCCTAAATGTTCAGGGCAGAATCCCATGGGACTAGTCAAGACTTTGATTCCTCACAGGTTGTGCCTGTCCACTGCCTTGGCTCTTCCTGCTTTTGCTGCTGTTTGATACTTTGCTAATTAGCAAAACTCCAGTGCAACAGGTGAGATGGGCATCTAACAGACCCAAAGCAGTGGGGTGGATCTAGACCCTTTTCTGGACCTGGTCTGATATCTTAGAGACATTTTTTCAGTTGCCCAGAAAACATTTACCAAAAAATCCAAATTACTTAAGTTATAAAGTCCTTGCAAAAACACTCTGGGCTGGCTGAAGGGCTAGACATAGATCAAAGCATTTGGGTAAAGGGAGATGTGTCTAGACACTGTGTGGAGTTTCCAAAATCACACCAGTGTCTCACATCAGGAGCTTGATTCTGTTGCCTAAGTGACCTGCACGCTCCTCCTGACCCTTGGAGGTGACTTTTGGAAGGACAAGTGTCTCCTGAAGGTCCCATGTCAGATCTGCTGAGTGGTTTAGGTACCTCAGAGCACCTTGAAACCTCCTTGTTTTGGATAACTGAATGATGCCCCAAATGTCCAGTTTTATGGCCTGTGTTGGCAGTGCATGCCCAGCATGTGTTTCACTACATCCAAGTATTTCTCTAGACAGGTAGCCAGATGCCTAGACACTGAATAAACTAATCTGAGCACCCTCTGAAAAATCTTTACAGTTGTCTGGGTAAAAGAGCCTAAGCATCCTGTTGCCTCTGTTTACGTCCCACTTTCAGGCCCAACTTATTCAGGAGCTTTGGAAAAGATCTCTATCTGCCAGCTGATGCTACAGCTGTGCAGTAGGAACAGGGTCACTGCAGGACCTACTGTTCCCCTCAGAGCTCTCAGACCCCCTGATATCATCCCTAAGGCTCACTGCATACTGTGTCTCCCCTCCAGTATCCTTCTCACTCCAATGCTGGCTCTGTAGAAATCAATATTTCCAGGAGGATTTAAAACCAAGTCAGACACTGTTACCCCAAGATCTTCAGCCATGGTCTGAGTTTCCTATAGCAATTTGATTTAATTTCTTGCTTGTGTTTATGTCTTTCCCATTTAGAGGAGGTGTACGTGACAATGGTGTGAGGAGATCAGGGATATCTGAGTGTCCCCACACTTTGTAGCTGAACATCCACAAGACCTGGGTAGATGTGCTCCCTTTTCAAGCATCCTGGTGGTCCCAACCAGACTGAGGCATGTGCCAGGGAACCTACCTGCTGTGGTCAGGCTCTGTCCTATTTCTCAAGTGTTTATGTGACCTCAGTGATTTTTGTGACTGACCTCCTCCAAGGGGGCTGAGTTAACATCTCTTTATGTTGCTGGTCTGCACTGTCAGTGGTCAATGCTGGATGTTAAAATAAGCTGGGCTTAAATGTACAGCACTGGGTCCTCTGATGCAATGGACGTGGGGAGATCAAATGGGGGACCTATAAGATTCTATTCTGTGCTCAGCTAAAGAAGGGGTGATGCCTCCCTCTCATGCTCCCTTTCCAAGGAGTGACAGGACTTGAAGGAACTTCTCCAACTGGAGGGGCTGTGATAGACCTGGGAAAGTTAAGGTAATGATGTTGTCCTTTGGAGTGGAATTGAGGTGTTTGAAAAAAGGTGAGGAGTGGCAGGAGGGAAACAGAAGATGCAACATCTGTTGATCAGGTGAGAACAGCCTGTTTTACACCCCAAAGGAGATATAGTGGGGAGCACATATTCATGTGTAAACTCCGGGTTTTTTTAAATCCAAGATTGTGTGGGTGAACTTCAGGCTGGCTTTTCTTGGTGGAGGGCTGGACTTAAAATCTTTGACACAATCATTTTAATGCACATGCCTGGAGCAGTTCTCTGTGGTTGAGAAAAGCCACTCAACTGATCAAAACCTGGGTCTTACTCAGTTCTCATGATTCATTACAGCCCCTCCCCTTCCACCAGCTGGAATAGAGGGAGTCTGGGGTGATCAGTTGGTGGGAGGCCCTGGTCTCTTTATGAAGTGGGATTGAAACATGTTTTGCCAAAGGTTTTATATGGATATTTGCTGAGAGCAGAGGATAGGGTGAGACTCATAGATATTTTGGGTCTGATGGCAGAGCTTGTCATGGTTGATACATGCTCATTTCCTTGGATTCATTCTTTTTTTGAGCATCTCCTCCTGTCCACCCCAGTCTTTTTGCACTTCCCAATGTCATTCTGCCTGCCTCAAGGCTCACTGCCTGTTCATCTCTAAGTTAATTCCCTTTTTCTTTGCCTGTCTGCAGAGACATTCCCCCTCTCCCTCTCTTAACCTCAGGCCCTTTATCTGCTGTCTTAACTCCCAGTTTGAGCTCTTGTTTAAATCGCCTCTGCACACAACTCCCTGGCCCCAGTCCCTCTGCTGCTTTTCCTGAGTCCTTATCAGCTCTACGCATGCCTCCTCCCTGTTCCCTGGTGCAAATGCTGTATCTCTCATATCAGGTCCCTCTGTGGCTCTCATTTGTCTCCTGTCCTTTCCCGTGCCCTCCACAGGCTGGCAGTCCCTGTCACCAGGTCCAGCCACCTCTGGGTTCTACCACCTTCCTGTCTGCCTGGGATTCTCTCTGGGGAACCATGACGTGGTCTCTCCAAAAATGGCTTCCCATGGCATCACATCCCAAACACTACCCCAGACCCTTTTATTTCCATCTCCATTTCCATGCCTTGTCTTCACCTCTAAACACCAGATCTTCCCTGAACATTCCCAGTTCTGCTATGACTAGTGTATTTAATATTGTACCTCTCCCCTTCATCCCAGATTGTTACTTCCCAGATAACCCTCCTTCTACCCAGACACCATTTCACAGAGAAAATCATGGGCAGGGGATGTTGTCAGTTCCTGGTTTTCACTTCTGGTACCCACTTTCTGCCATGGGGCTATCAGAAGCCACCAGTACGAGGTGACCCTGCTTGAGCAGGGAGCTTGGACCATAGGACCCACTGTGGTCCTTTTCAGCCTTACCCATTCTGGGCTTCCGTGCTTCAGTGAGCATGAGGGTACAGATCCATTTCCTCTGTGGCGAAGATGTGGCGAGTGATCTTGTCCTCTCTAGGAGCTGCAGAAATTTCAGATAAGAGGTGAATGCCTTCCAAAATTTCTGAGAAGTTTTGTCAGCAAAAATTTGCTGAGTCTCTGCTGAGGCCACCTGAGCTGCCCTTGGACCACACTGGAAATTTTCACCAGTGGGCCAAAGCATTTCCCTACTTGCATGTCTGTCTCCCAACCATCTCTCCAGTCCCAGAAGCAAGGCAGGGCCACCAAGACCTTTACAACTATGATTTTTAAGATGGGCAAAAGCATAAATTTGTTACTAGCCTGCTTCTGGAAGTGCTTGAAATAAATACGTATTTGAGGTAAGCAGAAAGTGAGAAAACATTCAACTCCCACCAGTGCCAGTTTGGCAACACTCTGGGCAAGCTTGTGAGCAGAGCAACAGGCTGTGCTGGCAGCTGTGTCAATGAAGCACAGCAGAAGAGCTTGTGCAGGCAAATGTTTTGCAAAAACACCCCTGGTCCCTTTGACCAAATGTGCTTGGTTTGAGACAGGTCCCTCACCTGCCCATGGCAGCCAGGCTAAGCACCGCAGCACAGGAGAACCCAGCACACCCCAGTGCCACCCTGGTGGTGCAGGCACAGCTCAGCTCCCAGCGCTGCAGGCAGGACACCCACTGCTCCCTGCCCAGCCCTGGGCTGTGCTCCTGCCCTGCCCCTGCCCACTCAGGGCTTGGGGACCGGCAGCCCTGCACCAGGCAGGGGAGGAGGAGGGCAGTGCCTGGCATGACATGGGCTGGGTGTGTCCATGCCAGCGCCGGGCACCAGCTGTGCCTGGGGCAGCGTGTGGGAGAGAGTTTGTGTGGCTGCGTCCTGCCGGTGTGGGCAGTCCGTGTCCCATGACACACGCATGGTGTGAGGGGGGAAGGGAGGATGAATGGAAGATGATTGTAGGAGCCTGCAACAGGGAGCGTAAAGAGGAAATTCAGCCAGACCTGCTGGGTTGGTTGAAATTCTTGCTTTGGGCTTGGATAAGGTGTTAAAGAACATTTCTCATTCCCTTGTGGGGTCGGAAAAGTGTCTCCCATCCCAGTGCATGGCTCTGGAAATGCATCCTGCAGTGGGAGCTGTCCCTGCCCTGCCTTGTGGCAGTGACTGTCACCCACCTTGGGACCCTGTTCTGTGCAATGCAGCTCCAAAATCAGCAAGAGATGACTTGCCCCTGGGCACTGCCATTATATAAAGGGACAGGAGGCAGGTTTCCCAGTCATACAGGTGTTGCACAATTAATTATTCTGGCTTGGCTCCAGAACCCTGGAGCTCAAGGATGCCACACTACATGACTAGTGGAGCACAGGCTCGGCCTGGCTGAGCCTCAGGCTAGTAAATCACTTCTGCTTGCGTCTCTCCCCTTCCACTTGAGTGTATGTTCTTTTGAAGGGAGACTTGATGGAGCACGTTCTGAAGCTGCAGCACCTGCAATCAGGGGGCAGCCAGAAACAAATTTCAGCTCTTTGTACTGGTATCTTCCCTCTCCTCCAAGGGACTCCACCATACCAAGCCCCCAGCCCACAGGAGAGCCAGCACTGCACTGGGTAAGAGCAAAGCCCCATGCCTGGGCTTCTCATTTGTATTTGCCTGGCTCAAGGCTAAAACCCATTTGTCTTGACATGCCTTTCTCCTGGAAATTAAAGACCTTGTATTTTTCTCCTCACAGTGGTATCGTACCCTATAATCAAGCTGTCTTTCCATCTTCCCTCTGAAAGGCTGAACATGTTGAACTCTCAGTTTCTCCCTGCAAAGTGTTATTTGCTTTAGCCCTCAGGTGAGTTTCCTGGTGCCGTCTTCACTGGGTTTAACTTTAAATATCTTTTAAAAGTGCAAAAACACCTGAAACCCTACAGTCCTGTATTCACCAGGGCTTGGTGTACATATTCCTGTCCTGTTGATCTGCTGCCATGTGAGTTTGCCTCCCCTCCCCTCCCCACTAGTGGATATCTGCTACATAAGTGATGTCAGCGAGCTGGTCAGACATTTCAGTGAAAACATTTTCATTGCCATGGCCCTTCAAAAACTGATTCATGTGGCCAGGCACATTGCAGGGCTGTCCAGCTCTTGCAATTAAACTCTGGTGGATTTGGCAGTCCCAGTGGGAGATGGGAATGCAGAGACAGGACATCATTATGGTTGGTCGTCCAGCTCTTAAAAATGTTCATGCAGACTCCTGAGCAGGGGTCTCTGAACATTATTGCAGCTAACGTTTGTAGACAGCTTTGGTACACATATATCTCAGCTTTCCTTCATCTTCTTTGATGTGAAAGGAGGCAATAACTCCAGTACAACCCCAGGCAGTGGCCTGGGCTCTTACACATGCTAGGGCAGAGCCCAAACATGTCTGAAACCACCTGTGGTGTTGCTCACAGACCAATGGTGCATAATGCAAGCAGGGCAGCATCCCAGCACCCACGGCAATCAAGTTTTAGGGGCCAAACTCTCTACTGCTGAAAGCTGAAAATACCTCGGTTTACTCGCATGGAAGATTTATCCTGGCATTTGTTGTTACCCAAATTAACAATAACCTTGAGGTGTTAGCTTGGGGCCCATCAATTGCAGGATACATTGTCCCAGAAATAGGATGGAAAGTTGCCTGTTTACCAAGCGGCAAAAACAACAGTGATGAAAGACAGAGCAGTGACCTGAGTTCAAGAGCTCCAGCAGCGGGAAGTAATAATAACAGTTGTGATCTTTTACCACAAAGGTCCACAAGCTGGTTTAGAGTTTCATGGCCCAGAGTCACTGTAAGGGCACTGTACATTCCAGAAACCTCTCCAAAGCACCTTATGGTGAGTGGTAAAAACAGAAAACCATCAGGGTTGGTGTCAAGGGAGCAGTGTTCCTCCCAGACTGACGAAACTGTTTCAGAGAGTAGAAGTTAATTCCTTTCTCAGTATGAGGCCTTGGGAAGAGTTATTACCAGCAATTTGCCCTGGTTCCCAGGCTTGCCGTGGTCCAGCTTGACGTAACTCACTAGGCTGTTTAGCCCGAGAGGACGCACCTCCCTTCTGGGACACCACTGGTGTAAAGAATTTGTGTAAAGGATGGGACATGTGTCCTGATCTCCCATTTGATATTTTTCTGAATGATATACCTGATCTGAGGGGCACCTTGCCTCTACAGTGTGGGCAGCATCATGCATACATGAGTACACACTGCTGAAGATTTCCTGTCACTTCATGGAAATGAGCAAAGGGTTTGGGTCTGTTTATGAAGGAGCAGGAATAGCTGCTGTGACCAGTCCTGGGAACTATATGAGACACTACTGCCAATGGCTGTAGTCCCAGGAGCAGGTCACAACACCACCAAAGCTATTGCCTTTGCTACAACTTGGCCCTTTTTCATGCCCTGCATCTGGATCCTTGTGGGCTGCTCAGAGCCCACAGCCCTTGGCTGAAAACCCTGCAGTTATCGCTGGCTCTCTGCATGAGCAGACTCTGGACAGCTTGTGCTTGGAGACCTGCTGAGCTCAGCCACCACCCTTCCACCCTGGTGCTGTTTCCACCAGGGATGCCCACTGGAAGACATACTCCTGCCTCTCGGGGATCTCAGAATTGCTGGGATGTCAAACCCCACCTGAGGAAGGCTGCTGCCTCTCCTTCCCCTCATACTTTGCTCTCCTAGGTGTGAAGCAAAGCAAGAAGTTTCCTATATAGGTTAATAATAGCCTCGAGTTCAGACTTCCTGTGATGCCTGTGGCAGCCACTGGGACCAAGTCTTCCTGGCACATCCCTTATGAAAACCTGCCACAAATGACTGGCATGCTTTATTCCTCTTCAGTAGTCCACACTGGGATATCCCACCAGGTTTTCTCTAGCTCTTTTACCCTTCTCTTGTCATTGCTGACTTGATGTGCTAGGGGGAAGAATGAACAAGCAGAATGACAGCCAGGCCAAGCCCCACTCCCTCACTCTGTGCATCGTCATTTCTGCTGGCTGACTGTATTCATCATGGGAAGGGTGGGAGAGCATGTGTGGGGCCAGGGTTGGTGCCTCTTCGTAAGGGTTTTGCAAGGCTGAGCGGATGCCCCAGCTGGGTGCCTCCAACAGATCCTCCCCAAGCCACAAGCAGGATGAGTGTAAGAGATCTTATCTTGCTTTTCAGTAATAGGTATCCAATTTGCTGACTCCAGTTGCCCAACTCATGTCTGATTCAGGTCTCCAGGCTTCCTGCAGAATGTGGTGGGTGTGATATCTGAGTGCCATGCTCAGGAAACAGGGGGCACATCAGAGATCCATCACCTGCACATCCCATAGCAGGCTGGAGGGTTCGATACCCCCACCCTGGAGCTGAAGAATGGGCACGTCACTGGTTAAAAGGTAAAGCAAGAGAGTCTGTCCCCAGAGGATCCAGAGCTCCCTCCTGGGAAGACTCAGTCATACACAACAGACTTTCATTGTCAGCTTTAGTGAGGAAATTATTTCCCAGGTGGGGTGTGTGGCAAGACACTGCTACACCATGAGCATTTTGGTGCCTTGGCAGTATTGCCCTGCTCTTGCCACCCTGCACACTTGGTGCAACAAAGTGCCTGTGATGGGAAGATTTGGGGCTGCTGCCAGCCTGTGGAGGGGTAATCTCCTCTCTGTGGTTTTTTTGAGGTCCCTGGCTGACTGCTGCCCTTGCGACTTTCCCATTACTCCTTCTTCTCTGGTGGGGAAGTGAACAAGAGCTGTGGTGGGGATGGGACTCCACTGTTGGGATTTGGTGAGAAATGTGGGCTGCAAGAACAATGGCATCCATTGCCTCTGCTTCCCAGAAGGAGACAGAGACACAACAGCTCTCCATGTGCGGAGGGAGACGACCTCCTTATGGTCCCTTCAGAACACCCAGCACTTGCCTCCACCTGGTGCTCCTTTCAGGGCTCATGCTGCTCTGACTGAATGCTGGCAGCTGACACGGCTGGGGGTTGCCTTGCCTAAGGCATAAAGAGTGTCTGACCCCAGGAGGAGGTGGCTGGGACTGGAAGCTGCTGGCAGCACTGGCTCCAAATGCACTGGAAAGCATCTGTTCCCATTTGCCAGTTTCTCTTTCCTGGCCCTCCATCCTGTGCCAGAACATACAGATCCTGTGACTTCTGGCCTGGTTGTTCTCAATACCCAGCTCTGCACTTGGATGTAAGGTGTAGAGGGAGGTCCTGGACTGCCTGTCTGGGGTGGTATTGCCTCTGCCACGTGCTGCTCTCTGCTTCCACACACTACTTTGATTCGACTCTGGGCTTCTCAAGATCAAAAACCACCCACCCCTGAGCCATGAAGCAAACTGGGGCTTGGACTTCCTGTGTCAACACACAGGAACTAAAGGATGTATTCCAGGCACAAGGTTAGCCCTGTTTCATTGCTTCTAGTTTAGGACTGAAATTCTGAGTATCTCCTGGATTCTAATTTGGAATCTGCTTGCTGACTCTTCTTGGGGTTTTCAGTGTGTAAATCTCCACTTTAATTCTTTCTGGGCAGTCCAAGTAAAAGAGGCCAGGACATTTTCGTAGGGAAATGTTGGCTCTTTACTTTTGGGATATTCCAGGTCAGCCACAGTGTCTGTCAGCCATTGTAACTTCATGCTTGGGGAGTGATGGAAAAAGAGTGGCTCTCACTGCAGCAGCTTTCAAGTTCTCTGCTTTTCCCCTCCCATGAGATCAAGACTTCCTTGAAGACTCCAGAACCAGTTTAAAAGCTATTGCCTCAAACCAGCTCATGTCCCACGCCTGCTGATGTCTGCGAAGGAGCTGCCAGTTAAAGGACATTATCCCTTTCTTTGAGAGGACTCTTTTGGTGGATCAGGAGGTGGGTGCCTGCTCGTGTCTCCTCAGACTTTGGGTGTTGCATCCACTGCACAGCCCAGCCCTTCTGTTTACAGCCCTGTTATCTCCACACCCACAGGCACTCGTCTCAGGTGGCTTGTCCATGCCAAATCCCTGTTTCATTATGGAATCTCAGAAATGCCCATTACAATGCAGTTCCTTAATGCCTGTTTGCTAAAGGATGATGTTTAATACTTAAACTAACCAGGGGGAAAAAAAAAATAGGTCAGTATGGAAATTTCCCCAGAATTCAGGCTGATTTAAAATCAGCTGGAGGAATGAATGTCCCAAAGAGGACAGCAGACTCTGTTCTTGCTTGAAGCAAGTGTAGACAAGCTCACTTGGCTTTTGCAGAGGTGGATTTAGGGAGCGTCCAGGTGAACTGATAGTTACAGTCCTTCAACAGCCCTGAAGACGCAAGAGGCAGAGCACGTAGTTTGCTCCAAAGGTGCTTTTACAGTTCAGGAGCTCAGTTCTCTTCTCTGATGGTGAAGGTTCGAAGGAAATCCCCTGCAGAGACCATGAGAGACCCAAGAGAGATTTGGGGGTATAGAATTAGGTGAGAGGACAGAAATTGGGAAAAAAGAGGAACACCACACCTCCTTTCAGATTTAACCCTCTCATACTTTCTGCCTTCACATCTCCTGGGAAAGCAAAAAGAGGTACTTGAATTGGAAAATACGGAATATTCAGCCTCATATGGTTTCTACTCTCTAGCCTAAAATTATCAAGAGCTGGTTCATCCCTAGTTGCACTTGTGCCAACACAAACATTTATTTTTCTTCCTGATGCATCTACTGGCAGCAGTAGGTCCCACCTTGGCCTTGGGTTCACTGCATTACCTTGTTTGAGCACTTCTGGGCCATACTGGAATAGTGAGACTCCATTCATCCATTTGTTGTTCTGACATTCCTTTGCACCTTTTCCACTTTCTTGAGCAAAGGTGATCTGGAATTCGTGTGGCATTGCAGAGACAGCCCCTGCTGTGAATTGTGGAATAGTTTTAAAGCTTTCCTGCTCCTATTGCAAATACCTCACCCCACCTGTGGTAGGAACATCTTTCCATCTTGCAGGTCTGCACCCCCTTAGAGACAGGGGTGGATTACACCAGTAATGTGTAGCTGCCTCCACCTGGGATAATTGCTTAAGTCTTCCTTTGTAGCCCGACAGAGATGCTCCTAAAGTGATCTCGGGGAATACACATCTAAAATTACATCTAGGTGCTTTATTTTGCTCTTAAAGTGATTGTTTCTGTGCTGAGGAACACCTCTAGCTGTGGTTAAGTTGGAGAGCAGGCACACTTTCCATTCTGGGATATGTCCTCACCTGGTAGGGAAAGTTCTTGTCATTGCTCCTGACTCACACGTTGGGCTGGTGGAGTTTCACACCATTTCTGTGTCTTCTGCCTTCAGGGTCTTTGAACTCTCCTGCTGTGGTGCACAACACCAGCAGTGTCTCCAAGTCAGGACTGGCTCTGCAGCTCTCAGAAGAACGGCTGTCTATACAGAGCAGTTTATGAGACAAGCCCCTGCCAAAACCCTGTTTCAGGAGAGCTGTATGTAATAGCTTTCCCTTCAGATGTGTTATTAAAAAGCTTTCTTCAGGAGCAATTGATGCTTTTCCAGTGTGGAGTAGTTATTCTGGCATGCAACCACTGAGAGTGGAAAATGGCATCTCTGCAGGAATGGCATGTGATGTACATTGTTTATTCCTGTAAATTAGGACAAGCTTCAGGGTGAGGAGGAAACTAGACATGACAAGGAACCTCCAGGGGCACAGGTTGTAGGCCACTGTCCAATATAGCTCTGGGAGATCCATCTCTATGAGATACTTCTGAATGATATTAGGCATAGACTCATCTCAGGGCACCCTTTCCTTCACTTTGTCCCAGTCAGTGGACTTTATGAAGAACTGTTTAATGGAATTAAAAATATTATTCTCATTACTATATAGTAATTCACACCCAGTTTGCTGGGTCCCAGGAACCTAAATTAGGATTGCAGTTTCACCTTCAGTTTCTCCAAAGCCAGGTGTCATAAACAACATTCAGCTGTGTAAGTTATCATTCTTTCTTGGAGGAATTTCTTCATTTTTCTAACTCAACTTGGAGGGCTAAGCAGACCCAGACATGAAAAAAACAACTGGCTCTGCAAATCTGGAGATTCAAGGCAGGATGTTGAAATCTGTGCTTAACCCTCCAGCTAGAATGGTTTAGAAAGCTTGTAAACTTCCTACCCACTCACTTCCTACCCTGCCTTGCTAGGCAAGCTATAATTTTTATTTTTAATGAAATCTAATGAACATGTCACCATACTGCTCTGTCAAGTAGATCATGGGAAGGAGATGGTCAGAGGTATCTTCCAAAGGGAGTTTTCACAAGGATGAATCCTGCCATGCCTTGACATGGTGACCTCTCTTGGCAAAATGGCTTTTGCACCAGGTGACCCCACCATCAGTGCAATGAGTGACTCATTACAGATTTGAGTGATTCACACTTTTCTCCTTATTGGATTGCACCATCCCTTCTGGGATGAGTGAATAAATTTGGCTTGGACAAGCTGTGGAACCCACCAGTCCAGGTTTATCCATTCACTTACTTAAGAAAAAGTCTTGTTACCTTGTTAAACTTGGATTTTAATAGGAAAAATTACATTGCTGGGGGGTGATTCAGGACTCTGCAGAAGCCAAGGAGTTTATGAGCCTGAATTTATTTTGAGCCACTATAGCCAGTAGGAAAACAGCTGAATGGGAGCAGCCAGGAATTGTTTCTTCCTTTATAATTTCACCTGTATCTTTCCCCTGGCATGGAGTGATGAGGGATGGAGCCAAGTGGCAAGGCTGAAGCACAAACAGCACACTTGGAACCTGAGTGTTAGTTTTGGATCGTGTCTAGAAATAACAACCCAAGCACACAGTGAGTTTCTTGTGGCACATTGCACGGTTCTGCTGGAGAGAAAGGAAGGGAATGAGAAAGTGACAAACGTTACAGAGAAGTGCTCTGTTGGACCAAGAGCAAAAGGCATAAGTTCAAATCCTGGATAATTCTGAGATATGTCTGTATTTGTTGGTCCCAGAAGATACTGGAAGAAAAGGTTGAGGTTTATGGCAGGAGCACAACACAACAATGTTGTCTTTGATTTCCCTGCTGAGTTGGGATTCCTTTTCTCTAGGAGTTTCCTCTGGGCAACCAGCAAATTCCATAAACTGGAGTGTTACATTGCCTTGATTTTTGGCATGACAGATGGATAGGAGTAGTTCATTCTAGATACCTTAAAACCTGATATTTGAATCACACTTTGATTGACAAGAGAAATCCCTTGCTTGCACTTCAATAGCTCTGACATAATGACCAGGAAGCCAAGCATGAGTTTTTTGTGAGAGAATTCTGGAAATTTCCTTTTGTTGAGGCTTTGTGCTGTGAAAGAGTTTTTTTGGATGTCCATGCAAGGCAACACAAAAGGCATGGACATCTTTCTGTGTTCACCCAACTCTAGGGGAGCTCAGCAGCTTTGAGGTCCTGTCTCATTATTCTTAGCTGCTACATCCTACCTTGTTTACTTCTACCATCCTGTGGATTTATTCTAACCTCTAGGATGGGTATAAGTACCCTGCGCACCAGTTATTGCAGGAGATGGGCTTGCTTGGAAACCTATTGCTGCTCCAGCACATGTTTAATTGATTTGTGCTTAGATCATGTGTCCCTAAGTCTAGTGGATTGGTGTGGCACAGCAATTCCTGTATTGACACAGAGAAGCTCCATCACCAGGGCTTTTCAACTCTTGCCCACATATTGATTAGTTATTGCTTCTGAAAGGATGTCCCGCTTTTCCTAGCGTTGCATCACTGTCCTTTCCCCAAGCTCCTTTCCTAGATGATAACATGGCTGCCTGTTGGGAAAGCAATTGCATAAGTCCCTATTGCTCATTTTAAGTCACTGGATCTTGGGCTGCAGTGATTCACCCTCACAACGCCCCAGGAAGGGAATCTGATATCACTCTCCAATTTACTGACGGAGAAGCTGGGGTGTGGAAAGGTGAAGGCTTTGCTTGGGGTCAGGTAGTGAGTCAGGCACAGAGCTGGTGTCGGGGCACCCACCCCACCCCAGCTCCTCAGGCTTGCCTCTGTCTAGACTTCCCCAAGCAGCAGCTTTGATGCTGGTCTTATCACCATCTTTTACCACGTTGTGGTTCAACCCCAGCCAGCTACCACACACTGCCCCCTGCCCACCCCCAGTGGGGAAGACAATGGCAAAAAAATGTAAAACTTTTGGGTTGAGATAAGAATAGTTTAATAATTGAAACAAAATAAAATATACTACTACTAGTAATACTAATGATGATGAAGAAGAGAAAGATAGACAATAAAACTCAAGAAAGGCATGTGATAAACAACACAATTGCTCACCATCCACTGACAGATGCCCAGACTATGGTATGGAATAACCCTTTGGGCAGTTTGGGTCAGCTCTCCTGGCCATGCTCGCTCCTGCTCACTGGCAGAGCGTGGGAAACTGAACAGTCCTTGCTGAGCAACAACTGAAATATCAGTGTGTTATCAACATTATTCTCATACTGAATCCGAATCACTAGTAAGAAGGAAATTAATTATTCCAGCTAAAACCAAGACATACCATCAACCTTGTAACCTCGATATTTTGTTGTGAGGAAATGCCTGTATCCTCACATTGTAACAGGGGGCCTCAGATGCTACAGACAGGAGAAATGTTCTTACCTCCTTGGAGAAAATCACAACCCCCCATGCTTTTTGCTCCTCACCTTTCTCTCTCTGGTCTGATGGCCCTGTCATCACCACCAGGGAAGGAATGGGAACCAGCCTAAATAAATCTCAATAAAAGATTGAGAACCACCACAGAACACAGTGTCTACGCACTGGTGGCCATGTGTTTTAGCTTGGGAACTGCCAAAAGGGTAAAAAGCTTAATTTCTGGCTGTGATAGCTTTGACAGAGCATCAGGATGGAAGGACAGGGCAGAATATAAAGGAGAGGGGAGTGCAGGAGGCAGTGAGGAGCCTCCATGGCTCTGGTGATGCACTGCAAGATGTGAGCAGAGAGATAGGGAGAGAAGGTTGAAAATGGGCATCCTGAGCACTGGTTTGCAAACCCCAGCCACAGCAAGCAGGCATGGGGCTGATGGAGCACTCGTAGTTCAGAGGACCCCATTGATGCTGGTAGTCTCAGACTGGGCTTGAGCACAAAATAACGAGGAAAGTTTCCTGCCCCTGTAATTATGTTTGGAATCGAGTGTTTTCCTGTATTTGATTCCTCACACATTATTGCTTTCTTAGCCGCATTCCTGACTGCTTCTCTTGTTGGCTGCAGTTTCTGTGCAAAATAAAGGCCCATTCACGACTGCACTAAAAGCTCCGGTTTTTCCACAGGAAAGTTGATGGTTAAATAAGGGGAAGAGGAAAAGCTGGACATCTGTGGCTTTGCAGAGAAGGTGGGGGAACCAATCAAGGAAAGGGGTCCCTTTCAGTCCTGCAAATTCAGCCCTGCTGCTCTGCGTCAAGCCCTGGTGAGGCAAGGAGCCCAGGGAATTTTTACTACTTGCTTAACAAAAACCAGATACCATGAGTTGAGCATGTCCTGTTCGCAGTCCTCACCTCAGATGGTATGGGCTGGGACTGTTTTCATCCAGGCCACCTTGTGGAATAGTCACAGAGTGATACAGGATCATACTGATGATAAAAAGACAGCAAGAGTTGTTTGCTTTGTGGCTCAACAACTCTGTAGGCTCCTCACTGAGGTCCTGTGATGGGGTTCGGCTCTGCACTGGCAGTCTCATGTCTTTTCTTCGCAGCTTTCAGGGGGAATGGGCTGCAAGGTCTCTCCCAAAGCTCTGTGAGGGTGAGACAAACTGTAATGACACAAAGGAGTTTGGATCCGAATGTAGATTTCCATGGAAAGAGGTTTGGTCTTGTTCACAGTACAAGCTTCAGCTGGGTAACTGCTGGAGCATGGGGGAGCTTCAGAATCAGCTGTGAGGGTTCAAACCCTTCTTCCTCCCAGTTTTGCTGTCAAAGCATCTACAGCGTCAGAATTAGCACAGGAGCACACATCACTTTGGCATCCTGCAAGAGCTTGGGAGGGAAGGAAATCGGAATGCAGGGTCAGACAAACCACGCACACACAAATGAGTAAGGCACTGCTCAGTCTATGCTTTTAGCTGAAGCTAGAGTAGGGCAGATATGGCCCTGCTTTTTAGGTGGTGATGAAAACCGCAGTGGCTTCACCAGGGCACATTTAATTCCTTTTTCTTATGAAGCTCCTGAATCTTTTTCTCACCTATGCAAGCAATAAGGAAAATGAATAAAAACACCCACGCTGTCTCATGCTGAAAAGCAGGAAAAAAAAGGTTGGGTTTGAAGAGCGGGTGGAAGGGGTGTGGTTACCCAGGAGGTGTGTCAGGCATCGATGAACTTATTTATAAGCAAAGGCAGCTGTGCTGGAGAAGAAACTTTGCTGAGGCTTTGTCAGCTGCTGCTTTTTCCTTGACACCACTTGAGGAGCACCTCTACTGCGATGGGGAGGCAAAAGGACGTTCTTGCTACCATTGAGGAGCACCTGAGGATCAGAAACAAATTAGTGCGGCAAGCACTGGCTGAGTGCCTGGGGACGCTGATCCTGGTGGTGAGTGGGGGCTGTGGTGTGGGGATGCTCTCTAACCCGTGGGTTTGGGGGAAATTTTCCTGGTGAAGGGGCTGCCTTGCTGCCAGGGTTTGCATTGGGAATGAGCCCAGCTCTGGTGCAGCCTGCTGCGAGGGGTCTAGAAGAGAGTCCCTGTGCACAGGAAAAAAATTCATGCACGTTGCTTAAGGGTGGATGTTGGGGTTTATCGCAAGGAGTGGGCTCTGAAGAACTTGTTGGGTGTATGGGAGCTTCTGTGTATCTGTGAAGTGCAGGGAGCAAAACATCTCTGTGTAAGCAGCAAGTGTTTTGCTAGAGATCATGGAAAACTTCCTTTCTGTCCACCCTGGAATATTTTCTTGGCTCTGAAATACTGCAAATGTTATCACTTGAGGAAATGAAAGCTTTTTTTTTTCACCTCATTTGGCTTTCCCCATGCATCCCATAATGAAGAAGTAGCTAGAATTTAAATTGTTGCAGTGTCCTTTTGCTGTCAGCTGATGATTCCCCACGGTCTTGTCAGTGGGGCTGCATGATACCGTGGCAGCTCATGCTGACAGCCAGCTGGGACCTGGTGCTTGCTATCAGTCAGTGTGTTTCTCAGTGGTCAATGTAGATAAAACTCTTCTGGCTGTTTCAGTGCTCAGTTTCCAAAGAGGTGGAATATAGGGTATAAAAGAGGATAAGTGTGCGTCCAAGCGCAAATGTTTTGAGCAGCCACAATTTGCTTTGAAGTTAAAGGCAGATGTGAACAGCTAGGGCAGTTGTGCATGAGCTGTGGCAGTAAATACTGGTGTGGAAAAACTGTGACAGGGATATCTGGCTTAGAGCATCTGCATCTGAAAATGCAGGACTGGCCAGTTGGCCACGGGTTTGGCGCATAGATACTGAGGCAGAAATGAATTGGTGTTCGCACAGTGAATATCTGCAGGTTCAAGTTCCTCTGAGGTGGTGTAAATCCAAAGCAATCCTGGAGGTTTCAGTGGGGTGGGTTTATATCTCTTTGTAACTGATGGCTGAACTGTTTGGAGTGATATCTAAGAGTTGGAGGAGTTGAAGGCAGAGGAAGACTTCATGAAAACTGCATGTGTACCTGGGGGACAAGACGAAAAGACTGACACAATTTTATGCTTTCATAAATAAAGACTTTTTTTTGGTTTTGATGATGATGAAGCAAGGATTTCTGAATCTTGTACGGCAGTTTAGAGTACTCTGCTAAGACTGTAAAATGTTGTCACTCTTGAAAGAAAGTAGCTTTGCACAGAGCAATGGTTTTATTGTCAGAGCAACCCAACTTTGGTGATTTGCAAACAAGTCCTGTTGATTTTTCCAGGAAGGGTTGTTTGGCATTAAGGTGGGTAGAAGGTGATAGAAAAGTGATTAGCAGTTAGAAGATTGCTGTCCATGAATCACTGATGTCACTGCTGTTAGTCTCGGGATTGAAATAAGGTAAATCTTGTAAGGTGGATTAATGCCTCCTGATAGCAAAGTTAATTTTGCTGAGAAGCAAGACAAGCCTTTACCCACGTGGATCTGAGCTTTCAGAAGGGCTCATGAGCCAAACCCCATTATTCCATCCTCTGACTGTAACAGTTGGCAAAACAATGACTACTTTTCCTTGCAGTCTTGCCTCTCCAGGCAGAGAGGAATTGGGATCTGCTCACAGCTTGAGGAAGAGTTTGGTCCAAAACCATGAGCAGCCTCCAAAATGAGAGTGGTAATGGACACCCATCAGCCACGCTGGATGCTGCATTGGCAGAAGTGGGCACCACATACTTTGTCCTCAGGAGTGTCAAACCTGCTCTGTTTTAGTGTGTGTGTGTCTAAGTTTACAGGCAGAGCCCTCACCGTGTTCAGGAGTTCCTGAACTGGTTTTAGTGGCATGCTCAACTCCATCTTGTAGGACTTGCAAAATTCTTAGCATCTCCTGCAGAAACTCTGCTGTCTGTGGAGTGGCATTCTGTGTCCGTGTGGGAGGAGGTGGGGTAGGCTTGTGGGAGAAAAAGGCAAGTCCCAAACTAAATGAATGCTCTTGCATGATCAGAAGTCCAAAACTGGCTACACAAGAGTGAAATGGGTTCCTGGACTGCAAGCCTGCAATATCCAAGCCAGTCAATCCCTTCCCAGCTTCATGCTGTTGCAATCTCTCCTTTTAGTGAAGGGAAACTTGCAGTTTTTTCTTTACTACCACCTTGATTCCTTTTCATCTTTTTATTATGTCACCTACATGAAATAGAAAGGGTCTTGAAGATTAATTCCTTCTTCTTTCAGCTGGCCTGGACAATTGTTTGAATTGGATTCTCTCTCAGGAGAGAAATTGTAATTTTGTACCTTGCAAAAGTCCATGCTGCCCACCCTGCCAGCAGGTTGAGCTGTGCATGTGTGCATTTAGATGTATTGTACCGCAGTAAGTAGCTGTTATGGGTTTCACACAGTAAAATGCCTGAGGAAAGAGCTGAATCCAAGAAATTTTCTTTATGGGACATGGAGTTGACTAAACACAAACACTATCAGGGATGGATATAAGGTTTGATATTGTTCACACTGAAATCAACTTCCTGAGCCCCAAGGGAGGGAGACTGTTTAAAGTTTGCAGCTTACTTTAAATTTCACTGTGTAATGTAAAACTTGTCCCACTGTGGATATTGGCACCGCTTCAGCTTCTTCCCTCCTCCCTTTTGCTTGCATAATGACTGCAGTTCTCTCAGACTTTTCTAGACAAAAGCTGTTGCAGAACCTTGCATAGTCTTGCTGCCTGTAAGAATGAACCTAGTGCTCGATTTTATTTTTCTCATTTTTTAGAAGAGACTGTGAATGTGGAACNCCTTCTTTTTTTTTTTAAGATAAGAAAAATAATCCGGCTGAGGCAGCCAAGCCCTGAAGAGTGCCAAGATGAGTTGCTGTCTACTTGCAAGCCACTTTTGCTGCGTAGAGCACCTTGCAAAACTTTTGTTTAGTCTGTGGGTAGTGTCTCTATTGTTGCACATACTGTAAGGCTGATTCTACATACTTTTCCTTTGATACTTAAATCGGGGTTTCTCCTCTTCAAAACTCACCTTCTGAGCAGCACGTTAGGCTTGAACTTTATACTTATGTTGGAAGCACTGCTTGCTGGCAATTGTTAAGCACTACAAACACTGAAGGCATTTTCCCAGTCCCTTGCTGTTTGTGTTATTACTGTAGCAACCCACTAAAGCCAGATTTCCATGGTGGGTCTCCGTGCCTCTCTTGAGGCTCGGTCTGTTTGCCTTGCTCTGCTAGCTGTGAATACCAAGGCTAGCTCTGTTTGTCTTTTACATTTACTTACTTTACAGGAGAAGTAATGTGCTGATTATGACTGATTTCCGAGTGGGACTCACTGTGATTCATTGCTGTAGAGGCACAAAGAAAGAACAAAACAATTCCTAATTGCTTTTCAGCCTTGACTTTGTGGCTAGGTGATAGCTTTCCACAACTATCTGGGGCAGCAGAGTAGTTCCCACAGTCGCTGTTTGATTTGGGATTGTTGCTTAAACCCAGCTTGTCACATTTGGAAAATGTAATTTTATTTTATGTATATATATATTTAATTTTTAAAAAAATTTATTTTTTTGTGAATGCTTTGCTAGGCTGTAAAAGGGAATGGAAATCCTTGCTGTAAGCGTGTTGAGGGCTGCTGGTTCTTCCTTGGAAAGGGTCTGTGCTGTTGGGTGCAGGGACATGGGACGTGGCAGTGCTGCTGCTTTCCCTCAACCTTTCCACCAGAAGAGCTTGAAGCTCTTTGCTAACTGTCCAAAACTGTCCCTTCTTGCTGCCTCTCTCCAGGAGCAGGACATTTTTCCTTCCTACAAACAGGACAGTTCAGGCACCAAGACTTTCCCTTGCTGGGAAGGAAACTTGCCCCAGGGGTGGCCAATCTTGTGACCAAACCCCCACCAGACATCTTTCTAACCGATATAGCCTCTTGATCTGAGCAATAGTAGGGACATCCCAATACGTATGTTTCCTTCCTTGTATGCGTGAACAACCTAAACCAATGACTTTCCTCCCTAATGCCCGAGTCCTCTGCTGAAGGTTGCTCAGGTTTCTTGAGCTGAAGGAGGCTCATGTCTCCAGCTTTGTGCAACGCTTTCTGTAGCACGTGATGTATGTGCGGCACAGTTTTCCTTGGAATCTCTCATCTCTCCAGCCCCACAGCCCTGCCTTGGCTCTGGTTCAGTGGGTGGTGCATAGAGAGCTCAAACATAACAGACCAACTACTGCAGCCCTTCCCTGCAGGGCTGCGTCTGTACAAGCTGCCTCTAGCTGTGCTAGACAAGAAACTGGGCTGTGGGCTCTAAAGTTTCTCCTTGCTTTGCAAATTGAGAGTGATGACCACCCTGCTTGTTTGAGAGATGATTAGAGGAAAAGCATACATGATAGCCTCGATCAGCCAAAAAGACAATGCAAGGAGCACTATCCTGCCACTTGAGCTGTGGAGTTCAGGAAGACCTCTGCATGCTGTCCTTTCTCCCTGCCTTCTCCCTTTGAAGAGTGGTATACCCCTTGTGTGTCCAAAACTTAAAATCACCCATCAGTATCTCCAGGTCTCCTCTTCAAAGCAGACTCGTGCTTTGACTACCCTTCTGGCATCTTCCTCACTAACCAGAGGACATCAAGGGTTGACCAGTGTTTCTCATCCACCAGAGATGATGTAGATTTACAGCAGGCTTCTTGCCTAATCCCTGGTTTATTTGCTGGCAGAAGAGTTGTAATTCAGGTAATTGGTCTGGTAAATCAGCTCCTCCTGGTCTATGCCAGTGAAACTTCCCCATCTATGTTTAGAGACCAGTCTGTCTGAAGTCCAAGAGCAAATGCACTCAGGCCTTTTGTGCTCCACATGCAGGTGTTAAAAAGCTCTGCAGAGGAAAGAGCAGACAAGAAAGGAAAGAAACGTGGCTCTTGTGCAGAGGAGTTCTGAGCACCACCTTCCTCCCGAGCTCACATATGAAGCTGTTTTCCATAAGGTCTGCCTAAATAGGCTGTCTTTGGTAGTCTTGCTTCTTCATGAGCTATTGCAACTTTTTTATCCTCCATTGTTCATCCCTACCAGCCCTTACTGGCTCCTGGGCTTTCATGTGTTCAGACATTGAGGCAGGGTGTTTTTATGTTGAGTGACAAAGCCAGCTGCTCAGTCTCCAAACATGCCTTGGGCACAGGGAGCTCAAGGTTCCCAGAGTGTGAAGTATCCCCTGCAACATGCTACCTTGTCCTGATTTTTGCTGCCCTTCTGGCTGCTGCCTCCTTTGTACAGGGGAGGTTCTTCTCCCCTCTGGGATTTGTCAACCCTGCCACTCTTGAACTGATTCCTGCAGAACAAGGGTTTAGTTCTTTTTCACAATGCGAGGAGCTGAATCACCCCATGAGCAGTGAGAAGCCTCTCTGTTGGCAGGGAAAGCCATCAGATTTTCCAGAGTGAGTAAAATGGAATTAAGGGAGCAGGCTTCCATTAACCTGGTTAATAGGTGCATTGGCCTCAATTCCTTGGAGAGTACGTTTAATACATTGGAGTGGTGCTTTATTGCAAGAATTTCATTAGCACTTTAGAACCACTTTTGAACTTGGCGAGTGAATTATGGGTGTATAACAGTTGACTGCTGCACCTACTGCCATGTGAGGTTTAACCTGGGTTTCTGCTGGCTGGATATTCTTCCAGAAGTGTTTTTTTACACAANAACCAACAAATGCAAATGAAAAACAAAACTACAAAACCAAACCTTATTAGGCAGATCATTAAAATCAAAAGAATGTGGTGTCATCTCCCCCTTACATGTGCACCACTGTCCCCAACCATAGTGGTACAATATTGCCTAAGAACTCTGAAATACATTGCTTGGTCTTAAAAAGACTGGGAAAAATGTTGAATTGATTTTATTTGACCTTCCTTGCCTTTCAACCCAAGCTAGATGCTCCTGAACAGTTCTCTGTGAGTCACAAACAAGACCTACAAAATGAAAGCAAAGGTTATCTGGTCTCATCTGACCTGG
>VZTN01001368.1:46568-95477 GCA_013400515.1 Erpornis zantholeuca | reverse complement strand
CCTGGGAAAAGGAATTGGAAGGAAAACTAGAAAAGAGCAGAAGTGAAAGTGGTGTGATTAAAAATTGTAATAGCTACTACTACAACAAAACTGTGTAGTCAAGGTACTTGCCATGGAACCCTGGGTGAGCATGGCTTGAATTGGTTCCTAAAAGTCAAATGCCATGGAGGGATGTCCTGCATGACACTGTATTTTCATGTTTAGTGGACTCCACTGGTGCAGGATGGAATTGAACACATGCATATCAAAGTTCAAACATGTGCCTAAGTATCACTGCATTCTTTTTATCTGCTGAGGGTTAAGTTTTCTACTGTTACGCTGAATTAAGCCAAATAGTGCTCATGGCCCATCTGATAAAATCAGTTGTAATGCTCCCATGAAGTGGCTCCAGGGTGTTTTTGCACGGCCCATAGACTCCGTTCTGAGGAAAAGCTGGAGAGCTACTGCCAGGTGTAGGATGGAGGAGAGGAGGATGGGGAATGACCCCTTGAGATAACCTCTTGAGAAATGGCAGACCTGTCATTCCTCCAGCTTAAGGGAAGACCTTTGTGGGTGATCAGGGAGGTGGAGGTGGGAAAACTTTACTCTGTGGTTTCTGCAACCAAAAGGTATGTGGACAACATCATCCACCTGCAAAACTGCCAGTTCTTACAGAGTGAATAACACAAATACCTTCATCACTAGGGATCGCCCTGGGTCAACTCTGCCAAACTCAGGTTTTGTGGGCTTGTCCCCTCCCTGGTCAGACTGATGTTCTGTGTGGCCCTTGAGAGGCAAACACCACGGCCATGTCCTCTCTGAAATCTCTCCAAAGCATGCTGGGACTTGTCTGGGGAAAGGGAAAAACAGATTAATCCTAGTCATTAGCCTGTCCTTATTTGCTCAGTTGGAGCTATGATTCCCTTGGTGGTTTGGGCATAGCTGGTTCTGTTTGCTGCCAGTAAACAATTCATCTTTTCTGCCTTTGTCTTGGAGTTTCTTCTGCCATGGTTTCTCAGCTCAGTGAGGATATTGTAGGGGCTGTTCTGACTGTGCCCAGTAGAGAGCACTGCTGGCCATCCCTCACTCACCAACGAGTCCAACAGGTTCCTTTGCACTTTTTACACAAAGTCCTTGTGTTGGGCACTGGTTGCTTGTCAAGACGTACCTACACACAGAATGTACACCTCATGAGTCAGTCTGCAGCTTACTTGGCTGCTCCTTTCCAAGCTGGCTGAGTACACCTTTTGGTTTGTTAGCAATTCTTCAGTTGTCAAGGAGATGGGAGGGGGTGATTTACAATTGCTGTGTCTTTGATTTGGATTGTGTGTTGCTCAATGGGCATGTCCAGTGTTGGCTGAAGAAGTGAAGACAGCAAACCCTGCTACCTTGGTGCCTGTTTGGTGGCTTATCCTGTAGGAGTGGGTACCCCCCCTGTGGCAATTGAGTAATTCTGGGGTGATGGAGTTCACAGAAGCAGAAAGTCTTTGTGGGGAGGCTTAGTTATGGGTATGAGGTCAGAAGAAATAAGTCAAGCCTTGATCCCTAGATTTGAGCATCTCATGAGCAAGCTGTAATCTCTGTCCTAGTTTAAGGATCCTGTCAGTACCTGCCAATGTGGTAATTCCAAGTGACAATACACCAAGGGTCAGTTCAGGTGGAGCCAGTGGGAGATACAAACATACAGATGATCAGGTTTAGAGCTCTTTAAATTACATGGTGGATAGTGGAAAAACTTGCTGAGATAGAAAGCCTGCAGCTGGGTGACTGATGAACTGAATTCCCAGGGAAAACTGGTTTGAGTTGTTAAGGGTGAGCATAGGAATGATGGCTTTTGGATACAAGCTGGGAAGAGAAGGATTATCCTTCTATTAGCAAGACCTCCCTTAGCTGCGAGGAAACACTTTTATCACCCCAAATAAACAGCTTTTGTCTGCCAGAGAGCTTGGTTTTGTGCACTCTGATCTTGGACAGAAGGCCAAGACTGGCTATGCTGATGGACTCTCTTGGATATGGACTTTTCTTGATGGAGCCTGAAAAAAGAACTCAATGAATGTCAGGCTGAATGTGGCCTTCTTCAGTCATGACTGTATTTCCAGGTATTAATAAAATTGTTCCCTACCAATCTACGTGCTACCAAACAATTATTGCCCTTTTTAACACAAAGGTACCCAGCTCCCTCATTAGAATAGTTGTACTGTGAATACCTCAGACCAGGATGCTATCTGTCTGGTCCTTCTCACCTGCCATCTTAAAATTAGATGTTTGGACAAAGAATTCCAGACTCCTGTACATCCATCTTGCTTTTAATTTTGGCCTTGTTTTCAGTCCATCCTGCCAGGAGATAGATTTGTCTGTGCCCTTTCTTCTTCCCTCCCATGCCTAGATACTTTGATACTTCACAGATTGAAGCTGTGAAGGCCTTGAGTCATGAGTGGACTACGATGGTCTATGAAGGTGTAAGTGGAGCAATTGAGGGCATTGGTGAGAAACTGGCCCTGATGTGAAACAGAGAGGGTAATTTCAATCTCTTTTTCTCCTCCTAGCTCTTTGGCTGTGGCTCCGTTGCACAGATCGTGCTCAGCAAAGGGACTCATGGAGGTTTCCTGACTGTCAACCTGGCCTTCGGCTTCGCTGTAACGCTCGGGATTTTGATCGCAGGACAGGTGTCAGGTACGTGTGGCTCCATGTCAGCTGGGTTTCACTTGTGTCAGTTGTTGTGTAGGCATACTTTTCCTGTGTGGCACTGGTATGGAAGCTAGTGCCTCTTGACACAACTCTGGGACCTAAACTCTACCCATCAAAGTACACTAACCACCAACCTCTCTGCAGGTGGACACCTGAACCCAGCTGTCACTTTTGCCATGTGCTTATTGGCCCGGGAGCCCTGGATCAAGCTACCAATTTATGCTCTTGCACAAACTCTGGGGGCTTTCCTTGGAGCTGGCATAGTCTTCGGGCTGTACTATGGTAAGTGTGGAAACTTTTTGTGTTTTTTGAAGTGAGACTACTGAGTGTTTGTGACTCAGTGTAAGGAGGGAGGTTTCCAGATCAGAGAAGAGTACTTTCTTGCAGAGCAGAGATCAAAGAAACCTCCTTCCTGTGTTTCTGGGATGGCTTTCCCATTCTCAGGATGATGGCTTCAAGCCTCTTCAAAGCAATCTGAAGACAAACCAACATTGTCAAAGAGCAAGTCTTTGCCCTTGAATAATGAACACTGGTGCTCTGGAATGCCCTTTTGTATCGATTGGTCTTCCTGAAAAGTCAATGAAACACTAGCAGTGATGGAGATTTTACCTGTTCACTGTTCCAGAGCCATTTCTCATTCTTGGCTTAAAAAAACTGAAATCTTCACTTTGATGTCTTATGCATTGCCTTGTGTTAGTTTCCAGATAATGTGACTTTTAGTAGATTTCACTGCTTTTATCAGAGTGATTCCATACCTTGGAAAGCACTCTAGAAATCCAGTTCCTCATGCCTCATGTTCCTCCTGTGTGCTTTTCATCATCACGGGGAGATGTTCAGTAGGCAAGAACTGAATCTTTGTGCTGGCCCTTGCCCTTCCTGTAATATCAGGTGTGACATTTGGACTCAAACTTTGCCTCCCGATGTCTGTTTCTGGCAGTAGGAGTGATGTTCCCTGTAGCTGAGTGGAACATCTGGGTCACTGTTATTTCCAGCTGGAGGGAGGAAGCTGCCACCCCAGCACTAGCAGGGATGCTTTTCACCTTAGGAAGAAGCAAGGAGAACTGCCTTCCTCTCAGTACAAATCATGGCTACAGTTCAACACCAATTACCTTTCTGGCTCGTCGACTGAAACCTCACCTTCAGAAGGGATTTAACTCCATTTTAGCTACCTAACCCATGCAAAAGCTACATTCAGGGGTGTCTGGTCTCCACTCACCATGAAGGGAATATAGACCCCCTAAGTTAGGTATCCAGCTTCCACCCAGTGCTAGGCAAGGTGCTGGCTGCTCTAAAGACAACCTTGGGAGTGGAAACTAAGGAAAGTGAAAGAATAGCTCAAATCCTGTTTTCTGATCCATATCACTATGTCATGTCTTCACACCAAGACTGATACCAGAGGTGTTTGGTTACCTTTGGAAGAGAGTTGGAGTCACCTTAGTGTTTGCGTTTTGGTTCTCTTTCCTGGCAAATAATTGTTGGGAACCAGGACTGAGGCCATCTGCCTCTGAGCATGACTGGTAAAACACTGTGGTGGATGATGCCATAAGTTTTCCAGATGAGTGTTTGCTCTACAACAAATGTGTTTTTTTTTCTCCTTCCCTATGTCTAGATGCCATCTGGGCTTTTGACAATAACCGGCTCAGTGTACTAGGACCGAATGGCACTGCTGGTATCTTTGCCACCTACCCATCTGAGCATCTGAATGTTGTGAATGGCTTCTTTGACCAGGTAAGAGGGTGCTGGGAGGATGAAAGTCCATTTGAAGAGGAATCTTTTGGTGGTCCTGGGCCTCACCTTTAGTTAGAAAATGAATTGCAGTTTAAATATAAGACATCCAGAAAGGTGTTTTGGAGTTGACACAAGTATCTCACTAACCCATGGGAAGAGCAGAGCCAAAAAGGACCTTACAGCCATAAGGCTTGTGCTAAGGCATTAACAAGTGGTACCACACTGGTCAGGACACCAGAGAAAAGAATGCCATTTACTCGTAGTCCTGAAGAGCCATAGTGTGAGGAATGAGGGCTCTTCCTCACTCTCACTCTACTACTGTGGTTGTGGCACAATCCAGAGGCCAGCTGGGTGTGGGGTGGTGATTGCAGTTGAATGTGAATGTCTCCTAAAGTTGCCATCAGCAACAAAAGGGACAACTTCTACCCAGACATGGCACATGGAAAGAAGATGTTTCCAGCTTTTCTGGCTGCCTAAACAGCTATTCCTAGCTCTTTTGGGAGTAGGGAATAAGGTGTGAATTTGACTGAGATTATGGGCTGCCATAATCTCAAGAGAGGCACGTGGTCCACTCTCATTCCGATGGCTGCTGTGGTCTGATAATGTCATGGAATGACTTGGTGCACCTCTTCTTAAAAGAGTTACATCCCAGAGGAGTTAAATAACTTGGTTAGAAGACTAGTCTGGATTAAACTATTGTTTTTCTTCCCCATCCCTCTCCAGTTCATTGGTACTGCCTCCCTGATTGTTTGTGTCTTGGCTATTGTTGATCCCTACAACAACCCCGTCCCCACCGGGCTGGAGGCTTTCACAGTTGGCTTCGTTGTCCTTGTTATTGGAACCTCCATGGGCTTCAACTCTGGCTATGCTGTCAACCCTGCCAGGGACTTTGGGCCTCGTCTCTTCACAGCCATTGCTGGCTGGGGCACTGAAGTGTTCCGGTAAGTGCTTGATGATGAAAACCTTGTGCATCAAGGGGAAAAAACAATTATGAGTCCAAATAGATGGTAGCTCTGGCACTATAAAGAGTCTTGGCAGCCATGAGGTATTTTTGAACTGTCTAAATGTTGCTAAAAGACACTGCTCTTCGACTTCTTAAGAAATAATAGAAGCTGGGCAGCTTGCAGTGGTGAGGGCAAATGACATAACTTTGCTATCAAAGAGGAAATTGGGAGCATCCATGAGAATGTCAGTTGTGCCTTGAACATGAGCATTTCATGATTTTTTAATGTTAGAAAATGGAAAACGCTTGTTCTTTTTCGAGACAATGAAGAGAGCCATGTTACCAAGGATTGCTTTCCTGCAAGCAGTGGGAGGGAATTGAAGGTGCCTAGTGTAGACACTGCAGATGCTTCTTGCCTTTCTTGGTGGAGAGACAGTCTTGGAAGTCCTGAAAGTAGCTGTTCTGAATTGTTTGTCACTGGGACCTACTCTGTGTGTGTGTGTGTGTGTGTGTGTCTGTGAAGCTCTGTAGACGTGCATGTGTCTTGCCCAGGTGAGTGGTGGTGGCTGGAGAGGGTCAGATCTCACATTGCTCCAGATCCAAGTGCAAATATCCTAATGCTTAGGCTGCAGTTCTTACCTTGTGCACTTTTTGTTTTCCAGGATTGGTAAGCCGTCCCACTGGTGGTGGGTTCCAGTTGTTGCTCCTTTCCTTGGAGCAGTTGCGGGAGTGATTGTCTATCAGCTGATGATTGGATGTCATGATGAGCCTTCTCCACCTGCCTCTGAGCAGGAAACAGTCAAGCTGGCTAACGTGAAGCACAAGGAGAGGGTCTGAGGAATCTGCCACCCAGATCTGGCAGGTATTCATTACTCAGGACTGCAGCTGGCAAAAAGGAGAAGTTAAGAAGAGCTTCAAGAACAACAGGAAGAGTTTTTTTATCTATCTTGAGATATTCTAGTAATTTTTTTCTCTTTTTTTATATCCCTGACACATTTGCTTTTGATATTTCCCTGTGAGCCTTCCTCCACATGCAGTATCATGTAATCTTTTCCTAATAGAAGGGGATTGAGGACTGTAGGAGTCAGGAGAGAAGTGGGCATTGTTGTCCAACACGAATCCAACACAAGGTGTTCAGGAATCTGAAGCTCTTTTGAGCTATGTTGCTGACATTTCCTGTGACCTTGGCAAACTGCTTCCCTTCAAACCTGTGTTCCAATCTGTAGAATGGGGATCATGCAAAACTAAAATAGTTTTGCTGGCATGGATTGGAAACTCCTACATCCTGGAGGAAATTTGCCTGTGATTCTACTGTGGATCAAATTGTGCTTGATGTTGCTCTAAAGTCCGTACCTTGACACCAGGAATTAACTTGTCAAAAGGATTTTTATTGGCCAAAATGTCTATCTCCTATGAATTCCTAGAATTCCATAGTGTCAGTGCATAGAGTAAGAATGCATTGGATTTTCATTCAATATTAAGACAAAATGTTTACAAGCAAGTGCATCCTGGTGTTATAATCAAAAATTTTAAAATTACCAACTCCTAGAAGATCACACATAGGTAATCCTTATTCTAACCAGAGGCTAACCTAGACTGAAAGCTTGGCTCCCTGAAGCAGCCTTTCTGATTAATCAGCTTTGTATATAAACTGCAAGCAGCTAATAGCCAAGATCCACTGGAAACGCAGTGTTGCTTAAGTTGCGTGTGTTCATGTAAATTTTACAATGGTGTTGTTGGGATTTGTTTTTTTTTTTTAGTAGATTTATATATAAATATACTCCTTAAAGCTGTCACTAAATACCAAGATTGGGATGAGTTAATTTAGAGATGTGTGGGAACTGCCGATTCTCTGTCAGCTTTGAGATATTATTGGATTTTCCTGGGGTGGTCTTGGATTTTGGGATTGTGTTTTTTGGAGCACCTCCTTTTCTACCTTATAGAATAACAGGGATATCCCTGGTACTCATGGCTGAGGGACTGAGATCAGGCACCTCCTGTACTAGTAGTACTGGCATCTCAGGGGATCTCTGGCTCTCCCAATGCCATATTATTACAAAGTATTTGAAAAAAAATTATTATTGATTGTGAAAGAATTTGTAAGTCCCATGCATTAGAGAAACTTGTTCAAAGCCTGTTTCTTTAATGAGTGAATTCATTGAAAAATGTAGCTTTGTACACATTTCCAGCCACTAAAAGGATGTATTCTTTTTTTGACTTTTTGAAAAAATAAAATGTCAATACCCACACTGTAAAATGCTAGTCTTGGTTGTATTTTTAAGCAGCTGTCAGCAAACTTCACCATGAAAAGGAAGTCATCTATGGCAATGGTTTCCTCAAGCCCTTTTCCTCTTCAGCCTGAGCAAAAGGGAATTAACCCTTTCAGGCAGTACATCTACATGCTCCGTTGGTGTTTTATTCCTTTCCCTCTTGGGGTGTGAATTTGGGGCATGTGGGGGGAGATGGAGAAGCTGTGCTCAGTATAGTGATCAAGGAATGGGCTGGGGGTGAGAGCGTCCTGCTGTCAGGCATCTTATTCTTAAGGTAAAAGAACCACTGGGTAAGTCATTGTCTTTCGCCCTCTGTACAATTTAAATTCCCTTACTATTCTTTCACTTAACATAGTTCTGAATGTGCAATTCTAGTCTGCCTTCATCTACTGTCCAGCCCCATCTAGCATATTACTTGAGTCACTTTTTTTTTTTAGCTATGCCAGGCAAGGAAAACTACTACAGACTTGAACACAGTGCTCAGAGAATTAGAAGAGCAGCTTCCCTATAAATAAAATTCTTGTTGCTCTTTGGCTGGTGTGTGTACTGCTGTATTTTTCCTGTATTAATTGTGCTGCCTCAAAATAACTCCTCACTTCCTACATGGTGCCATAGTGAACAATTCAGTGAGGTCTGGATGAATGTGGTTTCCTGCAATTCATCAGCTAGGAATAAAATGGCTTTTGTTTGAAGAAATTTCCCAGGTTTGTTTGATTTGCTCTATGTGTGGACAGCACATTGTTTTTTCCATTTCTAACATGAAATTTTATCCCTCACACTCTATATACAGCAGCCTTGTATATTGCTGTGATCAATTAGCATAACTGCAGAATTCAGTTCTCATTTTCCTTCAGGACTGCTAGTCTTTTTTTCTACTCTTCCATCACTTTGCATCTTCAGCTGGCTTGACCAATACATGAAAATTCTTTCTGCAAATCTTAAGACTTTTGAATCAAGGTGTATTATATGTTCTAGTTTACTTGTTTTTTCCCCTTTGTTTTTTTGTTGTTATATTACTTACCAGATTCCTCTTGCCTGGCATGTAGTAATCAACTTTTCCTATATCCCTGCCTTACTCAGGCCTCAAAGCTGTATATTATTACCATTATTAAAATGGCAATAAAATGTCATATCAGTTTCAGGTTAAATTTTCTGTCTTAACCACAAAGCTTTGGCTTTGTGGTTGGAGAGGCACCTAGCAGTGCTGAGTAGATCCATCAACATGAGCAAAGGGGCAGGCATTGCCTGCCATCAGTGGGTGGGGAGCTGTGGAGAGCCTCCAGAAGGGTCAGGTCCATAGGAGACATGATTGTGTCTTTGCTCTTTGCTAGCCATGTAAGGAGGGCAGTGCACAGCACAGTTTGATACACCAGATTTCAAGAGCTCTAGAAGTATCATTAAAGTGTGGGGAGGGAAAGGTGTTTTCCCTGGCAGCAGACACCCTTAAATTGCTGTGAGTTGTGGTTTTGCTTGTTTTCAGTTTAGCTGCCTTGAGAGACCTTCTGGGTGTTATTCACCTGGCAGACCCATGCAAATCCAAACATTTTTCTTTTTTTTTTCATTCGTACCTAAATTTCAGTGCAATGAATCACCCTGTAGTGCTTCCCTGGAGAGGTAAGACTCATCTGGCCAAATATAGTTATCCGGGTGTTAGGTCAGATGAACTCCAGCTGTCAAGCTATTGAAATATGTTTTGTAGGAAGAAATAAATCTGCAATTTAAACTATTCGTGCTTGACAGGGAGAGTAATTTTTTGTTGGAACAAAGTATTAAAAGGTGGTGTGGATTCTCTGTTTTGTGAGGTTTCCAAGTTAAGACCAGCTGTCTTGCAAAAAAGGTCTTTCAGTTAAACTGCAAACTGCAATTCCTGCTGGAGGAAATTCCCAGACCTCTCCATTACAGAAGGTCAAGTGGTCAAGTTGACAGGATTTGTCCTTCTGACCTTAAAACCTATTACATTTAAAATGCAAGATAAAAGCGACCAGGTATTCAATTCCTCTAGGTTCTTGTCTGCTCCAAGCTTTTTTGCTGCAGGTGCTTTGACATTTTGGGTATATCTTGGGAAGCGCTTCCATGTCTGTTTGCCCTATTCCATCTGTTGAATGGCAGCAGCAGTGCTGATCTCTTCCAAACCCTGCTCTGTTTCACCTCATGGGAGAATGAATCAAAGGATGCTTGGCACTGCAGTGTGGATGAGAGAATAGCATAGTCTCCCTTTCAGCAGCTCTTCCATCCCAAACTGAGTTTCAGCTCTCCATTTGGCAGTGGTGGGTACTGGGGATGCAGGAGTTGGTTGCATTTGCTGAACACCTCCAGGTAGGTCTGGTGGGGCTGTGCCAGGGCAGGTTTCCAGATGTGCCCAAAGTGGGTGAACATTGACAGATCATTTGCTTGTTGTCTTCCCTTTTCCCCACCACCCACACCTTTGGTGAAGAAGAGAAAATAAATAAATGGGAGGAAGACAACAAGAAGAACAAGCTCTCTGGCTAAAGACTTTTAACTAGGATAGACCTTTGAAAATATAACAAGAAATATGCTGCCTGAGATGGTGGTTTTGTTGGTTGCAGGATCACCAATAGCCTTAGCACTTCTCAGGAAATTTGCCCAGTTTCAATCTACCAGATCTCCTGCTCTCCCTCCTCCCCAGGATATCCTCTTGCATTCTACTAATTTCTGCTTCTGGCCTTGACCCAGCTGAATGAAACCTTTTGGGATCTGAGGAGCTTTCTCTAAAAGGTCCATCACTCCTCTACACTTGGTCTCACATGAAAGTGTCTTTGACTTCTTGTTCTTGCTTGCATAAAATCTTTCAGTTAAAGCACTGATAGCTCATCTGCATCTCAGCCCATGAGTGTGGGCCAGACCAGCTGGGTCACAGGACTTGCATGGCTGTGTGGCACCTGGCTTTGCAGCTGGTGGCATAAGAGGGAACAGGCTCCCCTTGAATGCAGTAACCACCCTGGCCCAAGGGCCTGGAGTTTGGGGTGTGACTTTCCTCCTGCCTCCAGGACAGTTAAGAATATCTTACCTGCTGCCCCTGTTTGCTCAGCAGCCAGGGCCATGCATTCCCATAACAGTAACTTGGGTATTGGGATGTGGCTTGGTTCCCCTCATGTGTTACTCTGGTGAGGGCCAAAAATCTGCTATCTGTATATAAGAAGTGAAACCCAAGTATAACTCATTAGACATTAATGCCAGTGTGCTCCCATCTAACCACCTGCAGGAGGGAAAACATGCCCCTGAGTCCTGTAACATTCATCATATGTAGTCGTGTTCAAGAATAGGGTGGGATAGGGAGGTAGCTGGAGCTCTGGTCATGTCTTGCCATCCTAAAAACCCTTTTGCTCCTTGAAAAGTATTCTGTATAGGGTAGCTATGGATCTGCGGCTAGGACCTACTCTCATCTAATTTGGGACATTCTACGTTTACCCACTTTTCTGTAATGCTACTAGCTCTTTAAATTCATCACTCTCTCCCTGGTGGAAACACGAGATAAGAGAGTCTCCTCTATCTCTGAGCCACAGGGCCACAAAGTGACACATTGCCAGAGCTCCCTTCTGTGTCTGCTGCCTTCATAGTCCATGCACTCCAAGTGCTGAACAGACGTCAGACACTGCAGCCCAGCCCTGTCCCTATCCTGATGAACAGCTGAGCTTGAGAAACACCCCACAGTGACAGTGGCTTGAGCTGCCACTCCAGAGGGGCTGAGATCGCCTGCAGGCCGAGTCATATGTCCCAGCCGCATGCAGACAGCTTTGAGACTCCTGCGTGTGTGCAACCGAGTCAT
Source organism: Erpornis zantholeuca (assembly GCA_013400515.1). Lineage (NCBI taxonomy): Eukaryota > Metazoa > Chordata > Aves > Passeriformes > Timaliidae > Erpornis > Erpornis zantholeuca. Next base: position 84,082 of record VZTN01001368.1, on the reverse strand, counting down.
GTCCCTGAGATCACTGAACTGGAGAGGAATTCCCCCCTGGAAACTATGGCCTGGGTAGAGGCAGATGCTCAACAAATCTCCATTGTTCCACTGCCTTTGTGGTAGTGCACCCATTTCCACAGAGGCATAGGAGTGGCACAGGGAACAGATAAAAGGTCTGCCTGCCCCTGCACCCAGTCTCCAACAACAGCTGCTTACACCACCCTACCCTCTTTAGGAACACTTCAAGAGGGAGCAGCAAAAACGACATGGATGGGGTATCTTTTGAGCTTCCAAATGCTCTTGGCTTGGTTTGTGAAAGACTTCATTCAAGCCAGCTCTCTCCAGGAGCTGGAGTAACACTGCATTTACACAGTAACTGAAAGGAGTGTGTTGGTTTATATGGGGAGGGGAAATCTCATTCACTATCCCAAGGAGAAACACTGATGCTGTCTCATAATTAATACTTCTTTTTTTCTAATTTTCTCGCCAGAAGACACCTTTCCTGCCAGGCAGGTTTAGCTTGTCCCAGGACATCTTTGGCTGTTTTAAGTTGTACTTGGGAGTAGAGTAACACCTTCCTGAAGAACCTGTCAGGGAACACCCCACATGTGAGGTTTTGGCTGCTATCAGTGGTAAATGATCCCAGGTGGATGTTCCCTGCCAGACATGGCAGCTAAGGTTCAGCCTGAGATACTGGAGCTAAAAGAAACGTAGTTTGAGTCAAAGGGTTATATTAGTTTTTTTGTCCCATCTGAACTGAGCACACTCAGGTGTCTGTCACACAAACATGTTGTTTCACATGACAGGCTCTTATTAAGACTGTACCCTGTCCCTGGCCAGGAGCCTCAAACCCAGAGCGCTAATGCTGAAGGCTAATATCTGGATAACACTGACCTCTCAGGTATGAGTCACAGGGACAACTTGTAATAGCTGTATTTGTGATTTCACTGGTGCCAGCTCAGACCCTGAAACAATTACATTTTCACTTAAACCTTCTGAGCTTTCTTGGAACCTCTGAACTCCACCCAGCACAGAAGGGCAGAGTTTCTGTTGCCTTTTAACTTTGCTTTCCCTTTCCTGCTGCATCGCTTTAGGTAATCTCCAGGCAAATAGTTGCCTCTCTGAGGCCTTTCATTTACCTTGTGCTCACTCAGGAAATATTTGCAGCTCTATTGGGCTTCCAGGAGGAAAGACAATGATAGGAGAGGAGAAGCCATGCTGATAAACTTCCTCTGAGCCATTGGGACAGACGTACAGGTCCACGGGAGAGCCACAGTCCAATAAAACCCAGCTCAGCTACTCTATGAGCTCTAGGAGCAGCAATGCTGCTGCTCCAGCCCATTTGGAGGATCACTGAGTCTGAGATCAGTAGAGACGGAAGGGACCACTAGCTGGGTTATTTGGTCTAATGTCTCTGCTCCAGCAGGGTTATCCCACAGCACAATGCACAGGATTGTGTCCAGATGGTTCTGGAATACCTGCAGTGAGGAAGACTCCACAACCAGGGCCAGAAGAAGCTGGGTTTTGTACCAGTCTTTCTGAGTTTCATAAGCTAAGTGGGGCTGTGCAGGGCTGTGTGATCCCTGACTGCCTGCAGTGCAAGGTGTGGGTAATGTGGTCTTCCACGCTTCCTGCTTTTGGGACTGGGATTGCTAGCAGGAAAATCCTTGTGACAAAAAGCAGCAAAGCAAGAAAGACCATGACCCTGAAGGGGTGATGGCAGCAATAGTTCTTCTTGATTTCAGTTCAGTGACTTTTAAACCTTTAATGCCATGTTCAATGACAGTGGCCAGAATGAAACCATTAACTTAAAACCAGGGCTCTTGGGTCTATCCTGAACTGTAGAATCAGGAAAAAAGTTGTTTTGTATGTATAACTAAGGAAATAATAACACAGGATGGAAAATCTCAAGGACTGCTCTTGGTCTCAAGAGATGGGAACTGGTTTTGGGAAGGGTGGATCTCCTTGTTTGTGCCATAGGGCACTTGTGTGTCTTCTGCAGTGTGCATGCCAGGTGTCTGGAAGCGAGGAGTGGCGACGCAGAGCTTTCCCACGCCCAAGACCCTTTGCTGTCCTGGACATGGGCCTTTGGGTGTCTTTAAAGTAGAGAGAGAGAGAGAGCAGCACCACCCTGCCCCTGGGCAGGTAGGGAGAAGGTGCACGCCGAAGATAATGTCATGCACTGAAGGAGACAGCTGTGCACAGCATTTGCTATTCAATCATTTTGGTTAACTGGCTTGGTATTTTGCCTTCCCATGACCTCTTCTCCACTCTGCCCTTTTATGTGCCTCTTCTGCATTTTGGTGTCTCTTAGATTAATTTGTCTTCCAGGTTTTGTCCTGTTCCTCTCTTTCATTAAGGCACTCTTCCTCCTTTTCAGTGCTTTTCTCTCTGCTCTTGTTTCCCCTTGGTACTAGCAGACCTACCCCCAGCACCATTTATACTTGTGAGTGATGGAGGCAGGGGCTTGATATAGCAAGCTGTGAATTTGGGGGCAACCAGGAATCTGAGAGCTCTTGCTCCAGGCTCGCAGCCAGACACATTTCTCTGAAGAGGTTTCATAAAACCTTCCCAGCATTTTATCAAAGAGGTAATGCTGTCATGGGTTTGTTTATTATTTCCCTTCGAGGCTTGGCCTCTTCGTGGCTTCTTTCTTTCATTTCTGAGGAGGAAACATTTGCACCTCTGTCAGCCCCTGGGAGGAAAGTAACATACAAAGGGAGCAGGCATAATGAGAGCCTTTTCCTGAGCCAAGGTAACACAGCTTTGTGGTCACCTATGCCCTAAACATGTGGGAATGGAGCTCTTCCCTTAAGAAATTTAAGCCAGGAGGTGGTCAATGGGAGAAAGAGCCATGGCAGTAGTTCAGGGACACAGTGTGTGCCGCCCCACATACCCTCCCAGCTCAGTTCCTCCACCTGCTCTCCTTTCTCTCTCTCTGAGGTCTCTGATCTTGACCAGGCTTCCCTTCCTACTGTGCCTGAACCTTCCTCTCTGAGAGGGTCCTCAGTGTTTCCTCACCTCCCCACCAGAGCAATCACTCAGACATTTCATCCAAATCTTGGGAAAATCTGTTTAAATCCTTCTCTCCTCCATCCTCTTCCCCTCCTACTGAAGTCTACCTCCGTATGGATTTCACCGGGCAGAGGTGACTAGGGAGTTTTCCATGGTGGAGGTAGAGGGAGGGACAGAGTCAGGGGAGCTCCCATCCCCTGGTGCCTCCCTGTTCCAGTTTTGCTCCACATGTACCATGCCATGGCCTTGCCTGAGGCACCACATGAGCCTGGGACCAGAGCTCCTTCAGGTGACACCCCAGTTTGTGCTTCTAATGTACCTGCCTGCTGGCAGAACATTGTAAACTAAAAAAGTCCTGGGTTTAGGATAAACATTACTTAGCAACAACCAAAACATCAGTGTGTCATCAATGTTCTACTTATACTAAAAACACAGTACTGTACCAGCTCTTAGGAAAATTACTAAGAAAATGTACTCTCAGCCACAGATTTATCTAGGTGAAAGTCCACATCTTGCAGATTAAGGCTTCAGCAAATCCAGCTACTCATGCTAAGCAAGTAAAGTTAAGCAATATATCACACATAACATTCTATATCACACAGCACTCTAATTCTGTGACTCATTCTATTTGAAACTTACTTATTTAAGCTGGACAACTAATATCTCACAACAGCCCTCCCTTTGTTTTTATTAAGCATTCCTGCTCACATGCTGAACACAGATCATGAAACCTTTCAAATTGTGTGATTATTCTCCATAATTTTATGTACAAGGTGACTATCAGTAACGAGTTGACCTTGGACGCAGCTAAAGACAAGTGAAACCTTGCCTTGGACTATTGATAGAGCACTGCAATGGCAAAAGCAGTTAATGTACAGTTGACTGCTGGTATCTTTCCTTGATTTTTCCCACCAAGGTTGTGTGTTAGACACAAGCCATTATTTAGCCCCTAATGCTAACACAGAGGACCACTCTAGGTGTTCCAAATTTCTTGAGTCACTTTATTTCTTGAGTGTTTGTGTTCAATTTGTGCACAAGTACATCAGCACATATACTAGTTAAGAGTCTCAATCCTGTCCCTATAGTACCAGCTGCATCTCTTTTTGTTTGTCTCAAGAGGGCAAAGGTTTGCTCCTACAGCTATGCTCACCATCCCACATAGAATGTGCATAGGAATGGTGAACAAGTCAGTTTGGCTGTAGAAACACCAACTAGTCTCATCAGTTCTACCTGTTTCAGTGACCATGAGGGATTAAGTAATACCTATTGTCCCTATGTGTCTAAGAGTCTATTTCAGATACTTGGGGCATCAATTCCTCTCTTATTAGTAGAGTGGAAGTTGGATTCCTTGTGGTGGGGAGAGGGACTGTGGGTGGTATCGAGTCAATTTTTTCACATGGTGAAGTAGTTTGTATTCTGCCAGATTCCCTGTTAACTTCCACATAACACCTGAAATTAACAACAACTATATGACTGGAACAATAAGGTCTTGTTTTTTTTACTATTTTTGTCACAGTAGGATCATATGCCTTATCTTCTTCACAACAAAAAATGAAAGTATCTTCCTTAGATTCCTCAGGAATTTGAAACTTGAATCCTGTATACTCCTTGTAGATTTTTTCTTTTCAAATGTATCACTTTTCCACCACTTTGGATCATTCTTTCTTTTTAGTTTTCTACTGAGCCATGCTGTAGTTATCACCAGAATTGACAGCATCAGGAATAGAGTAAGATTCTCTCATTCTTTGTTGGTTTTCAAGATTCTGTCATCAGTCAACTGGCTTAGCTATGCACTGCTTGTTTGATGTGAGAATAGTGTATCCAATTTTCTTTTCCTAGAACCTGAACAGAAAAAAAAATACAATAAGACAGCATATTGCCCCTCCCTTTTGGGTTCAGTTTTGATTTTCAGAAAAATATTTCAATTAGGACTTTGTCCCCTGGCTGTTTATCATATATCTGCATTTCAGGTGGTGTCAGGTGGCACCACTGAGCATATTTTCTTTTATCTTTAACCATTTTTGTATATACATGTCTCACTGGATTCTAGTCCCAGCATTTAAAATTCTCAGGTGATGTGTGTGCAACTCCTTGAAAGGTGTGACGATGCTCAGGCAGAGGCTCCTCCTTGAAAGTGTTTCATCTCTTTTTACTTCCTTACTCTCTTTTCCATGTACATATTTGGGAGCATCATGAAACACATCCTTTAGACACTCCAAAGACAGGTGGAAGCATGAACAAGAAAATGACTGAAAAGTGTGTGTGAGTCTTCTTTCATGGTGTATGTCCTTGGTGGTAGCTTTGGTGTCCTATTTTTCTCCCTTTTGTCATCACAGATATCCCATAAAGGGGACAGAGTGGTGTCCCTGGGAGAAAGTTTGTGTTGGAGATTAGCTCTCATCAGCTGTACACCAGAGAGATAAGCAGAAAATTCTCACTATTTTTTCCTATGAGGTTTCATTTAGCTTCTTCAAAGGAAACCCAAGAAAAATCTTCTGGAGTGAACTTTGTGCAAACAAGCTCTCATCTTCAAAACAAGCTTCATCTCTGCCTTGGGTCCAGAGCTCACGTGGTGCTATTCTTTTGTTTTTTAGTATATGTGTGCTCTGTAGGCAGGGAAATCTACCCACACAAGAAGTCTTCTCTCCTGCAGGGGATAATTTTACTACTGGAGACATACAATGAGATGATTATCCACTTCTGTCTGTTTTCCCCAGGAGACCAGGACTATGTGATCCTGCAGTAGGGGTGTGTAAGAGGGTGAGTGCATGCGTTGCCTGCATCTCTCTGCTCCCCTGATGCCTTTGTACTGCTTGGTCGATTGTGGGCAAAAATGGGAGAAGGGCCAATAGATCAGGAGTGAAGAATTCCTACAGATTCTATAAACATCTCTGGCTGGATAGAGAAATGAAATAGTATTATCGACCCTGTTGAGGGGACATTAGTAAACATGACAGTTAAACTATGACAGTCTCCAAGTACTGGAGGAAGGGAAGCAGTCATCTGTGATAACAGGATCCTAGAGCTGAGAAAGATATATATGTAAATTATTTTCAATTTCTTTTTAACTGGGAAAACAATTTTTTTTTTCGAAAACTCTTGTTTAAAATTGAATGAGCACAAAGGTGACTGTGCTTTTCAGAGACGAAGGCCTGTTTTGGCTAAGTAGGCTGTTCTGCATAAAACTCTCTTCTTAGAGGTAGGTATTACTTAACCTTATGGAGGTTAGACACAGTCCCCTCCATATTCAGCTGCTGACTGCTGAAGCTCACTTCTTGCTTATTTTCCCATGTGTGGAAATACTTATATTAAAAAAAAAAAGGAAAGGGAAAAAAGAGAGTAAAGCCTTCTGGCTGTTTCAGGGTGTCATTGGGCAAACCAGGCTCAAACACCAAACCTTGACTCATTACTGTAAGTCAACAGATAAAATGTCTGTCATTCTCTGCTCTTACTCATTTCTAGGAAGGCAATTACATTGGTTTCTCTGGTTTTGAGGGAAAATGTGTGCTGTTCCAGGGAGAAGAGCTGGCTCATGGAAGCTGAGTGGTGTAAGATTCCAGCACAGCATCGCACCCGCTGCCCACCGGCCAGTCCTGTTAAATACCTGGGCTTGTACCCCTGGCAATTGGTGACCATGGAGCAGACTCCTCATCTTGTGTGTTGTCAGTCATCTTTGTAATTCTCTCTCTCGTGAGAAAACAAAAATGAGCAATAAGGACAAAGATCAAAGCTGCAAGGCCCTGGAGGAACTGTGGGTGAATCACATGGATGCTCTCCAGATATGAGGCAAACACAATCAAGTCATCAGGGCGCTGCAGAGATCCTGACGGGAAGGGGCCAGCTCTTTGGGGATGAACTCAAAGCCCCAGAGTGGAGAAGGAAGGTGATTTTCTTCAGGGCTGGTTCTTTATCTGAGCCCTGCTGCGATGCTCATCTGAGGGGCTTGGTGCGGCAGAGTAGATGGGCCACTCTCTTGGATTGGTTCTCCCAGTGGTGTGAGTGCAGCTAGGGTATTGTAAACCTTTAATTTAGATCCTATTTACACTAATGCATGGTAAGCATTACAGCACTGCAGTTGCCAGGATATAAAAGCTGAGAGCATAAACCATTTCTGTTTCTCAGCTGCATTTATAACAGAAAAAAATGTTTATGGGGGGAGTGGATTTTTTATTCCACACTTCTTTTCCCATTCCTGGGTGCAACTCCAGGGTGTTCAGTCTTTCTGCCCAAGGCGTGCAACCTGTGATTTCCAGCTCTAGGGGTTTTGCAACACACTCAGGTGTGTCCCACAAGCCCACAACTCAAAAGGTAATTTGGCCACAAGGCTTTTCAAGTCTGCAACAAGAAACATCCATGATCTGGAAGGGGGAACACAACAATGCCTATAGTTAGTTACTGCAGCTATGGTTCAGTGAGGATTTTAAAGAAAAATGTAATCATCAGGCACAGTTCACAAGGGCTCACCATGGTAATATCCTGTATAAGTAATTTGATATCCTTCTATGATAAGGTCATGCACCAAGTGGATGTAGTTTTTCGTTTTTCTGGATTTTAAGAAGGCTTTTGTCCCTCACAACTGTCCAGCTGTGGGACACGCAAGTTCATGGTGTGCTGGGTCAAGAACTGCTTAAAGGAAGGGCTCAAAGGGTGGAAATGAAAGGGCCACATCTGGCTGGCAATCAGTCACCAGTGATTTTCCTCAGGGGTCAGTTCCAGGGCCAGTTCAATATATTTATCCACAGTCTGGATGAAACTTACGCAGTGCACCATAAGCAAGTTGATGATTGCTGTAGGAGCCTTCGAACAAAAATAGTCTATTCTATTCTTCTGATGTAAGATGACAACTACTGTTAAGGAAACTTCCCTGCCCGGCCATCCAGGAGCCACTCTGGCCATCACGCTTGCGCTCCCTGAGCTGATGCCCCTTCTCAGTTACATGCCCTAGATTCACACAGTCAGACTGGGTTTCCTTGTTGGCTTGACCCCAGGTTTCCCACAGAAGCAGTTTCAGCCATCTTGATCCTTAAAATAATTTAATCATGGTGCAATAACAGAATAACAGCTTGAGCTGGTGTCTCTGATGAGGAACCCCAACAGAGAAATCCCTGTGCTTTTATATTCTCGCAGTCTAAGTGTGGGGAAAGCCTGGAATCATTGACTCCTGGTATGTCTCTGAATGCTCAGTCCCCTGCCCACACTGCAGGTCCGTGTGGCCTTTGTTATGCAAAGGCACAGCAGTTCACATCCTCTTGCTTGGGGCTCAGCCTCTGGCTCTTGCTCTCCAGAGCTCAATCTGCAGCTTGCTGCCTGTGTTAAATATATTCCTCAGCACTATCCTCCCTTTACCTTCCATTTTTTTCTGTTTTTTCTTACCTGATCTCTTTTCTTATTCTTTTCCTTTCCTATAAAAGCAGGTCTGGCTCTGGCTCTCATCACCTTTAGCTATCAGTTGCCATGGTTCCAGTGTCTCACAGAAAATAAATTTAACATACAGACTCTGGATTAGAGACAGTTATGAGATGACTCATATTGTGTCTTCCAGCCTTGTCAGTGTTGGAAGCAGGGCTTCTCCTCCCAGCATGGTTTTGTAGGGGGCTATAAGGGCCTGACCTGCAAGTCAGCAGGAGATTAGGGTTTCCCTAAAGTGACTGTCCCTGTAGAGCATCACCTAGTTCCCTCTGCACTGAGGGACTACATCCCAAAAATGTGGGAGTAGTTAAGCATTTTGCGAACGCTTCTCATTTCCTAAGAAAGCCATATTTAGCCGAAAAGCAAGTTAAATAAAAACAGTGACTGACTGTAGTGTTAGATGTTGGCTCTACAACCAAGGGGGCTTTGGGATTCCTCCAGAGACTGTTTTCCTAGAATAGTTTTATATTGCTTATCCATTGCTTCCCCACCTCCTCCTCTTTGCTGCCATAATAGAGAAAAGCTACCTAATTTTGAATATGGGCTCCACTGTGCCTCACTTGAGGACAGATGCCTAGTTAATAATGGTTATAGTTAATGCCAGACAAGAACAACAGCTGGATGAAGAGCCAGGGGGCAGAAGAAGGAATTAAGACTCTAAGGATTTGCCTGAAAAATGATGATTTGAACACAGAGGGTGTGTCAGAAGATGAGGGACAAGGAAAATTCCCTCAAGGATGAGGAACATGGGATAAAAGATAAAAACACATATTTGAAAACCAGCAGGCAATACAGGATACCTGGACTACCTGGATTGGGACCCAAACCCTTTGTGGTTACCAGTGATGGAATCCCATACAGGACTTGACCAACTAAAGGAAGTGCTCACATATCCTGGGAATAGAGCACACCATCAACCCAGTGTGTGATAAATCCTTCCAGCTTTGTGCTGAGTCCTCAGCTTGATCCTTGTCAAGTTCCTTGAAAGTGCAGTCAGAACAGATGCTGTCATTCAAAGGCTTTGTTGAATTTGTGAGGCACCATTTGCTCACCACTGACTTTTGTTCCTCCTTCTGCCCTGCTCAGACACTTGTTCCTTGGGAATCCAGCTTGGAAAATATTTCTAGAGCCGTTATTAAGACTGCACAGTGCAGCTTTGCTGCTGTTGGCTTATGCTTTTGGTCTGGTAGCAGATGTGGGACATGAAGAGAATTTGGATTTGCTGATTTTCCTTTCCCTCTTGGTACATTCTCAACTATGTGTATGTGAGCAGAAGCAACCAAGATATTACGTTTTAGGAAAATATGGTGAGCTGCAATGATTGTGTGTTCTCAGTCTGTGCCGTCTGTATAGATATTTGTAACCAACTCCTTGGCCATGAACCCACAGCACTTAAAAATTATCCACTGTTCCTGGGTTAGGCAATGCTATTATTCAAAAGAAGGGAAAAAGAAGAAAAACTGGTTTAAACTGAGGAAGAGTGTGAGACAAGAAACACACATTTTGTACCTTGATGATATTCCAGTGGGAGCCAGAGTCACTGCAGGTCACTGTAAGACTCACAGCGCAGCCTTCATAGGGGAACTCAGAGGCTGTCTGCAAAGAACTTTCCTGGTAAAGCCTTCTTTTCTGGGAAATGCCCTCTCCACCTGGCACCAGTGTGATCCATGCAGGTGAGTGACATACAGCACTCTTCTGTTTCCTGGAGTACTGAAATATCATGAGCAGGAAAGAGCATTCTCACACCCACTGGCAATTGATTCTCAAGAACTGCAATGTCAGTCAAGCTAAACAAAACTAAACAAAGAATTCGTATATGACAGCAAAGCAACCAGAAGAGCTTAATGTGCTGGATGAAGAGATGAATAAGAAAAAAGCACATTTTGTACTAGTCATCCTACAGATGGCCTGCATCACTTCTCTTACTGTGCAGCACACAGGCAGCCCAGAACACCTTTCTCTACCTGTCCTGTCATGCTTTTCATAGAGAAGCTACACAGCCGTAAATTTTTCTTCATGGAAGCGAATGCACGTTTCCATATTTATCTTTCTTCTGTACCGAAACTCACTGTGAAGTTCCATTCAGATTCAAATCTTGCCTCCTCTCCCCACAAACGAGCTCTTTCATAACTGACTTGATTAGGAGGCAGTCTGTTGCCTGTGAAATTACTTACATGGAATTGTTATCGTAAGATGAGGTGGGACTTTTGTTCTCCTACATGCACTTGCACATGGGGTTCATTTCAAGCTCTGAAATGGGACTTAAGTTTCAGAGCTCTGAACCAGTAAATCAAGGATGATTTGTCTTGACCTGGGTTGTCCTTGACCTGGGTTTTGCAGGCTGAAATCTTTCATTTGTATGCAACATGGGCATGAGTTTCCCTCTGATAGGAAGCCAGCAAGCTGTGTTAGTCCCAAAACATAAATTACTATGAAGCAGAGGTTATCTTAGACTATCAGTGCTCCTGTGCACATTTTGTTGGTTGTGATGGCAGCTCAGATACTGTCTGCCACTGACCACTCATCACAGCTCCCAGGCTGGCATAGGAACTTCTAAAATGTATCTGTCTGAAACAGATTGTAATTTTCTTGTTTATTTTTCCACTAAAATAATTCACTGAACCCCTCTGTTCCCACACAGAAAGTTGGCATAGCTGATGGGAAGGCTGTACCCCAGAAGCTTTCCCTAAAGACATCTTCAGAGATCTGCACTTCAATCTGCTGCTCTGACTAGCTGGGCTATCCCTAGTGCTTTACAAGACTGGCCACTTTACATGGATTTGATTGTCCTGGAAAGTTCAGAGTATGGAAATAACTCTGGTGACCAGATCCAGAGCTGATTGTCCATCCTAGCTGTTTTAAGTGTAAAATAGTGTAGAAAATGCAAAACACAATATGCCATGGAGCCCGCAGGTGGAAGCACGGAAAGCAGAGGAAGGTCTTCTGGTTTGTGTCACCATGGCATTGATGCAGGGGATCATGGAGCGAGGCATAGGCTGCCTGGTCTCGTTCTTGCACCCCAAACCCACAAATGCCAAGTACACTTCCTATCAAAAAATATTCCGTACAATGCACCCACAAAGAATAGAAGATTTGACCAAAGTTGCCATCACAGCCCTTTGCACAATAATTGTTAGCAAGGTGTAAAAAGTACCCCAACATTGCATTTAACCAGGAGATGAGAATTGGACATGAAATTGCAGGGGCAGGTTGATTGGTTTGTTCTCTTCCTGGCAGGGACACATTTTGGTAAGGCTTGTGTCCTCAGTTATGTGAGGGTTGATATGGGATTATTAAGGAGTGATTGCAAATGTATTGTTGGTGCTATATGTAACTGCTCTGCAGGTACTGCATTATCACTGGCAAACCAAAAAACCCTGATGCGCTGCATTCAATAAATCATGTGATTTGTGAATCCCACTGGGTCTTGTGAATGTGACTTGACTTAGAGGTCATTGACTATTTGTGCATCCAGTGTTGGACCTCTAGTTATGCTTTTGCAACATCAGCTGAAAAGTATTTTCTCAATTCCACTGTGGACTCCCAGAGTTAATTTTGTTTCTCCTTATTGTATCACCTGTCCCTGCTGAGAACAGCTCCACGGCTGTTGTATTGGTCGGCTCCTGTTAGATCTCCCCTACAAACTCCTCTTCACCAGAGTAACCAATTCCAGCTACCTAGACTTTTAGAACATGTGCTGTCTCCTGCTCTTGGTAGCCCTCCTCTGCTCCTTCTCCAGTTTCTTGATAGCCCTGTTGAACTGAGGACCCAGCAGTGGAGATTGTAACTCCTTTGCTCTGCTAAAGTCCTAACATAGGCCCATATGGGGTTTGCCCAGTTTGCAATGGTAGCACATCGTTGGCTCAGCCAGCCTCACATTAACAATTGGAGTTGGACTTGATGATCTTTGTGGGTCCCCTACAACTCAGAATATTCTGTGATTCTGTGAATATGGTAAGGTATCACAATCAGGTCAGGGTAGGGCAGGAATATCCATCATCAGTACCTGCACTGGTGATGGACCCTTCCCAAGGACTCAGCAATGTCAGTGCCCAATGTCAGAGTGCACAAAACACGGCTTATGCCAAAGGACTGTTTTCCAGCCACCTGAGAATAAAAAGGTTGTAGCAGCTGACCTGCACTCAAAGAGATCTCGAAGGAAAAGTATTGCATTGTGATAGAGAGGTGTGATTTAACTCTTTTCTCTGACTTACTCTGAAGCCCAGTGTCCCAAAAACATATTAAAGAGCAGTGTGGGAAACACCATAATTTTAAATAATGAGTGCATTGCTTGTGGTCTGTAAATATCTCATCAGATATTGCTGAGGATCTCAGCTCTGATACCCTGGGAAAGTTCCAACACAGATAATTGCCTCCTGCCTAATTCAATTCACATTTAATAGAGTGGCAACACTCAAGTGATTGCCCCAGGGTGGATGACTGGTGGGAATCAAGAGTGCACAAAAAGCACATTAAGAAACAGAGATGGAAATCTATAGAGAATCAATGTTTGGGGAAAAGCCTTCCTCCCTTGCCTTGGGAAGTCTTGAGCCAATTTCCCACTTTCAGCTGCACCAGCCTGAACATATGGAAAGGCACCTTAGGTTGTGCTTCTTCTAGAAGGGTGATGTCATGAAGGATTACATTGGGGATGGTGGCATGAGGTGTGCCACAATTCTTTCTGCAAAATTCTTAACAAACTTCATGTTTTCTTCAAACCTTGTTAGTAGGTATTATAAAGACCATGGACCTTTGTTTCCCTGTGCTTGCTGTCCCTCCTATGGGAAAAGGAAGGCATCCTACTTGCCACCAGTGGTGGGAGGGCAGCAGTACTGTGAGCATACAACCCTTGTAATGTGGCTGTTGGTGTACACTGTGCATTCAGAGCTGACACCATTTATATCCTGTGTCCATCTGTGTCCAGTATTCAAACATGCCATCTGCAGAGGAAAAATAGGATGTATTGCTAGGATAGCTGGAGACAGGCATGTCAGAGGGACAAGAAGGCCTGTCTGGATTAGAAATGGCTAAGCTGACACTGGCTCCCCTGTCGTATGATCTTGTACAATCCTTCCTCCTCACACATGAAGTAAACTGAAATGGGTTGGTTTTGCTGAAGAAGAAGAAAAGGTTCCTGTCCTGGCAGAGGCATCTTTCTCAGCTCTGTGTTCTTTGAGATTATATCTGCTAAATTCTTCAGTCTCCTTAGTAGATGCCAAGTTCCCTGGGCTCCAGGTTCCTCCACGGTAGGTGCTACATCTGCACCTCATGAAAAATAGTCAGAGATCCTACAGACCCAGATAGGTCAAGGCAGGACAAGAAAGAAGCTACTCCATGTCACGTGGCCATCCTGGCTTTTTGTTACTTGGTGCTGCATGGAGGCACAGAGGGATGCATCTTACCTCCACTTACCTTTGTTTTGAAAAATTGCACCACTACAATTCCCCTCCTGAATGAAAATCTGGAGATCTCAAATTTCTTGCTGTGCTGAGATCCTTCTGTTTCCAGGTTCCCTGGGAGGCCCCTGGCTCTTGGTCATTTTCCCCTAGATGTCAAGAATTTCCCCTCCTTTCCAAAAATTTTGCTATATCTTGGGGCTAACCTCAACCTTACATTTTACAGTCAAGTTTTGAGTGCTGAGCATCACCCCACTGCAAAACAGCCCTTCAGATAAGGCCCCAAGAAGAATTACAGAATCATAGAATGGCTTGTGTTGGAAAGGAACTTAAAGGTCATCTCGGTCGAATCTGCTTGCTGTGGGCAGGGATATCTTCCACTAGCCCAGGTTGCTCAGGGTCCCATCCAACCTGGCCTTAAACACCTGAGAAATGGGACATCCACAACTTCTCTGAGCAACCTGTTCCAGTTTCTCACCACTCTCATAATAAAGAATTTTCTCTTAATATCTGATCTAAACCTTACCTCTTTCAGTTGGAAGCCAGTGCCCATTCTCCTGTCACTACATGATCTTGTCAACAGTCTCTTTCCCATCATAGAATCATAGAATTTTTTTTGACTGAAAGAGACTTTAAAGATCATCTATTTCCAACCCCCAATGTCCTTTCCACCTGCACAGCCCTGAGATTCCCTCTCCCAACTCTCTGTTAGTAGTAAGAGAATAGCTGCTTGTGAATCCCAGGTGATGTCCCTGAGCCAGCTGACCTCAGCAGGGAAGTTAGCCCAGACCTTCAATTCATCTCTGAGCCCTGAAAACAGACCTGGTGCAGACTGTGCAAGTACAGAAGGAGAAAATTGAGAGTAGGACCCAACTAGATTTTGCTATTCCAATAGGAATGGAATCAATTACTCATCCAACTGTGCTTTCCTTGTTATGCATGTAAGGGATCCTCTCACTTAGGTGAATTCTGAGCCAGAGACTTTTTAGAGGGTGTGTTATAATTCAAATAGCAAGCTGGGGCAGCTCTCCCTGGCAAGCTGGAGGTATTGAAAGGATCTTGGCTTCAGTAGATGAAGATAACTGGGGAGATTGGACAAAGGAAAAAGAAGACAGGAGAGAGAGCTCATTTCATCCAGTTATGTATACAAAATGTTAAGTAATCACATAACTTGGTAGTAATGATTCATCTTGGTGATGTCTTGTTAAAGTTCTGGGCTAGTTGCATCTTGCATCCATGCTCCAGGCTGAAATGGGGACAAAAACCATCCCTGGCTTAGAGTGCTGGTTAAATACTGCATAAGGGACTCAGCTCTCTTTCCTAGTGGATGCAGGGGCTGACTCTGAAGGGGTTAATGTGCCCCTTGGGTGGGGACTTTTGAACTGGCAAGAGCAGTCCACAGGTGGAGGAAAGGGTTTGAAATGAGGAGAGATATGCTTCTAGGCAGTGGAAAATACAGGGCTTTGCCAGTAGGCTGCTCTTTGCAGAGTATACTCTTGCCAACTGTAACCTTGGCAGAGACCACATACAAACCATGCACATGCTAATTCTGCTGACATTAATTAGACAGCCATTTCCTTTGGGGCCAAAGGCATTTTGGATAAACAGGCTCTGTCTTAATGTCCAGGATTACTCTGTTTTAATCCCGCCTTTTGTTTATGCAGATTTTTTTCACCCCCCCACGGAACCTCTGTCTGCAGTCTATGAGAGGAACAAGCAGTTTTCTTTGGCCATGAGATGACAGGCCTGTAGTGCAGAGCAAAAGAAGACAGAACCTTTGCCCTGTTGGTGTGAATGTCAGCCCAGGCACATGGTGTTATTGGCTACAAGATCAAGTGTCATGCTCTTAGCTTTGACTCTGTAGAGAGCCAAACTCTGGACAGCCTGGGGCAAAGGAAGGTCTAAGAAATGGGAGTCACCAGATCATTCCTGGAATGGGGATGTCATAAGAGACATATGGCATATTTGAATATCCAAGTACTGAGCGATGTCAGTTGAGCCCCATATGATGAGGAATTAATTTTTTATCTTCCTTTGCAGGAGGTTCACTGAGTTGTTCAGTCCATGATGGAGGTGTGCCCACACCCCTGAAGATGAACCTGAGATTCTACGAGAGATCCCAGCAAAAAAGCCAGGGACTACATGACTGAAGGAGGGGTTTGTTGCTCCCTAATCCTCCGTACCAGGTCTGTGTAGTTCTGCATCATGTTACAACACAGATTTGAATCAAAACAGGGTTTGGGTCCTGAATAAATTGAAATTCAATTAGCCAAGATTCATTACAAAGACTTAGGC
The DNA here is from genome assembly GCA_013400515.1 of Erpornis zantholeuca. Classification (NCBI taxonomy): domain Eukaryota; kingdom Metazoa; phylum Chordata; class Aves; order Passeriformes; family Timaliidae; genus Erpornis; species Erpornis zantholeuca. Next base: position 67,985 of record VZTN01001368.1, on the reverse strand, counting down.
AACAGATATATTTTTATACGAGCCCAACCGAGCACATGCACAAAGTTGGTGTGTGGTTCCCTGCCAGTGTCAGCCAAGCTAAATGTGGATAGCTGCAACCCTGTCCTCTTTGTCCTTGCCAGCATGGCTGCATGGCCTGACTGCATTTCCCATTTCACTGCTGGGTGACTGTCAGATCTGCTCCATGAACTGCCTTTCCAGGGGAGCACAAGAGCACTGGCAGTGGCACAAGGGAGAGGAAGGAGGAGGAAATAGAAGCAGAAGGAGGAGAACACACAGAGCAGAAAATAAAGGAGAGGGAAGATGTGATCTTGGCTTAATTGCCGTGGTGAGATTCTCTAAGGGCTTAGTGCAGTAAGATGACACCAAATTTGACCTAGAGACAGCACAGTACAGTCTGTGCTGGGTTTCATCCAGAACAAAGCCCTCCGAATCAGAGTTAATCCTTGCAATTTATTTCTGTCAGCAGCATCAACTTATGTTGCACCACAGCTTTGCTTCACATGGCTACAGCTTCTTTTTCTGGCACTAGGAGCCCCTTGGATGCATAGGGAGAGGGCAATAACTTTCTGCTTCCCCAGCTCCACAGTAAAGAACCATTCCTCTCTGACAGGCCAGTATGGCAGAGAAAATCTATTCCTTGGCACAGACAAAAGGCAGGTCAAGACGTGTATTCCCACAGTGATTTTCTGCCTCATAAATTCCAGGTCTTGATGGGTGCAAACCCACGTGAAGCACAAAAGCTATTCCCTTAGCAATGGGTAGTATAGCAAGACATCAGAGTAGCTGGAGCTACCCCCACATAATGCCTCACCTGCACACTGCTTTCAGAGTTTGTGAGACTTCTGGCTGTGTCCAACCTTGCCCCACTGGGGCAATCCCTGGCAATCACAATGGGATTGCCATGGGGAATGAGCGATGCAGTTACAAGCAGCAGGTCCTTTTCAAGGTCACTTTTGGAAGGGTACTTATGCTGTCCAAGAGATCATAAGGAACTCACTTAGCTCACTAGTTGTTACAAATGAGTGTTTGAAATTGATTCCTTAGGATTTTTGCTTTTATATTTTCATATCCTGTAATGCTTTGGTGTGCAACTCTAAAAGTCCACGTAGCCTGTTAAATGTACTGTTCTCCCATTCTGGTCAGACAAAACAAATCCTGTGTAGGCCTGAAACTCAAGGACACAAACTTATTGACTCAGGCCCCGAAATATGTAAACAAAGTGGCTTAAGGGGGGAAAAGATTTGGAGTCATGACTTCATTACCTGAAATTGTAATTGGAGGATTAACTCCAATATGCAAATGGACCAAAGTTATAAAAGTATGGAAAACTCGTGACCTGTTGTCCATTTTGGACATAGCCGCTGCAGCTCTGACTGACCAAAGTGTACTTTGAAGGCCCTTCAATAAATATACCACTTTTATTCTCTTAAATTTCTCTGGCCTATGTTTTTAGGTAGCCCTATCAAGGCGTCAAAATCACTTAAAAAATCACAGCAAGGGTATCGGTAAAAACCAGATTTAATATTAAGCGACAGCACAACAAAGTTCATTTGCAAGATTCAGTCTACTACTTCCTGGGCAGTTAAGGCACAGCAAGGAAAAACAAGCAATGACAAAACCATACAAAATCTAGCCAATCAAAACAGAAATAAGCTGAGAACTATCTATATATATGTGTGTGTGTGTGTCTGTCTGTGCATCTGTGTGTGTGTTATGTATGTGACAGAAGGATAGTGAGGGCAAAAATAAAAAAGGAATATGGCCTAAAAGCTTCACAGCACTCAACCTTAATAGTACTTAAGCTTAACTTAGAACTTAACCTTAACTTATACCTTAAACTTAACTTGTAATTTAAGTTTAACAACTCAACAGAGGAACAATTCTTAACAGCATTTAACCTGACTTATAACTTCGAAGTTAAACTCAGCAATTTAGCAAAAGAACAACACTTAGCAGCTTTTAACTTAGCTTATAATTTATGACTTAATCTTATGTACAGGCCTAACTTAGATAGCTAAGGTACTTAAACATCTAAGAAAGCAGCATTTTTTCTCCTGGATTTGCTGTAGCACATGTGCGCGTACATGCACATAGACAGAAAGAGGCAGTGCAAGCAAGGTACCTGTGAAAAATTCCCCTTGAAGGTAGGGAAATACTCACTTTGGGTGCCTTTGCCTCTCCCCAGCGGGCCAAGGGCTGGGCCCTGAGGAGTAGGGCTGTTGGCCTAGGATTTGTTGCTGTCCAGCAATTCTCTGAGCACAGCAAGCATGAGAGTTTGCTGGCTCTGAGAGGCCCCACTCAGAGAGGTTTTGCTTGCAGCCTGCTGGGGCTCAGGAGAGCTTCAAGGGTCTCACTTTGGACCACTGTTTACAGGGCCACAAGAGAGTGGGCTCTAGTCATAACAGTGTTTCATCCTGGCCAAAGTTTGGGTGGGCACGTCCTTTGGAAGTGTGAGAACAGGGATGTTCTGCTATTCAGGGAAGAAAAATAATTTCCAAGGCTGTTCATAAAGAAAACAGCAGCAGATCCTGGGATCAGTCTGTTTCTAATAAGCTCAAGAAGACCTGAGCCCAGGTGCTGTTTGTCAAGGCTGGGGCCTAACGAGCATTTCCTCAGATGGCAGTGCGGCCTGGAAAAGCCAAAGGGATGCACCAGCACACCTGAGTTTAGATCTCTTCATTTAGGACCTGGTGTTGCCTCTTTCTATGCATACACACAGTGCTTGCATAACTGGATCTGTTGCAGTTACATTTCCCTAGGGATTGCATCATGCAAAGCATGAGCAGGCCATAGAGCGGCTCACAAATATGTGGGCTCTATAGCTTTGGATCACCTGATATGGGGAAAATTGTAGGGATAATGCAAAGCCTGGGCTCTTCAGGTGGGATTGAATTTGCAGGCTAGGACTGCAGTTTGGGAACTCAAACGCATTTAGGCACCATTTGGAATGCTCCACATTTCAGTATCTGAAGAATCATCGTGTGGCTGTCAGGCCTGGCCCAGGAGCTGCAGCAAACCGCTAGGATCAGCTTCATGTGGCCTTTCGAAGACAGCGTTCAGCAGATTTGAGCCCTACATCAACGACTCTGCTTGGGGTCCCACACTGTCTTCAACGCTATGTGCCTCAAAATTGATCTTCACCCACAAACCTGACAGGGTTTGGAAGTCCAGATCCCAATGGTGGGGTGTGCAGTCTGTGCTTGATTTATTTCTCTGTTTGGTCTTGGGATATATGATAAGAAGAGTGTGACTTTCTCGAAGCTCCAGCCCACTTTCCTTTTCTTCTTTATTTGCAACCTTTTTGCCCTGCAATCTAGAGTGAAGTGACCATCATAATGATGTTTTCCACATAACCAGTTAATGTAATTTTGGCATTCCTCATATTGAGATACAGGCAGTTCAAAGTCCTCCTTAAGACAATGCAGAGATCTGGAACTCAGCTGTACTCCTTAACCTTTCCCTCTATGTTTATGCAAAAGTTAAAAAATACAGATGACAAAAACTTTATTGGATAATATTGCATTAGGAATTTTGCTCTTATATGTAACTACCTTAGGATTTAATAATCTTATAATCCCTGTTTTAAAGAACTGCCTCTCTTCTTTCACATTTGTTTTCATTTTCATTCTGTATCCACCTATTATCATTCCCATATATTTCATATCACTGGGGCTGGAATTTCCCATGTCTTATCAGTATGGCATTATTTTTTATTTTCTCATTATACTGTATATTTAAGTTGTTATGTAAAATTCATTTAATCTGTTTCCATAGAACTCAATGTCTCTGGGGCAGACTCATTAAAATCTTGTGGTTTCCCAGATGATTGCTTGGGGCCTAAAAGACACACTAGTACCATCCATTTGTCTGTATATCATCCCTATCGGGTATATTTGTAACATCCCATGTTTGAAGAAACAGGGGAAACTGATTACAGACCACAGCTGGGGGGATTTTATTGGCATATATGTCACTGATAAGTTAAGAAACTTTTTACTGGGGATATTCCTGTTGTAAAATTTTAATTTCATACAGCCCAGGATATTTGTAACCTGACTTGCTGAAACCAGTGACTTTTTGGCTAGTGTAGCAGAGCGAAAGCTTATCTGTGAAAATGTATTAATTATCATACATCATCCTGAGATAAGGAGAGAGCTCCTTGCCAGAATGTTTTTTGTCCCCACAACCACAATGTTTGAGTGAGAAATCCTGGTCCACATTCTTTTGGAATGAGTAGGTAAGAGCATGACATAGAACCATAAAAAGGCCTGTTAAGGTTGGAAAAGACCTCTAAGATCATAAATTCCAACTGTCAACCCACCACCACCACATGTTCACCACCAAACCATGCCCTCACATGATGCATCCACACATTTTTTGAACACCTCCAGATATGCTGGCTCCACCACTTCCCTGGGCAGCCTGTTGCAGGGCTTTACAACACTTTTCAGTGAAAAAACTTTACCTATGTCCAATCTAAACCTCTCTTGGCAATTGAGGCAATTTCTCCTCGTCCTGTCACTTGATTCTTGGGGGAAGAGACTGACCCAACCTGGCAACATCCTCCTGTCAGGGAGCTGTAGAGAGAGATAAGGTCCCCCCGAGCCCCCTTTTCTCCAGGCTAAACAACCCCAGGTCCCTCAGCTGTTCCTCATCACACTTGTGCTCCAGGCCGTTCCCTTATCTGCTCCCTTCTCTGGACATGTTCTAGCACCTCAATGTCTTTTTGTAATGAGAGGCCCAAAACTGATCACAGGATTTGAGTCTCAAGCCCTGGAAAATTTGATTATCTCCTTCAAGATCACTCAGGTGACTTGGCACTTTCTACCTTCTTCTTTCCAATCTGTCTGTCTGAGGATAAGCAATATCAAGGTAATTTGTCTTGTGACATACACAGCTCTGGACGCTGGCCAACAGAGGCTGCCACTGGTTTCAGAGCTTCACAGCCACTGCTGCAACCAGATGGGAGGTAGCTGTGTGAGCACCTCCACGCCACACAGGACATGTCCTTTTGCTGTGGATCCTGGAGGCTAGCATGGCACCCGATACCCAGCCTGTTCAGGGGACCTGATCCCATGTCTCCACATGGTGCTCTGTCATGAGCTCTTCCAGCTGGTCCTGAGCTACCCTAGGGACCTCCATGCTGAGTGCTCTGGAGTTTTGTTTGGATCTCTACCCCTGCCATTCACTGCTTGCTGTTTCTGAATATTTATCTGATGTTTGCTGTAATATTTGAACACAGAATCACATAATGGTTTAGGTTGAAAGGAACCTTAGAGATCATCTCATTCCAACTGTCCTGCCATGGGAGACATCTTCCACCAGACCAGGTTGCTCACAGCTCCATTCAGTCTGGCCTTGAACACTTGCAGGCATGGGGCACGCACAGCTTCTCTGGGCAACCTGTTCCAGTGCCTCGCCACCCTCACAGTAAAGATTTTCTTTGTAATATCTTAACTAAGCCTACTCCCTTTCACTTTGAAATATCCACAGTACTACGACTTGTCAAACAGTTGTTTTGCCCAGAGGCCTGCCTTGCCTTGGGCAATTGTCACATTTCCTCATGAATGTGTAAGAGAATGAAAGAACAACCAGACAAACCCAACAACAGGTTTTGCTTTCTGAACGTGACTGATGACTAAAAAATGTCCAAACCAATGCAGACTTTAAGCAAACATGATCTTAGTGCTATACGTCACACTCATTTGGGAATACCTCTATTTTATGATACTTATCACCCAATGAAATAATGTTGGACTGGAAGGGGATGGGAAAAAAAAGCATCATTTGGAAAGCTGGGATCACTCTCCTGGTGCTGCAGGGCATGGCTTTCTGGGCTCTTCCTTATGCAATGTGTTATTCTTCACAATAAAGGCCTGGAAAAAGGAGACAGAAACTGGTACTGAAAAGCACATGACTCCTGGACTCACTGGAAATGACACGTGCACACACAGGAAAAAGCCTGCAACACAAAAGGATGGCACTGATGGAGTAGCATCCCGCTACTCAGAAATGAGATGCCAAAAGTCATAAGGAGGGTTCAGTCAGTTTCAGATCACTTCAGCTTAAGAAAAAGTGGAAAATGAGGTTGTCTGGATCTTCACACTTCAAAAATCTCCAGTATAAACAGGCAGGAAGCATCTCTGGAATGGTTCAAAGAACTATCTGCTTTCAAATACTTCTCACCATGTGGAGAGTTTGTAGCCACAGCATAGCCTTTTGTCTCAAGCCTAGTGGTAACAATTTATCTTTTTCTTCATTTGGCTGCATCTGTCCATTTCCAAGGCAGGTCTTACTCACCTGTAACTGCTGCTTTTCATTATAAAATCCTGTTTCCTATCAGTGTGACTGGGTTAGTAATTGACTGAAGATGAAGAGAAAGTGCAAAACTGATAGAGTGATGTTTTTCAGAATAAATGTAATTAAGGGCAAAAATGAATGCCTTTGCCAATTCACTTCTCTCATTTCTAAGCATGTAGTCTGTTTTAAGGAGGCTTTCCATGCCAGAGGTGTGCAGATGGGTGCAGTGGATATCCAGAGGGAAGGAGTAGATGACTGACTGAATGGATCTTTGTCCTCCAAAATCCCCCAGATTACTTTAGCACCTGCAATCTGTCAATGTCTCATCACCGGGTTGTCTTTGGCTGGCTCCTTTTTTCCCCCGCAGAATTAGGCTTTTAAAAGAAGTTTCTAAGTTCCCATTGTTTTCACTAATTTTGTCACAAATTCTGGTGTGATGCAGAAAGCTGCCACTTCTCAGGATCTGGGACTTTTATCATCAGCTCCAGATATATCAGAGGGAAGGCTTTTCTTGCAGAAAGCAGGAAAAAACAAAGCCATCTAAACACATTAAATCAAATTGCAAGGGGCTTGGAGTCAGGCCACTTTCTCAAGGGACAAAAGAAGAGCCAAGTTGCTTGAGAGCCCACTTAGACATGATTCCTGAAACACTGAATTTCTATTCCATTTTGAGAGTCCTAAACACCACCATTAAAAATAAATCTAGTGTGTGGATATAAATAACGTATTAAATGGCTTCATCTTACATATTCTTTGGGGTTTTTTGATACAGACCATGGCAGCATTATCTTTGTCTTAAGGTACCAGTTAAAACTGGTGGTCTGCCTCAGCTGCCAGCCTGGAACACTCCTAGCAAATGAACTCTGCTGCTGGTATAGTTGCACACTGGAGCAATTCACTGAAGAGGAGGTTGAAATATGAATATCTAATAAGGGCTGTGAATGTCTAATAAGGATGTACTTTCTACATCATCCACCAATGGATTAAACAGGTGCTGTTTTCTTGAATGCTCAAAGATGGCATTGGTGATGACTCATGATGGAACAGGGATCTTGTTGAACACGCTAACGTCCGTGCAAATCTACCTTCCTTCAGGATGCTTGAAAAGCAGTTGGATTCCCTGGAAATTATTCCAGCTGACAAAGTAATTACTGGCCAGGGTGCCAACAATTTGTTAATGTTAATGGCATAAATGGTGTAGTGCCAAAGGTAAAATAAAATGTCCTTTGCACTCCTTTAAATGTCCTGATCTCTTGAAGGATGAAGTTTCATGTTTTGATAATATTCAGTAATTTGATTCTGTGTATTTTCTCAAGAGTGTTACTGCACAGGTGCAATAACATGTTAACTACTGTCTTTTTAGCCATAGAATTTAAGCATTTAAGCAGCAGTTTTATGCCATTACATTAACTTTATTTCTAGCCTTCAACTTCTCTTCTCTGGTTCAGAAATGCTTTGCCAACAGGAGCTCTCCCCTTAAGGGACTAACCTGGCAGAAACAGAACCCTGATGTCCCAGTTTGAGACAAATTCAGAGGAATGTCCAAAATGAACATCCTCTATTAGAAGGCAGGTTACAGCCACCCCTCCCTCACCAGGTTCTGGAAAAACTTCCTCGGAGAAAAGTGAAGGGAAAAAAACCCTGTTTATTTAACAAACACACAGGAAAAGAATAATAATGCTAAATAGTAAAACCTCTCACAGTGGAGAGATAGCTGGGAAGATTTTAGAGTCCTTTCTGTGGGTGTGGTCTCTCTCACTCATCTTTGGAGCTAGGTTTTCGGTATAGTCCCCTCTGGGCTGTAGAAGTAAGGTCTCGAGGGTATGTTTTGGTGTTACCAAACAGTTCCAGAAGAGAAGAAGGAAAAAACTGAAGTCCCAGGGAAAAAAGTTTAACTCTCCGTCTCTCTCTGGAGAAACAGAGCCAAAAGCTGGCTGGAAAACTAGAAAGGGTGCTTTCTCCACTCTTGCTGCTGCAGAAGCACACAGAGGAGTAGTGACCTTGGAGCACAAACTGCTTTGAAAAGTTTGTCTGGCTTTTTTTTTCTTTCTCTCGCACCCCGTTTTAAAGCCACAGAAAAGCACAGGATTCATGTCTGGGCATAGAGCAGTGATAGGGGCTACAAAATCATAAAGTCACCCCAAGATGCTAGGTTAGGCAGACCCAGCAATGGCTGGAAGAGGGAGGGAACCCCTGTCTGGGACAGGTGCAAGGACAGGGCTCAGTGCAGCTGGCATTTTCACCATGCCATGTAAAGTCCACATGGAAAATTAATGTGTGACAATTGTCACCCTATTACAGGAATGCTGCTCTTCCAGACATATGGTAACTCCCTTGCTGACAAACCCTTGGTTCTGTGACTCCCATGTAGCTATGGGTGTGACTTTGCTCTCTTGAAGCATCTGGGTGCCATCAGCCTTCCCTCCCCAGGTCCGGTTTCAAGCACTGACCCCACATCAGCAGCGGGTGGGGATGGGCAATAAAATCCCCTTCTTTCTGGCCTGGAGTTATTTGATGAAACACTGGGGGGAACACAGCAAGAGGGTGCCTTGGGAAGCTCCTCATGGGGAGAGGTAGTTAGATTTATACTGACCTATCACCACTTGGCTAGTTTATTAATTTGTGCAATCACAGCTAAGACCATGTGTCAAATTGACCTGGTCTAGTGGAAAGCATCCCTGCCCGTGAGTGGGGGCTGGAACTAGATGGTCCTTAAGGCCCCTTTTAACCCAAAGCATTCTGTGATTCTGTGAAAACTTCCTCAGCCTATAGTCAGCCAGCACATGGTGAGACTCTTCCTGCTCTCACCATTTGGGACAGGTACACTAATCCTTGCATGGAGTGGTTAGAGTTGCTGTCTTATGTTTCCTTGCTTGGTTAACCAGACTGTCAGGTTTTGCCAATCTCTACAGTGGAGAACAAGGAATCAGCTCAAAAAATGGGTAGGTTTGATTCTTCTTCTATAGCTTTTTTTTATGGGCTGTGGGTGACTTCACCACTGAAATGTCACAACACATTGTGGCTCTGTCTTCTTGCATCATGGTTAAAGGGAGGTAACGAGACACCTTTGCTCTACTGCTCCCACAGAAGCTGTGCCTGGGCTTTGGAACACTGTTAGGCTTGTTCTTTCACTGGAGGTGTTAGAGCTGTTGGGGACATACAAGATCCTGAAGCCACAGACAGCCCCATGTTAGCACAGCCCAAGTGTTAGCCCATGAGGCTGGGAAGGACCGTCTTCTAAAGATAAGGAGGAAAAGAGACACATTGTGGTTAAAAATGACTGTTTTGGATGTAATGGTCCCTCCAGTCTTTTTCAGGAGCTCTGTCCTGGTAATGTGGGCAAGGGGTGACAGCCCTGCTGTGGCTGCCAGTATGCTGGGTGACTCTTTGGATGCAGCTGAGCACCCAAGCCTTGCATGACCCTGTGTACAGGGCTTCATTCTGACCACCAATTTTGTCTGCCATTGCAGAAAGTGCTTTGCTGGCTTCCAGCTGCTGGGAGGGCCCTTGTCACAGTGCTGCAGTGACTGTGAGGGACAGGGGTTGGCAGCCACAGTGAGCTTGCCTGGTTCCAGAAATCTGTTGGATTCACCTTTCACCCAGTCACATACTGTCCTGGCTCCCTCTCAAGGGTTTCTTCACAGGAAGAGGGTGCTCCTCTTGGTCCCAGCTGATCTCACAATCACATGGTTTATCCTTAGCTCTGACCTCACTTCTTCTTTTTTAAAGCCATCATTGTGATTCTCCCTTAGGAATCCTCCCTTTCAATGCCAGTTGGGACTGCGCAAGGCTTTCCTCCAGTATCTCCTACAGGAGATGTGCACTCCAGTCCTTTCTAACCTTTACTTTCTTTGTAAAGAAAGTACACTTTTGCCACTTTTCTTTCTTTTTCAGAGCTTTCTGACCTGGGTTCTTCAGCTGTGATGTAAATCTGATCTATTGTTTTCATGCTTTGAAGACATACCTTTATGTTTGGGCTCTTGGAATGAGAGAAATTAGGTTGTGCCATGAGAGTTTTATATTGGATATGAAGGAAATTTCTTCACAGAAAGGGTTGTCAAGCACTGGAAGAGGCTGCCCAGGGAAGTTGTGGTGTCACCATCCCCAGAGGTATTTGAAAGATACGTAAATATTTCACTTAGGAACATGGTTTATTGGTGGGCTTGGTAGTATTGGGTTGATGGCTGGACTCAATGATCTTAAAGGTTTTTTCCAACCTAAACAATTCTTGGATTTTATGAAACCCACTGGAATTTTCTGCTACCATTCTGAAGAAAAAAATTGACATATATTTTTGTAGATTCTCTAGCCTAGGTGGATGTCTCTCTTCTGCTGATCATAGCATCATGTTTCTTTTGATCTCACCCCTTTTCATCTCCCCTTCCTACCAATACTATTTTCAGGGTTGTATTTTTAACTTTTTTCATCTCATAAATTTCTCTGACCTTCCCAGACTCTGTCTCACCTTCCTGAAGAGTGTGACTGCTGTATTATCATCCTTCTCTCCTTCTGGAAACATGGCTATGCTGCAGAAGACAGGCACTTCATGCACACCGTGAAATTAAAATACAAGAATCAATTTAGAAAGCATCTTGAGAGAGAGCATCTAATCCATCTCTCAGCCCTGGAGCAGGATCCTATCAAGTTAAATAATTCCCTAATAAGTACTAGTCTAGTTTGTTTTCCCAAGCCACCCAGGATGGAGGATCCACACCTTCCCAGGCAGTCAGCTTCACTACTGTCACTGTTTGAAAATTCCCCCAATGCCTAATGTAAGCCCACTATGACAGTTTTTCCTATCCAGCCCTTTTTTTCTGTAGACATATAAGACAGGTGTCCCCTGAGCACCTTTATTGTTTTAATCTTCTCTAATAAGTCTTCTTTTCCAGGTCTCTTAGTGCTGCAGATTGTGCCTCCTCCTTGCTATGCTTGGTTTCATCTCTAAAAAGGCACATGAAAGGCTGCAGCTTCACACCCTCCCTCCATGAGAGGTGGGAAACAGGTGAGTTCTATATAATTCACTGAGACTAGTGTAGTCATGTTGTTTAGGGAAAGTCCCTCAGGCGCTTCAATAATCATCTTAAATGAAAGGGCATGAAATTAAAAAAAACAGAGACAGTCACATCCTCTCATCTTCCTATCTCTATCTGCAGTCCAATATGTAGTCAAATGGCAGAATCACCCCAGCCTAGGTACCCCTGGGGACATGGTTTTATTCTGTCTGAGGTTTAAGACCTGTAAGAAATTAATTTTAATCCTGAACAGGCTGCAGTCAGGAGTTTGATTTCATTTTAACACATCTACTGTGGCATGAGACCATTTCTGAGCTGAAAAAGAATTTCAGGGTGAAGATATTATTATCCCTTGTTTCCTTGTGATATCAGCTTTATGAACAATGGGGGACCAAAGCACTTATCCAGTGTGATTCCCATTCTCTTAGCACTGTGGGCTTAGCTAAGAAGTGGTCCCACTGGACTACTCAATATATTGGTAAATGTCAAAAGACTACTGTCCTTTGAAGAGGTTAGTCTCAAATGGGAAGGGAGCATGAGGGCACTTCAGTTCTTCCTGGCTGTCAATGCAAAAAAGTCCTGGAGGGTCTGTGCCCAGTACAGTGCAGGACAAGAGGATACCTTCAGGGTAGGGTATGGTTTCAATGAAGCAGCACATCCTGACAAAACCTGCACATGAGGCTGGGAACCTGTGAGCCAATGGCAAATTGGTCACTGCTGCTTGTCTTTAGCCCATCATGAGATGCCAGGGCATGGAAAACCTGCTATAACCTTACCTAATCTGTGACCAGGCTGTCTCACAGCCACATGAAATGCTTTCTCTTTGCTGACTTAGTTTAATTTAAAGCCCAGAAGGACAATAGGAGACTTCCTTATCAACTTCCAACTGTTTAATATCAAAACCCAAAGCCTGGAGTACTGGTATTGCTGCTCTGACATATTCAGCCCCAAGAACCCTTGACTGAGCCTACTCCAAATTGTGCCTTGGCAGTCATTTTGCAAACTGAAGGTGCACTCTAGCTTGGAGAGAAAGCTCACTGTTTCAACACTGCCTGCTTTCCTGATGTACTCAGGGCATGAGAATTCCTGACTCTGTGATGGGAATGATGAGATGGAAAACCAGCCATCAAAAACAGCCAAAGGAGAATTTCCTTGCTGGTCCTAGCTATACTTTGCTTCTTTGGGCCTAACAGTGAGAGTACAACAGGGCTTTTCAAATGGTTTCCTCTCCATCATTCGTATGGATGCGGGAGGCTGAATGTTGTTCAAAGTCTGCACTAGAGACATACCTGATATTACTAGGAAAGCCAGTCTTACCCACAGGCAGCTCACTCTAAACAGGGGAAAGACAAACAGCATCACTGATGTGAAGAAAAAGGCAAAACCTGCATTTTAAAGAAAAAGCAAACACTGGCATTAGTGCTCAGCAGTATATATATTCTTCAGAGAACTTCCCTAACCTCCACTTCCCCAAAACACCCCCTTTCCTTCCAGTTTATAAAGCCCTTGTGGCACACAGTGCTGTGTTGAGCAAGACTTGGCAGCTCCCTGTGCTTACATCCCATCAGCATGAGGGTATCCCTTGGACTCAGCTTCCTCCTGGCTTTCCTAGACCCAGGTGAGTTTTCCACTGGGACCTGTGGGGTTATGAGACATGGAAGAGATCTGGGAATGGGATGCTTTGTGTGTGAGGCTACTGATGCCATCTGAGCCATAAACCCCCATCATCTTGGCTGGTTTGCACTGCAGAGGGGAGAGGGTGATCGGTTTTGAGGTATCTTTGGTCCTATGAGCCAATGTGCCGATGAGGGTGTTGGCATTTACAAAGTGACCCTGCAGTCTGATTTTCTGTGGTGCTCACGGGTGATACAGCCAGGACAGTCATCAGAGTGATTCAGGTTACTCTGAGGCAGCCTGATCTTTGGTTAGCTGAATCAATCTCTAGGTTAATTTATTTTACTCATGTCCTGAGTTGTGTGACATTTTAGACATAATGTCTACTCAGCTGTCCTTCAGCTCTGCTCCAGGAAAGCACAGCTGACTTGGACATCTTTGGCCACACTCCAAGTAGATGCCACAGCCACTGCAAGTTGCCTTAGTTGGCACCTAGGTTTAGGGATTAACATGTCCTGGACCTGTTAATCTACGTGCTGGACCCTTGTGGGTATGCGTCATGGAAGAGGTCCTGTTTATCCTCTCTTGAAATACATTTTATTCCTTTCTAAGTGTTTCCTGATGACTATCTGATATTCTGGTCTTCTTAAAATGTTCTAGCAGGTGTCTGGTGAAGTGGTTTCCCCTAATGCCTACAAAGAGATATAAAAAGAGATAATGCTTACAAAGAGAGTCTCAAGTTTGTACAGAGTACAGTCAATACCTTCTGGCAGCTCCTGTTGCCTAGCCACTCAGGGAACAATTGCCCTTGTTCACTGCAAAGAGAGAATTTGGGGTCTGTAAATCCAGGGGCAACTGAGTGCCTGCCAGATGAAGGGGTTTGTAGAGCTGCAGCCATCAGCAAGTCCAGGAATGCCCTAACACAGATTGCACAATGAAACAGGAAAAATAAGGGAAGAGAAATGTGAAAAGTGCTGATCAATGCTGAAATCAAACATCAGCGAAAGGGGAAGTGAGATCCTTTATTACTGCTGCTCTGGAATGTGTCCTCCTCTCCCCAGGGACCTGCCTCCAGTGTGAGGTTTGTCACAGCATGGGAAAAAGTTGTTCTGGTGCCATGAAAACCTGCACTGGTGGTGAAGACACCTGTGGCATTATTCTGCATGAAGTCCTAATAGGTAAGACATTCTCTGTGTGGGCCAGTGTGGCTTTCAGAGTGAGGCTGGCTGGGGCACTTGTATCTCTCCCCACTTCTGTCACTGGTAGTATGGCTCATCCTTGGATAATCAGCTAATTTTCCTTTTACTGACAGAGGACCCAGAGAACAGGATAGTCTGGGACTGGAAAAGCTCTTTATTCCTCAGTTTCGAGAAGCAGTTTTCTACTGGGAGGGTTTGGTTCTTAGTTGCGGAGGGAAGGACCAAAGCCTCATAGTGGGAGGAGTCTCTGGCTTTTAATTCTGGCTAAGATGAGTAGTTGAGTCAAGAGGCTGAGAGGCTGAACCATGACCTACACTAAGCTGCTGATGTCTAGTACTGGGGGTGCACTGGTGATGCGTGGAGAGAGAAGTTTGCCCATCCTCGAGCAGAAGTGGGGACACCATGCAACCATACCATGCCACCAGGGCTGAGCTATCACTATATCATTGCCATCATCACCATCAATCAGTTTACGTTGGAAGAAACCTTGGTGATCATTTAGTTTCAAACCCCTGCCCTGGGAAGGGAGACGTTCCACTAGATCAAGTTGCTCAGAGCCCCATTCAACCCTTGATGAGAGGCATCCACAGCTTCCCTTGGCAACTTGTTCCAGTGTCTCACCACCCTCACTGTCAAGATTTTCTCCTTAATCTTTATCTACCTTCTTTCCATCTGAAGCCATTCCTTCTAGTCTTATTAATCCAGGTTCTTTTCAAAAGCCCCTCTCCAGCTCTCTTGCAGCCCCTTTAGGCACTCGAAGTTACTATAAGGTCATCTTGGAGCCTCCTCTTCTCCAGGCTGAACAACTCTTTCAGTTTGTCCTCACAGGAGACATTGTCAACCAGTAACCATGTCCCTGTGGTTGATAAGTCAAAGCTGGTGCTGAGCCCTGACACAGAAGGACACTCAATTTTGTTAGAGGCACAGCCTCAGTCATTGCTCAGCCTTAGTGATGTGATTGTTGCCTTTTGGGCTGGAGGCTGGCTCATATCCTATCAGCTTTGGTGCTGGCAGCTCCAGTGCCTGTCTTCTTCTGCTGGTGAACCCTCCCTTCATCCTTCAAGCACCTCAGCAGACTCAATTTAGCTCTTCTGCTTCCCTTTACACCTCTTGGGGTTGGCTGACAGGGTAGACCAGACTTGCCCGTGTCAGGATGCCTGTGGCTGTGATAGACTGTGAGCTCTGCAGATTGTACACAGACTGAGCAAGCCTGTTCTGTGGGTCAGAGGCATGTGGCACACCATAATCTCTGCAGATGGGGTGTCCTGGCTCACTGGTGATTCCTCTCAGGCCCTGGGACAGCTGCCTAGAAGTTGGTACAAGAACTAACAGGAGGGGAAGGGAGTTACTTTGTGCTGAACGACTTGGCACTGCCTTCTGCTTCATGACAGGGGGGATGGCCATCTCTTCATCCATCAAGTCGTGCCTGCCATCCCATGTCTGCCACCTTGGCCCTGTCACTGTGAACTATGGGAAGGTGAAGGCAAGGAGCCACTTGGTTTGCTGCACGGGCGATGAGTGTCGGACCACCTCTGTGTCATGTAAGCTCTGTTTTTTTCCGAACCCTTCCCTGTCTGATCCATCCCAAGGTGAGGCCTTCCAGGCTAAGCCATTGCATGGGTTATTCCCCTCATTCACTCATTGAAACCAGCTACAGCCCATGTCTTTCATTCCAGTGCCACCAGAAAACAACGTGCCCAATGGATACCAGTGCCCCGCCTGTTACAGCGTGGACTCCTTTCAGTGTGGCCATGAAGTCGTAAACTGCACTGGATCTGAAGACCAATGTGTTGACCTTGCTGGGTTAATGAATGCTGGTAACTGCCTTCTATCTGGGGCTCTTTCTCTTCTTCTTGGTAAAATAGGTGAAACCAGTCTAAGATAAAGCACTACTGAGGTAAAAATGGACAAAAAGTGTGAAGTAAAAAAAGAGGAAGAGACAAGGAACTTAAAGCTGAAAACCGAAAACATCAAGCTGATCGAAGGGCAGGCATTGTTTTTCCTTCCTTCTTCCCTATCATGCATGGATAGATGCTGGAATTCCTTATAGCATGGCATAACTGAGATCAAGAGCGGAACTGGTTTCCTGGGGCAATCTGGTACATGGGCATTTAACAACCCTGACAAAGCCCCTGAACTTGCTGCCCCTAGCTAGGATGAGTGAGGGTGAATCTGGATCTAAGCCAGTTGCCAGCTTGGTGGAGGTTCAGATGGAGCTTTGCAGAAACACTTGCTCTCCCATGGGGTAATACCAGCCACTGGGGACAAGACATTGTTGCAGCGGTGCTTCTGCATGAGGAAAGCCAGGGACAGGTCCCTCCCCATGAAGTCCAGCCTTTGAACAGCTCCTTCAGAAATCTTTTTCCCACCTCAGATCCTTAGGAAATTAGAGAGAGGAAAGTAGACAGCAATTTTCCTGGTCACTCTCCTTTTCACCCCTGCTACAGGTAAAAGAATTCTACCTTTCATGTCAGTCACACCTGTGCTCCACCACGCTGGAAAAAACCCATGGAAATAAAGGGCAGCAACACCAGCTGTAGAAGCTGAAAAACAATTATCTTGTATTTGGTTATGGGTGAAGTTCCTTTGAATTGATAATATTGCTAGGTGATGATGTGATGCCTGAAGGTCCTTGCTGTATATTTTAGTAATGTGCTGTCCAAACCCTGAATTAGACCATGTTTCACAGAGACAACATGAAGGAAAACAGGAATTTTCTTAGTCCCAGCAATGGAAACAGAGTGGCAAAATTATTTCAGTGTACCACTGAAATAAAAAAAGCTCCTAACCTGTCTTAGCTTGATTGATCAGTCTCTGTGAGTGGAGAAGGCCTGTGCAGTATGATAAATTGTGCAGAGGAAGAAGCAGTGTAGGGCAGCACAGGAAGGTGAGGAGCAAATTAAGTGTCTTTACACGTTATTCGTATTTGAGATAAAATTGTCTGACAAAGTATTCCAGACCTCCATAACTTGCACAGCAGAGAAATAGAGAAGCATTAGCAAAAGCAAGCAACAGGAGCAAGAATAATTGAACACGGAGCCAGGCACTCAGCACCTGCTCAGGTCTTCCCCTCTGGGAAATGCTCCAGTGGTAGCAAAGGTTCAGGTTTCAGTGGGCCTGTCAGTAGGTTTCTCTCTCGAATTGACTAAAATCCTATAAAGCTTTTGAGAATGAATTCATCTTAATAAATGGCTCAGGCTGTACTGTCTTTGAGCCTTCTCAACTCCATGTCAAATTTGACGGAGAGGAAGTCATCCAGTTTGAATGTCATGAGAGGGTCAGAGAGAAAATGAGACAATGAATAAAAGGAGTATGGTTACATGGTCCCAGTTTCTTTAGGAAGTCAAAAATTGGGTAGAAGAATCTTTAAACATGAGAAAGAGAACTGTGTAAGACATTTTCACTTTTTAAATTTAAATGCTCAGAAGTTTTATAAGTCACCTTTATTCAGCAGAAAGAAAGAGGACAAACCTTAAACATGTGTACCTCAAGTCAACCAAGATGGCCTTGCTGTTTCCTCACCTTTGTTCAGGGGATAGGAACAGACAGGGCTGGTGGGTTTGGAACCAACTGGATGTAACAAATGGACAGTTTAGGGTTGGAAATGGGGACTGCACTAGCCAGGGTGGGAATAATGTTGGGGATTGAATTCCTTGATGCATGGCATGTATTTCTTGTATTTCCTCTGCATAGGTGGACTGTCTCTGAAAGCTGCCATGAAGGGCTGCACCACCATTTCTGAGTGCAGTATGGTAGGAGATGGAAAAAACAGCCTGGGGATAATGGACATAAAGTTGAAATGGTTCCAATGCAGACCAGCTTCTGCTTTGTACAAGGCGGTGTTTGCTGGGGTTGCCCCTCCACACGTGACCATCCTTCCTGTCCTGTCAGGATTCATCTTGGAGAAAGTACTTTTCTGACTCTCAGTAGTGCTGGGTTGAGCAAAACCCACAGCAAACTCCAGCAGTGGTTTGCAACTTAGTCCTGTTTGCTGCAGCTTCTTCTGCATGGGGATTTTGTTTTCAGATTAGCTCTTCTTTTATATTTTCACAGAATAAAGACAGCACTTACACTTCTTTTGCTTCCTCATTGATTTAATCTCATTTAAAACTTCATCAATTAAATTGTGGTTGTTTTTTTGTTGCATTCTCTCAGTGCTTTGTCCATGCTGGGATCAGATGACACTATGTGAGGTCTTCAAATTCTGCACAGGAAGTAGAAGCTCTCAAGACAGCCCTAAAGTCTACATCCACTATTTCAGTATAAGTGGCAACTCCCAAAGCCAATTTTCCAGGCTCTGAAAACGACTGGAAATGAGTTCCTGAGAGGTTCACTCTGAGTAGAAGAGTCATATGTCCCTTTTTCCATCCCTTGTATCTTATTTGACCAAGTAGGAGTCCCTCAGCTCTGAGGGCTGCTTGTGGCCTTAGGCAGCTGTGAAATAGTGTTTGTTTCAGAGATAAGTCATTGCAAAAAAGCAACCTGCTTCTGGTTGGAGACTTAGCAGGAGACTCTCCATGGCAGGAGACTTTCTGCTCATGGTTGTTACTCTTGCCTTAACAGACACTCTCCCATTTAGTCTTAAGTTTCATGATTATCTGGAATAAATGCTCATGTTGGGAATATTTAATTTCATAAAACAGGTAGCTTTCCATGGTGACAGACTGCTGGGAGTCCAACTAATGAGAAACTTCAGCTCAATGCCTATTTCCCTTCTGCTGGTTGAACTACACCCACAGCTTGTGTAGCCTCCCCACTTCTACATTCACCACTCCCTGGCTGTTCTGCCCCAGCCACCCCTTGCCTCATGGGTATCCTTGGGTTGGTATCACACAAAAGCACTGAAGAAAAACACCTCATCAGGCAGCACTGCCATACCTGGGAGGTAGTGCTTGCTGTGGGCTAAAGGATGGAGTGGTGGGAGCTCTGGGAGATGCTGGGCTGTACAGTGAAGGAGGGATGTTAGCAAACTTCAGCGTCTTCCTGTGTGTCTGCTCCCAGATGAATGGCCCACATCTGGAGCAAACTACAGGACTATTAAGCAAAGTTCATGGTTGTGTCTGGCTCTAATAGACCCAGCTTGCAGTGTAAGTGTGCAGTGTTTTGGGCATGGAGTTCCTGGGATCAAGCAATGAGATTTCATCTCCGAGTTCAGTGCTAGAAAAGCCTTGGCTGCTGAAACCAGACCATAACCTGTGGCAGTAGTGAGATGACTACACCTACATATGTATGCATGAATGCATGTCATCAGCTTATAACTTGCAGCATGGGGACTGAATGTTCTTGCAGTTTTTATCTCCCCAGATTTTCCCTTCTTCCAAACAGGCTGAAACTCCTTTCTTCCTAGCATTCCCACCAAAAAATATTTAAAATTATCTATTATAATAAATGGGTGTGGGTTTGAGAGTGAAAATTAATTTTTTGGGGTGGGGAGTGAACTGATAATACAGATTTAATGCAGGGAAAGAGTCTGGTTAGACTCAGTTAATTATTTGCAGAGGCTGTACAATTACAGCGTCAATGTTAGAGAAGGAGCACAGCTCCCTCTTTGTGGTGTAGCAATACACTGATACTGCAGCGACCCACTCATTCAGCATTTTTCCAGATCTGATAACATCCTGGAATTAAAAAAAATCTCTATCTATATAAGTTCATTATCCCTGAACACATATCCTGCACGCTCATGCAGAACATTACATTACTGTCCATGGCACCCCCATGGCACACCTTGATCTGCTTCGATGGCTCAACCCTTCACTTGCTGTTCATTCCACTCCAACCTGTGATGTTATCAGGATGGAAAAGCTGTATGGATCTGTTCAGCCTGGTCAGGACTTGGATGGTACACATCCAGAGAGCCATGATGCTGGGGTGGTATTTCAGGGAGGACAAGGCGGAGAGCAAAGAGCAGTATTTCTGACAAGGGCAGTGCAGAAAGGAGAAGCAGCTTAATTTTGACCTCTAACTCAGTGTTGTGGCAAACAAAGCTGTTGCAATCTGTGGCTGCATAAACGATGGTATGATGAGTGGAAACAATCCTGCATCTTTATACAAGACTGATACCCTTGTGCTTGGTCCTATTCTAGCATCCACATTTTAAAATGCTGTTACAAATGGAAAATGTGAAATAAAATGCCTTATAATGAAACCTGTGATTTTACTTAAAAAAAAAAAAAGGCAGGAATGTGCCTTGTTTACAGGCTCCTACTACACTTATATGGAAATGATAAGATCTTAAAGGGCTCTTTTATACACGGTAGTGGAGCAATAATCTGACAAAACCAAAAGAGAGAAAGCAACACCATCATTGTGCACAGAATGCAGCCATTAGGCCAAAGGGTTCATCAGCTTTTGAGGTGTGATATCCAGAATGAAGGCCTTTCAAAAATGGATGCAGACATGTTAAGACAGTTCAGGCAGAGCTGGAAGAAATGTGATAGACTGGAGGAAGGTGATAGCATGGTGATCTCAAATCTGGCTTCCTGATCACAAATCTGGCTCCTGAGGAGGGAGATGGTGCTGAAGTGTGTTCATATAAAAGCAACACAAAAGATGAAATGAACCTCCCTGGTGACGCCAATTTACCAAACCAAATCAAACAATGGCACCTTGGTATCTTTAGCAAGGAGTGATGAATGAGAAACGCTTGCATCTCAGTATCTGCAGGGTGTGACAGCAGAGCTGAAGGCATGTCCAGAGATCCCCTGTAAAGCAGCCACTCTGGGGAACATGGGAAGCCCCATTGCTCACAGGGTTTAATTGAGGATATGAGGCAAGGAGCAGCCCTTGAGGTCGTAGGCATGCTGGAGAGGGGCAAGGAGAGATGTGGCCAAAACCCATCACTGTAAGGAATGACTCCTGCTGATTTTAATGGGCTCTGAAACAGGCCTCAGACACCAAACTGGGTTGTTTCCATCTGCAGCTTCTCCTTGTAATATATACAAACCCTACTCCCACACAGACGCGCAGATGCAGACATGTAAATACCAGAGCCTGCCTTAGATCTTGCAGATACTTCAGCCACCAGAGACACAGACACTCACAGCTCTGCATGGAAGGCTGGAGCTGCATTCCTCACCCTCAACACCCACCATGTCAACAACAGCCTTGATCTTGGTCTGAGCCAAGAGGACTCAGACCACTGCCTTCGTCTTCCAGACAGCGGAAATTGACCATGTCCTGCCATTCCGTGTCTCTCCTCTGAAGTTCTTGTTCTTTCCCAAAATGCTGAACCAGCCCGAGAGCCTGGTGGCAGACAGAAAACCTGTTGGAGATCTGAAACAGGGAGA
>VZTN01001368.1:0-46557 GCA_013400515.1 Erpornis zantholeuca | reverse complement strand
GATCTGAAACAGGGAGATAGACATGCAGGAATTTTGCTCAACAAGCTGGTAATTTTGTAGAGTGGAGGGAAGGTAGGGATTTGAGCTGTCATTTGGTGGACACAGCCCTGAGCTCTGTGGGTGGACTGGAAAGGAGCAGAGCAAGAGAAGTTAGGGAGAACACATGCACCGTGCAAGGCAGTTCTTATCACATACTAAAATCCCGTGGCTCCTTCTTCCTAGCATATCTGGCTGGGAATGGTTTTTCTCTTTTTTTCTCACATTTTGGGAAGCATTCCTGCCCCCAGAAGTTTTACAGCCAGAGCTCAGTACACCAGGACCCAGTTTATCTGACCAGAACTTGGCCTGGAGTTGTATTTGCAGAAGAATGCAAAATTTTTTTTTTTTTTAAATACATAATGACTGTGTTTCCCATAAGGAAGTTTTTCCAGTACCCTGGGCTAGCAGGTTCAGTGGGTATTTTGGGGCTCACACTTCTTCAAAGGCAAAGAAGGAGTGAAGACAAAGAGGGAGTAAACAAGAGGCTTTATTGCAGACAGGAACATGCTGCATACCAGAGACATAATTTTTTCCACTTCTTTCAGGAAAGGATATTTGGGTCTTGAGCCATCTGACCAAAACTGGACTTCTGCAAAGGGTAATTGTCTTCGTCTGAACATGTATTCAATTCCTGGGATGGCTGAATCAGTCCTGCTCTTGGAGATCATCTTCTAATTAAACTGCACATTCCCATTTGCACTGTGAGATCCACCACTGGCAGAGGCACCTCCACCCCAGATACAAAGTATTGAGTAGGAAGGATCCCAGTTCCAGGGTGATGTATTTTCCATGGAAAATGTATTTTATCTTAAAGCCGTGTAGCACAGAGAGCAAATGCTCCACAGGTCAGGAACAGGATAACCTTGTGTCAAAGCTTGCATGGTCTCACCTCATAACCCCTTGGACATCCTCTACTGGATGAAAACCTGCTGTTCCCAAATTTTCACTGTATTTTCCCTTCTCTGGATTGCAATTGTGAAGAACAGCATTTAGTACTCACCTCTATTGCTGACACATGGAAGAAGCACCTCTCACTTCCTATACATATTTGAACTGTGACAGACTGCCTTAGGATCAGAGAATTGCTTATGTTGAAAAAGACTTCTAGGATCACTGAGTCCTCTCATGTGTAGGAGTGAATGAAAATAAAATTCACCCTTGCACCTAACTTGGAATCAGCTAATAAATCACTCCAAGCAGCCATACTTATAAGGTTGACCAGTTAATAGAGCAAGAGCTGTTGTGCAGGTAGCTGGATATTTGGATGCTGCTACTGCAGGCACAGTTGTTTGGTTTTTAGATGTCACAGATAGCGAGAAGTGAAAGTTTCTTTTCACAGTTCACTGCCTCCCATGGTCACACCTCATGTCAGGTTTCATGTGCAGGGAATAAAATCTTGAGCATCCTGCCCAGAAACTTGTGTTGTGCAGTGATGGATTCAGATTTTATCCTCAGGAGAATCTGGTAGGCAATATCAGATCACAGAACACTCTTTCCAAGCAGGATTCCGCTGGATAACTCCTGGGATGGTATGGCCTGCTAGAGAAAACCTGAAAATTATTGGCAGCTGATTTCCATAGGAGGAGCTGGTTGTGGGTATTGGGTTCTGTGCAGGCTAAGAGGAGCTGTGAAGTTACAACTCCAGAAAACTACAAAATGTCTTGTGGTGCCCAGATGAGGACCCACTTCATAGGGCTGATTGGATTCAAGCCCTATGGCTGATGCAATTTGGGAAGTAGTTTGTCACAGCCTATGCAAAAAATCTGATTGGAAAGTTGGACTCAGTGCAGGATCTCTGGAGAGGTGGGAGTTGTAGCAGGGAGTGTTGCAGGTTGCTGAGCTCCAGAATCAGTGAGACACTCAGGGTATGCTTTCATGAGTGATTAAGTTCCCACATGATGTGTCTGTAAAAGGATGGGTTTAAGATGTTTTAATTAGTTTAATTCCTTCCTTCTTTTTCTTTATTGTGTTGCCGAGTCCATGACTGAGTACTCGCATATGGTGACAGTGGTCTGACATACAGCTTTGCTGGATGGAAGTTTTTGAGAAGTCTGATTCAGTGTCCCTGATCTAAGACTGTAGCTGGGGCTTTATTTATCTGTCTTGTGCTCTCAAGCCTCTATGGTTCACTCAAGAAATTTGCCCACATGAGCGTGGGAAACACTTTTTTTTCCTAAAAGGGGTGATGAAATTGTTATTGTTTGTATGATGGCAAAAGCGGCACTGTAAGAAATTAATTATAGTTTAATTAATAAGGTCCCTCAGATTACAGGAAGTGATGATCATAATGCCACTTGACGTGCTGGAGTTACTGTAAGCTGCCAAAACTGCTAACAAGTACCATGAGCCATGAATGGCCCCAGACTGAATGCACATGGTGCTTAGGATATTAAGGACCTGAGGGAAATATAAAAGCCATAGAATTATAAATCACAGATTTGTTAGGGCTGGAAAAGCCCTGCAAGACCATCAAATCCAACCTTTGAACTGAACACCACCACACCCACTAAACCATGCCATGGAGTGCTGTGTCTACTTGTACTGTACCTGGCAAGTAGACCTGGTCACGGATCAACACCATTCAAGTGTTATCAAGTAATTAGACAGTACCATTCCCCATTTCCATCTTTTCTTCCTTCCAGTTTTGTGCAGAATCTCCTGCCTGTGGGCTCTGTTGCCCTTGCCTTGTGGGAAAGGTTGAGGGGTAAGCTGTGGTGAGCAGCTGTGGAAACTCCCTGTTTGTATCTCCATGGCTGATGTCCAGTCCTTGCAGAAAATCCAGACAGTCTGGACCAAATCCAAACTGTGCATGTGGCATATGTCTTTCTCAATCCTTTTTCATGAAGAAATTTTGGTGTTTCATGGCTAGCTAAACAACAAATATGGTGACTCACAGACTGTGCAGTGGGAGAGCTTCAAGCTGTTTAGTACAATCCTGAGAAGGAGAAGGGGAAGGACTGGTGGGGGATCAGAAGTTACCGGACGCTGTGACGCACATTCCCGGTACATATCCACACTCTCCCATGCCTCCATCTGTGCTGGTTGTGGCAGGTCTTTTCTCCACAGCCCATCTGCAGCACATGAGGAACTGCTCACCCACCCTTTTTGGATATTTAGAGGAAGATGGTGTCTGCCTGGTGGTCTGTGTGACATGCTGGAGCCTTGCAGCTATTTCTAGCACAGGCTCTTCCTTCCCCTGCATCTAGAGATTCAGCTGCCCAAGTCCCAGCTCAGGAGCAAACCCTCCCTGCCTGAGCTGCACTACCACAAAACTTTGAAACCCACACCAGCTCATCTTATCAGCTTTCTAATGCCTCAACACAAACCAGAGAAAAGTGTCAGAGCAAGGAAGGCTGGTTTTAAATCCAGGCATTTATGCTGGCTTAGGTTTTCTGATTAAACTGAGAGCTGGCTAGCAGCTCATCATGGGGAAATAATGGGCAGGAAACCTCTGAGAGGGACAGCAAAGACAAAAAAAGATTTTCTTTTTCTTCCTGAAAAGATGCTTTTCTTTTATTATTGTTGGCAACTCTGTGGGAGGTTTCATGTGTCAGTTTCTCATCCTGTAACAAGGAGTACACCTTTCTCAAGGAGGTTTCTTTAGGAAGACATAAAATGGCACCAGAGTTGCATTTTTCCTCTGTATTTTTGGCTTTTGGGTTTCAATAAGGGCTGGATTTCTTCATCAAGACATGAGAAAATTCAAAAATATAAATTGAGCTTTCATGCTTTAAACTGAGCTATTAATCTCTTAGCGGTTATGAAGTCAGGCTACAGTGACAGAAAAGAAAATGAGTGAAAGAACTGGAAAAAATTCACTACCAGGGCAAATACATGATAAAATATGAAAAAAACCCAAAAAACAAAAAGCAAAAAAATCAGCCTGTCAGGGAGAATATTTTCTGATGTGGACCTGGCAGTTTGCAGGTCTTGATGCCATGTGCTAAGAGTGCTACAGGTCTCTTCCCCATTCTTATTCTGCTTCTCCTGATTGTGCCCTGGATCAGCACAGCAAAAGATGTGGTAGAAACTGGTAACTGCAGAAGATGCAGAGGGTGGAGCTTTCTAACATGACTTTGGCTAGCTGTTCTTTCAGCACTTCAGAGTTGCTTTTCAGAGATAAAGGTCCAACAGTTTCAGGATAAACCATAGTATCCTAGGAAAACAGAGAAGGAGGAACCTCAGAAATCACCAGATAGTACACTCTTTTGCAGTGGTGCAAGTTGCAATTGTTTTTTTCTGGAGCTTCTCCAGAAAACTGTAACCCAGGAAAGCCAGAATTCCTGGGGTGGCCTTTTGATGGGGTCACACAACACCTCTGGTGGAGATGCAATCTCTTGACCCTTCATGCAGATAAAATCCCTGACCCATTTCCCACTGAGTCACTCATGAGTGAGGGGATTTTCATTTCTCCTGGCAGTGTCCCTTTCCTTTTCAGAAGCAGGCACAATTTAGCAGCCAGCTAGAGGCTGTCTTTCAGCCTAGGTTTTATTAGCGCATTTCATTTTTCTTTCTTCATTTCCCTCTCCAGCCTTTCTGACAATTACTCACAATGCTTAAAATTAGCTTGAAAGTGACTTTAATGAGATCAGAAGATCTTTTACAGGTTGCAGCAAGCATGACCTCAGACTTCCACTGTATCCTTAATTGATACTGCAGGTTATCTTGTAAAAAATTGGTGTGTAAAGTTCACAGTAGTGTCATTTGTCAGTATTTTTAAACATAATTACCTAGGGAAACAAGTGTTGCATTTACTTTTTTTCTCTCTATTTGTTTCCTCTTTTCCCATTATGTCCCCAAAAGCATGATTTCTACCATACTTTTCATCTAGTAAGGGTTTTGTGAAAACTGGCAGCTGGACAGAGCAGAAAGATCTGTGTAATTGCTTGTCCCTTCTCCTTCCATACAAGCCAGAGGCAGAGATCTGCACAATACACATGCTGTTGACCAAGAAGCACTTATGTCCTGAGTAATGAAGCAATTCAGACACCACTCCAAACCAGCTACAGCTCAGGAGCCAAATCTCCAGCCAAGCCAGTAGTGGATTCTGGAAGGAGCTGCAGTATCAAGGTGGAGGAGATTGGAAAGGGAACTGTAGGAAAGGTCCCCTTATTAACTCTGTTGATCACAGACTGACTTATTTTTAACAGTGGCTTTTCCCCACAGGAATAATTTTCTCCTCTTCATAATTTCCAGACGTAATTCTCATGTCTTTAGCAGCTACATCAGCACTGGATTCTTGGACGCTGCGTTTGGCGCAGGCAGTGCTGTGCCAAGAGTGGTCATAGGCCACAGGGAAAAGCCATGGGAGTGGAGAAGCTGCTGCTTGGCAGGGCCTGTAATGGATTTACAGGATGAGTGGGGCTAGGGGAGGAAGTTGGAGTTCACAGAAGGGCTGTAAACGTCCCCTCCACTATTGGAGGTGATGCCCCACTTCCTTTTGCTGTTGTCTCTGACTCCCACTGCTTACTCACATGCACTGCAAACTGAGAGATGAACATTAGCAAAAGGATAGTGGACACCTTTTGAAAGGCCAAATTTGTGGCCCTTCTTGGCATTGGATGAAGAGGTACTTCAAATATCTGGCTGCTTCTTTGTGCCTGAATGGCAAATTGATGAGTTTGAGAAATCTGATCAAGCTCTGGATACTGGGCAGCTGCAAAATTATTTTCCTTTGTTTGCTTTATTTGTGTTTGCACAGAGGCTGCTGCATACCCTTGGGAGGTTCCACTTACTTCCCTCTGAGGTGTTGTGTGCCCGCAGAAGGCACATGGCTGTATTCCCTGCACAGCAAGTGAATTTTCCTTGCAATCCTCAGGACTTTTGGTCTCTGTGCATCAGACCGGTGGCAGTCATGAGTAGGATGTAAAAGCAAGGGGACAATACATCCAGAGGGAAGGGGACATACAGTTCTCTCTGTTGTAGCCAGTAAAACATGTGAGTCATCTCTTCCTACAAAGAGTTGTCTTGTGTTGCTGGCTGCTTTCCACGGCCCTCAGCTTAATCAAATAACACAGGTTTGGATGCAGTTGCTGACCAAAAGAGTCTCTTCATCTGGGACTTCTTGCTGGGATATGTAGTAACGATGAGGAGATATTTCCAGAAAACCTGCAAATGATTTTCTCATGTCACAATGTACTGTCGTGACTGGGAAAGACCTTGGAAGCTGTCAAAGCCCAATTCATCTGTTGGGGACAGGGTATTTTTTGTCTAAGTCTCACAGTTTTATTATAAGCTTGTTTTTCTGAAAGCTTAGGTTTTAAATTTGATGTGTAGAAATAGGTAGAAACCTGTGAGCCTTCTTGACATCTTTCTTGACTAATACGGTTGCTACAAGGAAAATTAGTCTGAAACCAGCAGGATGCCTCCATTTCCTTGCAGTCTGACTGTGGCTAGCCTCTAACAAAGATATTCCATATATCTTTTTTATATAAGGAATACTCCCCGTATTCCTTCCCCATATTCCCACTGCCCTCAGCCCAATTTATTAAGAGAGGCTGGAATTGTTTTCTCTTTGTCCCTGGGAAAATAGGACAGACATTGGAGACTGTTAAATATGGTAGACATGACTGTAAGTCATGGGAAGAAATCTCCCAAAAACCTGAAATAATAAACTCCATCCCAGGTGACACTTTTCATTCTAGAATAATGTTTTAGGAGAAAACACTCAGTTGGGTGTTGTGAACTCATCTCAGTGAAGAACACTGTACTCTCCAAACAGTGAGGAGCCAGCTCATGACAGGTAGAGGAGAAGGATGACATTTTCCTTTTTTTAAAGCCTGAGTAGTTGAAAAGCTTTGTATTCCACACTACACTTTCCTATCTCTAAGTGAAATGCTCTCAGAATGAGCACTTTTCTTGGGTAAAAATTAATTTCAGCTGAAGTTTGGCATAGGAAAATTTAAACTAAGTAACTTTGCTGGGTCAGCTTGACAAAAAAATCCATATCCATGCAAGCCTCCACAGCTTCTAACCAGCATCACTTCAGGCTTTTCTTGTCTCTATTACTCCTTGTTACCTGGGCTTCTTGCACAAGTGATATGTCACTGTGGTCTCTGTCTCTGACTGTATTGTGCAGTGACTTTTGAGGGATGAGGATTTCTGTGACACTTTGGGTACATTTCAGCTGCTTTCAGTGATGCTCAATCTGCCCCTTGCACAGATGGGGAGGTTGCAAAGTTGGAGCAGAGATTGTTCAGAAAACATTAGAGGGTAACATAACGAGGATGGCAGTGAGAAGCATGTTTCTCTCTTCCTTTCCATGCTGTGGCTCTTGATGGAAATGTGTTTCTAGCCTCAGATGGAGTTCTTTGGTCAGAATTGTCTTCTCACAGAAGGACTCTAAACCCAAACCAATTGTAGATGGGTCAAAGACTGTGAGCCTGTGAATGCCTTGGGTGTTAAGTGATCCCACCCTCATTCGTAACTTCAGCTCACAGCTCTTTGAGAGATGCAAGTTTGTGGGAAAGATCAGCTTGAAAGGCTGAACTGACAGTTCAGAAGAAGAAGAGACAGGGGTAGGCTACCATGTGGGCACAAGCTGGGAGTAGGTGATGCTTGATGCTTGTTTAAAAGATTTGTTTGAAAATTCCCAGGAGGAGCACCTGGAGTAGCTGCAGCTCTTGTTGTGAGAGTAACAGTTGTCCTGGTCATCCTCAAACAGTTAAACCTGGCAGGGTAGGTTTTGAGGGAAAAGGTTTGTGCAGGGTTCCCTCATGTCTTTGAAGTCACTGTCTGGAAAGGCTTTGTCAGCTCTGCCCTGCCAGTGCCTGGCAGTAAGTCTTGGGTTTCTGACAGCTTCTGTCATGTTATGCTTAAAATATTGTTATGTGCCAAGAGGAATACATTATATTCATACAGAGCCAAAAGTTTTATTAAAATCTTAACTTAATCAGGATATAATACATTCATTATTAGTCCCATTGTAATGATACTAACACTTATAATTCAGATTAATACAGAAAAATCCTTACTAGTAATAATGCTCTTAGAACTGTACAAAGAAAAATTACAATATCTAATCCTCTTCTCCAGTGCTATCCTCACCTTCTGATGTCCCTGAGCCTTGTGGCTGCTGGCACCAGCCTCCTCAAGCAGAGAGGTGGTGGCTTGTCTCTGTGAGTCATGAGTGTCCTGAGTTGTCACCAGGAGAAGCAGAAAATTTATGGTGGTGGCCTCTTCCTCCTCAGGCCTGCAGTCTGCTTGGGCCTATTTTTATGTTTTTTTCTCATTACACTCTCTCTCCTTCTTTGTAGTTTCCAGGTAAAGTTTAAAAGTTGCACAACAGCTTTCCCCAGGCTCAATTAACATAAAGGGCTATTTCTTGATAGGCAGTGACTACCTATGCTTGCCATTTCACCCTATATGGTAACACAGAGATAAAGCCAGAACAGGTTACACTGAAGTTATTTGACCACTGGCAATTGTTAATGTAAACTAATACCAGCACAGGTCAAGATAAGCCTGGAGACATCCTGAGATGCCAAAGCTTGTGTCTTTCACCAAAAATTTCAAGAATTATATTTACTGGGCTATATCAGTGCTTTGACAGACTCCAGATATTTTTGCATCCTGTGGGTGCTGAAGGAGACCCCTAAACACAAGAAGCCATCATATTCAGGGGTGACAGGACCCTGCTTGGTGACATACCATTGTTGGTGTGCTCAGTTCAAAGTCTCACCTCTGCACGTGGGATGAGAACAGGTGGAATGTTTCTTTGTGCCAGGATGCAAGGAGCTTTTGTCTGTTCCTGGCTCTCTTCATCTTTTTCCCCATTGTATGTTTGTTCTGTTGATGTTGTACTGTATCTGAGAGAAGGACCATATTTGTTTCTCTTTTCTTTCTTCTTTTACTGACATCGGTGTCTTTGTTTTCAACCTTTAGTCTCTGGTGTGGCTGGAGACAGTCAATGCAGCTGATATTTCTGCAAAGGTTTTTGTAGTGGGCAATGCTGTCAAACTTCCCTTGGGAAAGATGAAGAGAGACTCAGGGCTCTTTTCAATCCCAGAAGGAGCTTTTGCCCTCTTCAATAACATGAAAAAATTAGCGAGAAGAAAAAATTTTAAAACTTATTTTAATTGTTTTTTTTTTTAATACATCATCCTGCACCTTATATTATGGTTGTCTACAGAGCTAGGCCCTACTGCAGCTGGTGGTCAGATTGGTGCTGAGCTTGTCTGAGTGGGTGGCTGTGCACTTTTCCCCAGGGTGTCTGTCCTTCTCCCATTTCAAGGGCAGGGAAGGATGTCAGTCCCTCACGAGAGTGGCTTCCCGAAGGCATGGGTGCTGCTGCCACCTCTTGGAGTAAGGGATGAGCCTAGCATGGGATGCACTGTCATGGTGCACTGGAAGAGACCAGCATGTGGGAAGCAGGGGGTGGTCACCTCTTAATTTTGATCCTCCTTTCACATGATGAGCTGTGCTCTGGTTTAGGGCCAAAGATCTGAAATAGATGTGAATTTTGATTTCATCTAGATCCTCAAACAGCACAAGATCATCCATACAGACACATTTCATTTCCAAAGGATATTTTTTCAGTTCAGGATTTAAATGGTGTGTGATGTGTCTCTCTGCAGTTTCCAGGGACAGCTGTACAGCCATATAATGAAAGTCATCTTTCTGAAGCTATTATTGCCTCTAAAATGCTATTAAAATTCTTCACTGCTATATGCATTACTTTCATATGATAAATGGAGGGGTGGAAACCAGGTTGCTTTAAAGGCACACTAAGATCTGACCTGTTCTCTATGTAACTACAATCATTACTTTCTGTTCTTTGCTATCTCGGTTCTTAAGTGGTGCTTATCAGCATAATATCTGTGTGCTATCTAGGAATGCATTAAGCAACAGATGTTACATGTTTAGTTCCCATCCTGCTCATGGGAGAAATGTATGTGTAATTATATTGTTTTGTTTGAAATGCTCATAGCAGCAAATGTCAGTATCTCTCCCTTGCTTTTTCACAGAGGCGCACGTGCAGACACTCACATAGAGCTCGTGGAGGTAAACCAGGAGGGAGGGAGACTTCTGATGACTTGTAACTATAGGGAAGTTTTGCTCCACAGAGTGTGGCTGCCCCCACACAGACCCTTCCTCCTGCAGAGGAGGACAGAGTTCATCACTGCTCAAAGAAGAAACACCAAGGGCAGCCTTGGTCCTGAAGCCGCAGGCTCTTTTAGACAGTTTGGTCTCCTGCAACCAAGACCTTTGCAAACAGGGAGTGGAGGTGATTTGCTCCTCTCTGGGAGTGTGGTGGCAGCTTGTAGCAGCTCAGGATTCAGAGGGAGCCTACCATAGTCCAGGCTTATCCAAGAACTGATTTTTTTTTTTTTAAAGAATGATGCCGCAGAAAGGGGAAAGGAAGTCTCCTTTCCTTGGGGCACATTGCCCACTCCAAGTGGGAGCAGTAGTGAATGGCAGTGTTTTCTGAATTGAGAAGAGCAAGTAATATTTGGAGGTGTTGGGCTCAAACGTTATGAGGAGTGTAGGTGACCTCACTGCTTGAACTAATCCTGGACTCTTGGAGATTTGCTCAGCAACAGGAGGCGATAGTTCATTACAATGAGTAGCAGTTGATGACAGAGTCTGACAACACTGGGACTGACAAAACCAGCAAACTCCCCTGGAGACCTCCTGAAGAAGCTTGAGGAGGCACAAGAGCATGCCCAACAGGCAAGAGGAACTCTCCAAAATGCCCTGCTTTCTTGGTCATCAAGAGGTTTGTCTGGAGGATATAGATTGGATTCAGGAGCTGGTGTCCAAATCTCCCTCCAGTACCATCTGTACTGTGGTTCTTCCTTGGCCAGCCAGGGGAAAGTGCTGGCCTCTTCTGCTCAGGTCACTGTCACCTGAGAAGGTCATGAAGGCCTGTCCATGAGTCTTCTGGTCAACCCTATAGTGAATTATTTCATCCAAACCAGATTAATTTTATGAACATCTCAGGATACTCAAAAATGGCCTGAAAATATGCACAGCTGTGATACTCATTTTGGGGAATTGCTGGTGAATAGCAAGTAGAGGATGTGACTTTCACAGTGACAAAATGGGACTGAAGCTGGAAAACACAGAATTTTCTCAGCTTGTGAGTCATGTCTATATGTCATTCAACTGGGCTGGTCAGATAGAGAAGGTCCTGGCACATCCAAGTCTCCAAGTGTTCCGAGGATTAAAGCATGGGGAGTTGGTGGCAAGACAGACAGTGCTGCAGGACCCCAGCATGGATTAATTTCCTGGACAATCCCACATGACATGTGGAGTTGTTTTTCCTTTCCTAATCATAGACAGAACTAGTGCAAACACAAAGCAAGGTGAGTGGCACTGCTCATCAGCCGTGCAAGGCTTGGGGCTGGAGATAGACATGGTATATTTTACACTCATAAATTCCCCAAACTGACCTGAGCAGGGTTCATTGAGAGCTGAACTGGCATTTACTGGGTGCTGGAGACCACCCTTAGTGCGAATCATGCAGCTAAGGATTCATGCAGCAGAACTTCAAGGGGAAGTGGTGAAGTCACCATCTCTGGAACTGTTCAAAAAACTATATAGTTGTGTCACTTGGGAACATGGTTTAGTGCTCAGCATGGCAATGCTGGTTTAACAGTTGGACACAATGATCTTAGAGGTCTTTTCCAACCTAAATATTTCTGTGATTCTAGAGCTGTAGAGAGAAGGATGTTTTTATAATTCAGGCAAGTAAAAGTATCTGAGCTGTAGAGATACTTCTTCACTTCACTCTTTTGGGTGTGCAAGCACACTTTGTGTGCTTCTTTCCTTGGATCACACTGAAATGCAAAAATCCAGGATATCTGTGCAAATAACACCAAAGCACTTTCAGACAAACTTGTTTATGGGTTTCCTACTGCCAGCACACTGGTCCTGCCTCAAAAACAGTGAGGTGGTCTTTGCAGCCATGAAATCTTGTAAATATGAAATCTTTACCCCATTTTTGCCTCTGGACATGGTTTTCTAGTTGGTGTCAGGTGTACACGAAGCAGGTCCTGGGCTGGGACCTGACACGACAGGACACAAGGCTAAGGAGGTGTGGCAGTAAGGCATGAAGGGTCAGGGTGACTGACACAGTGGTCAAGTCCCCGTGGCACACGGGTTAGGGTCAGACAGCTTGGCACGTACATTCTCCATGTCCACATTTGCATGGAAAAGTGGCTGTCACACAGTCCTTTAAAGTTGTTAAAGCAGCTTCCTGGTAAATAAACAGAATGTGAAGGCATGCTGATGCCAAACATTCCTCTCTGGAATCGTTAAGAAGATCATGGAGCCAGGAGCTTGGCCAGGAGCTGTTCTTCCCTGCTGCACCGGGCAGAAGACCCTATGAGCTGATGGAGGAGGGTACCTGCAGTGTGGTGAGATGTTGCTGTTTGAAGTGTGGGAGAACAGACCTGCCCTTGCTGCCTCTCCCAGGTCAGAGCTCAGGCGTGGGGAGGACTGTCTGTGCCTAGCACCTGTGTGAGGGTGGGTTCTGTCCTGGACTGCCCCAAATACAAGCTGTAGTGGTGGAAAGGGCAAGGCTGGGCTCTGAGGGACAGCAACTGAGATACCACTTAACCTCTATCACCCAAAGTGGAAGTCCATGTGCCCTGCTGATCCTTGCTAGCCCTCCTGCTGAGGAAGACTTAAAGCAAAAACAGTCTGGCACAACCTGCAGTTCCCAGCACAGAGCAGAGGGTCCAGGAGCCACCACATGTGGTCCTGGGCATCTGTCTCCCCTAGTTCTGCAGCATAAACAGTACCACAGTGACTCTGGGCACAGGGCCTCCTGTTTCCCAGTTTTTCCTCAGACAGTCCCTCTTGTTTTCCCCCTTCTTTCCCCCGCTAATTCCTCTGGGTTTATCCCTGCCCATTTGGGGTGGTTGGAATGGGAGCTAAGCCAAAAGCTGTCCTGCTGTGAAGGTCCTTGCCTGTCTGAGGCCAGCCCAGGGGGTTGGGCTCAGAGCAGGGACCAATCTTGCAGTAGAAATCCAGCCAAGACCGCTGTGTTGAGGATGCCACCAGTGCTGTGGAATCTCTGCAGTCTGTCTGTTGGCTTCTAGCTGGGGCTGAAGGTACCATTTCTCATTTACAAGCCTTCCGTGCTGGAGTCTTCATCTGCAGATTTCCAGCTTTTGAATTTTTCAGGTGCTAAATTCTGACGAACTGAGGTAGTGAACAGCGGCTCCTGAAGGAATGGGGCATATATAAACTTGCTGGATCAGTCACATTTGGTGTCCCTCCTTGGCATAAGGCTACAACACAACCATGCTGGCAGGTTGGTTGGTGAGCAGCTGTGGCAGGAATTTGCAAAACATTTTTTCAAAGGGCCTTTGTTTGCTCCCCAGTCATCATCTGAAAAAGACACTTCATTAAAATATGTTTTACTGAAAGCGAGGAGGGGTTAGACTGGAGCAAGGTAGTGGGACAGATAACTATAATGCAAGAGAGTGGCCCATAGCACATTGAAGTCAATCTTGTACAGAAACCACAAGAAGGAAATATGAATGCAGGAGAGGGACTACAACAGCCAATTTTGTGGCATTTTCTGTAAACAGCCATTGATTGATGCTCCAGTGACTCACTCACATGGCATTTTCCCAGATCTGATAACATCCTGGACTATGAGCAACTCTCCTATCTATGCAGATTTTTTTTCTCTTAAACATATTTCATGCACCTTTGTGCATAACATAACATCGTTATGTGTGTAATTGCATATTCGAGATCTCTATCCCCCGTTTCTATCCCTTGCTTACGTTTGTCTTGGCTTATGATCCTATCATGTGCTGAAAGCTGAGCAGGACTGATCTGGCAAGATGGGTCAGTGCTTGAAAGGGAAACCTCTGATTAAACCTCTGAGCACTGCAGCAACTGGTGACAGCATGTGTGAGGGATGAACTCCTTTCAGACAGGTTGGGTGGGACACTGGCAACGGGAGCACCATTTGCCTTACACACCTGTGGTCATCCTAGCCAATCACCAGCTGATACTGTAGGATTTTTCCATGGGATTTGCAGTTTTCTTCCCAGTTCTGGGTTGTTAGCAGGTAGGAAGAAACTTAGGGCATTGGGACTGCTTTCTTCAGGACCTATCTTCATTTCAATAGGTAGATGGGTGTTGAGTTAGCTGATACAAAAGTCAGAATAATGTAGACTTTGACCCTTTGTTATGGATTAGGGTCAGTCTGTTGAGAATGTAAAGATGATCACCATTCATTAATCTCAGTTTCTCTGTGTTGATCAATCTTGCTATCCTGTTAGCAAGTGTGAATCAACAAATGCAAATTATGAACATGTTTTTTCCCTCAGTGCTGACAACCCAGAACATAACATGTTTATGTCACTCCTGGATCATATCTTGCTCTGTGCAGATGTTGATCAGGGCATGATGTCTTCCATCAGACTATTGCCTATGGGTACAAGACATTGTGATGGATTATTTTGGCAGCGCTTCCAAACAAGTCAGAGTCCAAAAAATATGGGGCAATTATATGACAGAAATAACTAACGAGAACTTACCCAAAGCTCCTGAACAAACACATGATTTGAGAGTCCAGCTGAAGCCCAAGGAGGCCATGGTGGAGTCAGACATCTGTGTTCCCCGTACCACCCTGTGTCTCCAACAAACCTGCTCTGCCCCACACAATTGTTGGTTGTAAAATTTTCCCTTTGCTGCTTCTAAGGGGATTACCCATGTGGTCTTTAAAAGAGGTCCTGTGAGTCCAGAGGATCTTGTTCGTGTCCTAAATTTCCCAGATGGCCCATGGCAAACCCCATGGCACTTGAAAGAGAGTGAGACCCTGCTCTGACACTCCTATTCCCTGCTACACTTACAGCTCCCACACGGATCAGAGACTGGACTGACCAAGAGCAAGGAGGGTGTGAGCTCTCATCCCAGGCACAGAGGAGGGAGTGTGGCCAAGGATCCTGCAATGCTCCCAGGGCTCTGGCAGCATTTTTCTTCCCCAGGTCCTTGCTGACAGTGTCGTGTGACTGCCATGTGGCATCCAAAGCTACCATCCTACAGAGCTGAGCAGAAGAGAAAGCGCAGGAGGGGAGATGGTGCTTGCACAAGGGAGGAGACAGGTGAGTGTTGAGCAGGCTCTGCTCTGCTAGCTCACCTTCTCCCATGAAGCACTGTACAAACAGCAAAAGCCATAAAATGTGAGATGAACAAGAAAAAGTCGGATATTTACTGCCCTAAGCATGATCGTTCCCCATGGTGAGTTTCCAAGTGCCTTTTGCTTCATGTCTGCTTTTAAATGACGCATGTGGTGTGGCCTCCTCCAGCTCCTTCAGGGAAAGAGAAAGGAAGCTCTACCACAGTGCAATAGATATCCCTCATCTAATGCTTTTACTGTATCTAAAATGCCATTGAATTGGTGCATTGCTGAAGGCATTATAGTAACTGCTCTGGTAAGCTGAGGAGTGGCTCAGCTGGCTTGACCTGTTGTGAGTTTGAAGGACACTCCCACTTGCCCTTGTGACCACTGACCTCACCAGTAGTGAAGTGGATGTCTTTGGCTGTCCTGGGACTAGAAGAGGTCTCTATCTGCACTGCATGGTGGAGCAAAAGAGTAACGAGAAGGATGACCCAAAAGCTGATGGCACCTCCAGCACTCAGCTGGGACAGGTGTTTTAGCAAAGAACACTCAACATACTGTGTGCAGGTGCAAATGGCTCCTCTGAACACCACAGGCTGCTTCTGAACAAGGTGTTTTGACCATCCCCTGGGGATGGGAAAATGGGCAAGGAGGAGGAAGATCTCACATTGGTGAACAGTAGAGCTGGGAATATATTTTTACCATTTTCATATAATCTCAGATCTGTGCAATTCAACAACAGCAGCTAATAAACTCTGCTAGTCTTCTGTTCCTGTGACTTAAGTACTAAAGTGGTGGACATCCCATTCCACTGGACAGCACAGTTAGCTAGGTAGTGGTTACTGAGATGGGTTGGACCCATGAAGAAGATCCATGAGAGTGTGTTGTGCGAAGAGTGTGTGAGCAAAACAAATGTACTTCCCCAGAATTATTTTGCAATCTCCAATGATTCACAGATCAGGGACCACTTGTCATACAGGGGTGTCCATGTTTAATAGCCATGGTTGGATTTTTACCTTCATGAATTTGTCTAACTATCCATAGACGTCTTTTTAGCACCTTCAGCATTCGTGTCAAGAGCTTTTAGACATTCATTACAGAGCATTAATAGTGCATGAACAGCAGTTTGATCTTATTGCAGCAGTCACATATTTCCCAGCAGAATCTTCCATGGCTTCTCCTGTAGGTGAGAGGTCCAGACAGGCACTTGCTGTGCCTAATGCTGCAGTTTGGAAATGCATGAGCATTTGAGGTGCCAAATCACTACCCACAGCTTCACAGACATGTTGTGGTTTGCATCTCGTGGCACAGCCTGGGGGCTGTGTTGTGGTCAGAGGCCCATCACATCAGGTCCCCTGCAAATACACCCTGAGCTGGTTCTTGACCTGTAACTGGTTCATGTTGGGAGTGAGGGACAGACCCTCTGCCATTCTCATAAGATTATACATTGATGGGGTTCCTATGAAGTCAAAATTCAGAAGGTAGCCTTTCTTCACTAGGAAATGGCTGATAGGGATGTGTACATTTGAGTACACATACGGACAATAAAGACAGTGAAAAAATGTAGTAATTGCCATGGGTTAGGGATATATCCACTGTCAGTGGTGACTGATAGGCAGTGTCCTGTGCTCAGAGAAATAAACTGCATGTCAGTGCTGTGCTTAATATGGGACAATTCATGAAGCTGCCACTTGTGTCATCCAGGACTTGTGCTGGGAAACTACAAGAGCTAGGAAAACTGGCTTGTTTTCAGGGCCCATCAGTAGACGGATTTTCAACTTCTCTGAGTTCCTCTGGGTCAATGTCTTTACATGCAGGAACTGAAAGAATGAGAATGACCAAGGAGCCATCCAGATCCACATGGCCCCTCTTTTCTGTGTCTCAATACAGTACAAGAGGCAAAAGGGGTTGGGGGATCGTGAGGGTGATGAAGTCTAGCTGATGATGGAGGAAACATCTACTCCCACTGAAATGCCTGTGGGGCTCCTTGGTGCTCCAGGAGAGGCTGGGCAGTGTCTGAGGGGATTTGTGTGCATGCCTGCAAGGAATCTGTGGCATCCCCCCACAGCTGAGATACTGGGAGCTTATCAGCGTTTCCTTTGGATGCCTTCGTGTCTGCGCTGGGAGCAGCTCTGGGCTGGGGTGGGCTGATTCTGGGAAAGCCGACCCAGCTGTCTACATCCTGGCCTTTGCCTCCCCTGGGGGAAGACAAATCCCACAGGGCAGGCATTGCTTAGCACCAGTGTAACACCATGCCAGATGCTGTAAGGTCTTCAGACACCCCCTGGCAGGTATGATATGGGAGAGCAGGGTCGTGTTCTGGGGGAGATAGCTGGGTAATTCACTGATTACACATACGGGCAATGATTGGTGTCACCAGTTGGTTCTTCACCCTGCAAAACATCTGGATAACAGAGAGCAGAAAAGATGGACTTTTTACAAGGGCCTGAAGTGATAGAACTGGCAGCGATGGCCTTAAACTGAAGGAAGGCAGGTTTAGACTAGTTATCAAGAATAAATTCTGGCGGGGTCATGAGGCCCTGGCACAGGTTTCCCAGGGAAGCTGTGGCTGTGTCATCCCTGGAATGTTCTAGGCCAGGTTGGATGGGGATCTGAGCAACCTGGTCTAGTGAGTGCCAAAACGTTCCATGGTGCTGTGACTCTATGGTCTGCCTATGGGTTTAGCATCATCTCTTGAAAGGTTTACAGGCATAACTTACATGAGCAGAATGTATGGATGCAGTAGACCCTTAAGCACCTGGTGGCTGTGAAGGACTGTATGAAGTACTACTGTCTCAGCCTTGCTCTTCTTGCTCAGCAGCAGAGGGAGCAGGCATGGCTGTGTGACTGTCAGCAGGTCCTGCTCTGGTTTTGCTCTTTGTGAATGTCAACACAAGCTTTTTGGTGCTGCTCAAGCAGATGTTGGGTTTGTGTGTCTTTCAGACCATCCTGGACTGGAGTGCCCGAGGAAGAGGTGAGGCAGAGGAGACAGTAAAAGGGGTTTTATCAGTGTCATCACTTGTAAGAGCAAACTTATTGCAAAGTGGCTGGGAGGACACAGCTACGCTGTGCAGTTTCTGGGTAGTCAGAGGTGGGGAAATGTTCAGAGCACTGTGCTGGCATTACCACACTCTGCAATTTCAAAACTTCTTTTACCTGACCCAGTGTCTCCTCCTTCAGGCTGCAGCCTTTCTCCTTTAATCTCTCCTTTCAGAATGTGGGTGTTTGTGCTCCCCTAGGAGAAACCCTGGCTGCTCTTATCTCAAGGGTGATGATGTCCTGTGAGCTCTGTAGTTTCCCCAGCTTTTGCTTTATCTGTGGTTGGAAAGCAGACATGAACAGGCAGCTCATGGCTCAGTGGAAGCTCTTGAACTCACAGAGTCTGCTCTCTGTGCCCCACGGCAGCCCCACAGCAGGGTCCCAGCACTGGCAGGCAGATGCTCTCACATAGGGCTGTGGCCCTGAGCAGGTCAGGAGAACAAGATGTTAATGGAAATGAGGGATGATGGCAGATGAGGAGCCAGCATGATCTTGTTGGAAATCCCATGGGTACCTTGTGGGACCTCTGCTGCTTACAGTTTTAGTGCCCCAAACATAAGAAGGACATGGAACTGCTAGATAAAGTCCAGAGGGGACCACAAAGTTGATCAGAAGACTGGAGCATCTTCCCTATGAAGAGAGGATCAGAAGGTTGTAGCTGTTCATCCTGAAGAAGAGAAGGTTGTGTGGAGACCTCATAGGAACCCTCCAGTACCTGAAGGGGCCCACAGGGAAGAGAGAGAACAACCTTTTGTCATGAACTGTAGTGAAAGGACATGGAATAATAGGTACAAATTGAAAGAGGGGAAATGTAAACTAGGTATTAAGAAGAAATACTTTACTGTGAAAAAGGCACAGGCTGTCCAGGGAAGCTGTGGATGCCCATCCCTGTCAGTGTTAAAGGCCAGGCTGGATGGGCTCTTGAGCAATGTGGTCTAGTGGGAGATGTCCCTGCCCATGGGAAGGGCGGATTGCGACGACTGGATGTTCTTTAAGGTCCCTGCAAATCCTTAACATTCTATGGTTCCATGACCTGATCTATTCCTGTGCCTCCTTTTCACTCTCTGTTAAATATCTGTAGGTATATCTAAGGGGTAGATTCTCCAAGGCTTTTCACAGACCAAAGTTGGCCTCAAAAACCATCACCGTGGTTTTCTTACACGCTTTTCTCCGCGTAAGAATGACTTCATTCTGTCTGATAAGTCAGACAAGAGCAGGAGGAGTGTGGCCCAGCATGGGGTGGATGGGTTCCTGGTGACCAGGAGGGTTCCAACAATGTTGCCAGTTCTAACTGTTGCCCAACAATGAGGCCAGAGCCACCCCTGGCAACCCCGCCACACAGAGCCCTGCTCTGCCCCTAAAGACAAACAAAGCCAAGTAATTCTGCTCCTGCCAGCAGCATCACCTCATGGATTACCTCCATCTGAGCAGCCCTGTATTTGTAGCAGCCCTGTAGCTGTAGCAGCCTGGGGCAATGCAGCACCGTGCCCAAGGCAGGATCTCACCAAGGGACCACCACGTCCCTCCGCATGTCGGTCCACCTCTCTCTTATACACCTGGACGTCACCCTTCTGGCCAGTATGACTGGAGCACCCCTCAGTTCATGGAAGAGCAGCATGTGCAGGTGATGAACCTTTGGCTGGCTTCAGGGCAAGGGACAATTGGTTAGCTGAAAGCCTGTGGAGGCTGGTATCCTGGGAATGGAGAGCAGTGTGACAGTACAGAGAGCAAAGACATCTGGTGAGAGACATGTGGGGTGCGTGAGACTTGCTTGGTGCCTGCCATCCGTAAGGAAGAGAAGGAACCAGACCACAAGTGTGAAATGTGAGACTACAGGGAGCAGGTGCTCCAGGGTATGTCAAGCACGGTCTGTCCTGGACAGCAAAAGTCATACCTGTGCTGATATGACCTCTCTGATTGGGTCTTGTGTCCTGAACGGCACTGGGGATGTTTTGATGCCGTGTTCATTTGGTCTGATTGAGGAACAAGCTGTTCTTGCCCGCAGTGAGCAGCTCCTCTGCTCAGCTGTTTGCTCATGCTCTTCTTGGCCTCTGGGGAGAAAATGCTCCACCAGCAGGGCTGAAGCAAATGGAGTGGCAATGTTTCACCTGCTGATTAGCCCAGTTGAGAAATAAAGGAGTTCCTGGGTGCAGAGGAAGAATGTGCACTGTCAAACAGAGTCAAATAAATTATTCCCTGCAGGATGCCCTGGAGCGCCTGGGTACTCACTCTTCCCAAGGCTGCTCTGGCAAGACCCAGGGACATTGTTCTCCTGGTTCTCCATTACCATGGGTATCAACACCAAGACTGTTAGTGGGTCTTGACTGTGCCAAAACTTTCCTTTTCAAACTAAGACTTCTATGACTAGTGCTGAAAGCACACCTGTCTTGTGGGGGGAACTCGGATTTTGTTTAGCAGGTGCCTGCTTAATGTGCAGTGGAAAATGTGGCAAAATCATTGTAGGGCCAATGTTGAGTGAAGTTTCAACCTGTGAGGGGATTGAGGCAAACATCAGGAGGTGGTGTGGAGCTAAGCATGAGCAGCCAATGCTCTTCTAACAAACCTTACAGGAACATTTTAAGCGATAGCATCTGCAAGAAATAAATTAACTCATGACTGTGATGAGCTAATGCTGCAAATGGACAAATGACTTTCAGAATCTGGCTTAAAATTAGAGGAAAGTGTCTAATTTTCAGAGCAGCAAATTCTGGTAACAGGGTCTAACAGGAGGAGTTGGGCAACAATCGCCTACCACTCCAATGCAGAGTGGCCACGTCACCAAATGGAAGATGTGGTGTGGCTGCCGGTGTCAGTAGGGGACTGTATTTAGTGACCCCGGAGATCCTCGTCAGCCCTGCGGGTAAGTGAAACTGAGCAAGTATGAGCAGGTTGCTGTTGGGAAACCAGCAGATATTCACAATCCAGCCCTTGGCTGACTCACATGGCTTGCACTTGCTCAAGATCACCATGTCTGGATGGAGGGAGAAGGGGCAGTCCAGCCCGCCTGGTGGTCATGGGGGTGCACGCTGGAGCACTCCACGGACACTCCGTGTCCCTGTGCAAACACTGGAGGGAAAGTGCTAGTATCTAGCATGACTCATAGGTCAGGCCTCAGATGCTTATTTTAGGTGGGGAAGAATTGCCCTCTGGAGCTGCCTGTTTTTCTCTGCTGATTATAAACTCATGCACAGGCTCACACATTTTGGGTTTGTGTACTCAGAGAGCAGAGGTGCTCTGACGTACATGACCTACAGAAAGGTGACTGTTATGGTTACACTCCTTGAACACTAGC
Source organism: Erpornis zantholeuca (assembly GCA_013400515.1). NCBI lineage: Eukaryota > Metazoa > Chordata > Aves > Passeriformes > Timaliidae > Erpornis > Erpornis zantholeuca. The sequence goes on along the minus strand of VZTN01001368.1, from coordinate 25,099 downwards.
AAGTCTAAATGTCTAAAATTGGCCAGCAGAACCCCAAAATTAAAAGGTTCTCACACTTCCAGCAGCTGAAAGAGGAGCCCTTCTGAACACCTTAAAGGGAGAAATTATGTCTCAGTGCCATCTTGTGGCACCTGTATAAGAGGACAACCTAGAAGCATACTGGAGTTTTACAGAATTTGGAGGTAATACTGGAAAATATGCTGCAAATATTATCATCAAACCAATGATGTATATTGCAAACTGGGACTGCATTTTTCCCTGAGAAGACTGCAACTCCATGGGAACCCACTATACCCGGAAAGTACCTGTCCATTTTTCAGCCCAAATCAGGATACTGTTATTAACTACAGTTAATGCCTGGATGCAGGAGACAAAGCCCATCAGATACACAGCAGCTTCACTGTTTGCCCACAGGGAAGGAATTCACTTGGAAGGCTCCCTGAGATCTAGGAGTGAAAAACAAGGTTGTAGGTCCAGTTGTGGGTGTTACTGACCCATTGTTACCTTGCCCTTCTGAGAAAGGCTGGGAGATCTCCAGTACATGGAAGATCCAGTACCTGGAGGAGGCCATGCAAGGATCCCAGGTGACATGTAAAGTCAGTTGGAAATCACCATGTGCAGAAGAAACATGAGGGTTATGGTGCTCCAGGACCCATGTTTGTGCTCCACAAATAAACATTTGCATGGCAGAGAACAAAGTGACCTAGAAAGGTTTATTCTGTGCCACAGCAGAGCTCCCAGACCCACAGAACAAAAACCTTCCCACCTAGAAATATGCTGTAGAAACATCCTTGGAAGCAACATGATTATCATCCATCATGGTTAAATGATCCTCAATATCAGAGACAGACCAGTAATTTACTGCATATTTAGCCAGGCATTCACTGAGGTCAATAGCTAATCTGTCACTGGAGGAGGGATTACCCCAGTCCATAAAACTCTCCCTGCCAGAAGACGTACAATCATCTATGGAGCAGAGAGGAGAATCAGCTTCCTAGGCTCTTCTGTACAGCTGCTGAGTGCCCTGTGGGTGAAAGCAAAGCTCATAAACTTTTGTTATGCAGTAGAGGAGCGGGAGGCGAGGCCAGGGCCAGCATGAGCAGAGTACCATGTCCCTGTCGGGGCAGCTGCTGACACCTCTGCAGAGCTGTGGCCTCCAGAGCCATACTGAGAAGCTGCAGCAGGTTGAGAGGAAGGAGAAGAAAACCAGCAAAGAACCAGAAAAGCCTCAAGGGAAAAGGTCTTGAGTGTTCAGTGGATATAAGTTTTCCCATGATTAATCAAGGGTACTAAAACCTTTTCACCGTGGAGAGGTAAGAGCATCTGGTGAGCAGGGAGAGATAGGCAGAGGGAATCAGAAGATGGAGGAAGAATCAGGACAACAATGGTTCTGCTCTGGCAGCCAGGTGAGATTGAAGGTCTCTTGAGACCATTGCTGAGGTTGGTTTCTCCTTGCCCTACATGAAAGGACAGACAGGGTGGCTGGTGGCAAGGCTCTCTGCGAGTGTGATGGCACCTGCAGGCACAGGTGCACTCAACAAGATCAAATATTCAACCTGAAGCAATGCATTGTGCTCTTCCCAGCTGCAGACAGCAGAGCGCACCAGCTCCAGGCAGAGCATCCTCACTGCAGAAGAGGCATCCAAATAATCCTGCACAGGCGAACAGTCCCAATCCCAGCTGTTTGAAAAAAATGGCACCAAACCACCTGCCAGTGGGTTACAGGGCAGAGCAGAGCCAAAACTCACGTTCAGTTCCTGTTCAGTAGAAGGTTAAGGAGAAAGCCAGGCTTTAGGAGCACATCATGGCTTTTGACAGCTCCACTGTTCTGGGGTTAGGCTGCTCCTGGGCAGAGGCACGGTGTCACCAATGTCCTCGTAACAGGAATAATGCATCCCTACCATATAGCTTTTACAAGATGGCATATGGGGGGGGAGGGAAAGGGAGGGGAAGACTTTGAAGCTGGCTGCTGCTTTATTGGCTTGTTCATCGTTAACCAAAGGAGAAAAGGTGTCTGGGGGTGAAGAGAGGGTGCCAAGTTTCAAAGGGTAACTTGTCTCAGCGCAATGAAGTGTGCCGTCACAACAGGAGCAGGGAGTCAGCTGTAAGGAGCTGGGGAGGAAAATGTTGGAGAAGACTAAGAAGGTGCTCAAGATTCGTAACACTACCGTGAGGGAGCTGCTGGCAGAAGCACTGGGAACGTTCATCTTCATGGTAAGGAGGAGTCTGTGCGTGTGTGTGTATCTGTGTGTGTGCAAACATTTAAGGCAGCTATTTGTAGGGTCAGTGATTTCCTACCACATCCTCAGGGTTGCTCAGTAGTTGGTTGGTACTGCTCACCCCTCTGCTTTGATGGGGTGGCAGTTTCCTGGCAGGCAGTCCATCTGCCAAAAATATTCTGGAGCACAAAAGTAATGCAGGGAAAGTGAGGTGAGTGCTGGGAGAGAGTGAAGTAGGTGAGATAGAATCAAAATATCACAGAATCATTTAGGCTGGGAAAGACCTTTAAGAGTTCAACCATTAACCCAGCACTGCCGAGGCCACCGCTAAAGCATGTCCCTGAGTGCCACATCTACGTGTCTTTTAAATACCTCCAAGGTGTTATATACACGTAATATCTGTAAAACCACCACTTCCCTGGGCAGCTTGTTCTGATACTTGACAATCCTGCTGGTGAACAGATTTTTCCTCAAATCAAATCTAATCCTCTCCTGGCACAGTTTGAGGCCATTTCCTTTTGTCCTGTCACTTGTAACCTGGGAGAAGAGACCACCCCCCACTTGCTACACCCTCCTGTCAGGAGCTGGAGAGACTGACCAGGTCCTCCCCAAACCTCCTTTTCTTCGGGCTGAACATCCTCAGCTCCTGCAGCTGCTCATCAAACTTGGGCTCCTAACCCTTCCCCAGCTCCACTGCGCTTCTCTGGACATCCTGTTCTTTCAGTTCTCTTCTAGGACAAAATTGAGGAAGCTTTTGGTAATGAAGTCAAAGATCAGTGTCTACAATGATTGTGCCACACCCCCTGAAAGATCCCATATAGTGAATTGAGGCTTTTCCTGCTGCTGTGCCAGAGGTGTGGTGTAGTTGGGGGGTTGTCTGAACAGGTCTGGGGAGCAGACCCTGACTCTTCTATCACTGACAGCTGCTATGCAATGAAAACAGCATTCATTCATCTTTCTCTAGGGGTTGCCAGGATAGTGAGCTTTCCAGAGAAATTCTCCAGAACCACAACCCACCATTAGGAAATGTAATCACAGGGTGTGAAGCATGCTAGGATTTCACTTTTGATTTTCTTGCTGCCAATCGATTAGTGCTTATGTAAATCACAGATTTACTGCCCCCTTGCCTGAGGGATCTGTTTCACAAAGAAATAATTAAGTGGGTTTGAGCTCCTGGGCCGCTTAAATGTTTGGGTAGAGGACTAGGAAGCTTTTGCAGTCATGATTGATCCCTGGTGGGGGTGAAGTACCCACTAGGACAGAGACTTTGAGTGTTGGATCGACATGGCAGAATGAGATCCTCCCTCTGAGAAGGCCCAGCATCTGTCTGTGCCAGTTTGCTACACCTGGACTTCGCCTGCACTGAGACACTTCAACTGAGCAGAGGCTGGCATGCGAAGGCTGGGCATAGCCCAAATAACTTGTACTTGGAGATTTACAGAGGAAGAAGTTAAGATTTGTGTAAGCATAATGACCTTCTGACACAGCTTTCCGCACCGAAAAAGGTGCTCATTCCCAAGGGCAACAACTGCCCCTGTGGAGCATGGTTGCTTTTTATCACATCTCATTGCACATCTGGCTCTGTGAATTTCACTCCCAGGTAGTTTTGCACCCATACTAAGTCAGAGTACAGACATCTGTGACTCCTCTGCAGCAGCTGAGCAAACCATTTTGCTTTTATCATTCTCTGTAATTTGGTGGTAGAAGTTCCCAGGAGATAAAGGACAAATTCGGGGTTGTCCTGCCAGGGACACAGTATGAGGCGGAGACTTTATCTGCACTCTGACAGTTCAAGGCAGATTTTGCAGCCTGCAGCTCACACTGGCTTTTCCTTCACTGATTCATGTGAGGCAAGAGAGAAAAGGAGGGCACTGCACATGGGCTGAAGACAAGCAGCATCCAGCATCAGAACAAAGCATAGGGCACCCAACCCTTCAGTGACACCTTGGCCCGCAGTGCAACAGGCAATGTGCTGGATGCATCTCCCAGAGGCCTGAATGGCTGTTATTTGGACCATAACACTCACCCCAGGGCCTCTCAGTTTAATGGACAGGCAGCGTTGGTAAGAGGAACCAGGCAGCAGGACTATGCAGCACAAGGACTAGGGAAGAAGGAATTAGAAGAAATGGTGTTTTGGGACTGTGAGGATACAGGAAGAAAACAGAGGTTTGGATCTGTTCTAACAAACAGATTCTGTGGCCTATCTTGTGGTTTTTTTTCAGGATAGTGCTGTTTATGCACAGTCATGTCTCTGGCCCTGCACTGCTCTCTCCACACCTGTGTGCTCCCCTGCAGAACCTGTGCCTTACACATTCGTTGTCTCTTGGATATGGCTTTGGAAAAATCAGAGATGAATATACAGAATTTGTGTGATTTGCAGATGTTAGGGGGACATCACAAACTATTTCTGGGGGCTTTTGCTGGAGCAGACTGAGAAGGGTTCACATGGTGGGGGCTGTAGCTCTGTGCAGAGCACTGAGTGTGGTCTGAATCTACAAGAGAGATAAGAAGAGCATTATCTCTGGGGAACAGGGAATTTGGGTAATGTCTGGAAGCAATGAGGGGAAGCAGACACATGAGATAAAATTTGGATGCAGGCAGAGTAGCCAGAAAAGATCTCAGTTAAACAATACAAGCCAAAGCAGAAGTTTATATGCTGGAGAACATACTGACTTTCTTTGCTTTGGAAGATGTGTCACCTTGGATAAACATCAGTGCAGTCCAAGGAACAGGATACACTTTCCAAACCCTCAGTGGTTTGTGAGGCAGAAACCTCAAGGAATGGCTTGTCCTTCTCCAGATTTCAGTGTAAGAACATGCAAAGAACTGGTTTTTCCACTCTTCCCACATCAAAACCATGAAATAGAATTCCCTCTTTCAGGAATGTTTTGAATCTGTGTTTTCCTGTGTTTACCTTTAGTTTTTTATCCTGGTTCTCCTTTAGTCACTGAAAATAAATATTGAAATTTTGGCTGTTTCCAAACTGAAAATAAATGTATTGAATGGAAAAGTAAAACCAGAATTTCCTTTCTTGTCTTTTGCTGGAATGTTACCAAAATTAGAGTTGAGTTTCGCAAATAGCTGTATGCTGCCCAAACAACATTTTTGGTCAATAAATTGCACACCAGGAAAAGAAGGGCAGTAAGAATTTTCACACCCTCCTTCCATCTGTCTTGGATGTTGTCTCCGGGTGGCCCACAGTGATGCTCCCCTGGTTCACGTCCCCGGTTTCAGGTCGAGACATCTGCAGTGTGGCTGTGTGAATGATCCCCACTGAGCCCCAGGTCTTGGTGTGAGTGTTTGGGGTTTGTCTCCCCATGCCCAACTATAATGAGAGTGCCTGGTTTGGTTTGATGGGCGCCATTCTCAGGTATCCCTTCAATTTTTGCAGGGCAAGGTTGCTCTTTGCCTTCAGACCATGGTCACCTTACAGACTTCCTGTCTTTTGGAGCTCATTACTTTAGCAGAGAAAATAGCAAAGAAGTTCAGTCTACCACAGCAACAAGAATATTTTTAACACTCCTTTCTCTCTTTCTTTTTACCCAGGTTTTTGGCTTGTCCTCTGTGGCACAAGTGGTATTGGGAAAAGGAAACACTGGTCAGTATCTGAGCATCAATATGGCATTTGGCATTGGTGTTACCTTGGGCGTCTATGCGGCTGGAGGAGTATCTGGTGAGCAGCACACTCAGGCATGGGACATATCTAGTCCATAAAGGCAATGTGCATTGGGGACAGGAGGAGTGGGGCCTGGGGGGTGGCGTTATGGCATGGGCAGTCCCCTCACCCAAAAAAAAAAAGCAGTTCTGGAGTCCCCAGGCAAGAAAAGCAGGAGAGGCCAGGGACAAAGCATGCACAACATATGTACAGAATACTGACCCCAAACTTGTGCTCTGAGCTGTGACAGGGCAAGTGGGACAGGGAGAGTAGAGGAGGTTTGTCCAGGCCCTTATGTTGTGGCCAGGAGAGCCAGGTTTCAGCAGCTCACCCATTTGGTACATGCCAGCATGGCCCAAGCAGACAGGGAACTCCCAAAACCTGCTGCCAATAGGACCCATGGAGAAGTAAATAATTTATTGCAAAGGAGAGGTTACTGCTGATGTTGCAAAAGGCATGGTAAGCAAATTTTCTCCTTATCACAACACCCATGCACAAATGCCCCCCATGAACTTGGGAGGTGGTGTTTCAGGGCCATGGGGTGACATCCCTCACATCACAGGAGCATTACCTTTGCCTTCTGCAATTTCTGCATTCATTTCCACCAAGAGAAAACATAAGGGGCTCTAATGGGCAGAAAATTAAAGCAACTCCTTGCTCTTGAACTGCTGGAGCAAACAGAGGTCCAAACCTGGGGCTGGCTTGGAAAGGAAAATTTTCCACATGAGCAGTCAGGAGCAGTCAGCTCTTGATTTTCTTGTCCTTTTTGGAGCTGGTGGAAACATCCTGGGGAAAGCTGACTGAGGAAAGTGGGTGCTGCAGTCCCAAGTGTCTTTTGAGAAGGGGGTGATCTGTTGAGGGCAGAGGGCAGTGCAGAAGGGATCTCAGCTCAGCTGGCGATAGTATGGTTACAAAGCAAACTTCAGACCTTCCTGACATAGTAATTTGGCTTCATCTGTGTCACAAGACGCTTTTTGTGATCTCTGAAAAGGCTGGCCATACCCACATAAGAGCAAAGGCTCAAAGAAGGGATCTGCCCCCATTCCAGTTGTGGTTGTTGGACTGTAGCAGGTGGTACATGCACTTTCACTTCACTCTGTCCTGCCCTTTGATGAAATGATGGGTGTCTTACCCTTTTTGGAGTCTAGAGCAGAAGATGGTCACAAAGGCTGGAACATTTACTGACCCCCAAAGTTTATACCTATCAGGCAGGACTCCTTTAGACTCCTGGGGACAGGAGGCCTGGACAACACACGTGGTTTGCACCAATGACACCAGACCTAGATCCATTTAGTCTTCAAAAGCACCATTGTGACTCCAACCTCCTCCACAGAAAGTGTTCCATCAAAACACAGGTCTGCATCTACCTGTGGACACTTAAAAAGGGCTGAAGGATGGTTCTTTTTAAGCTCAGCAGGGAGAAGCCCATTGAGAAACTCATAGGGGAACTCATGCCATCCCAAGAGAGTTATGTTTGACAGGTGAGATGATCTGCTCTCTGGGGGCAGCCTGTGGTCTACAGAATTTTTAGAAGACTAGCTAGAGCTCTTTGACCTGCATGATTCAGCTGCTGAGAGAAAAAAGCTCATTTTGTGTCTGTGCAGGAGTAAGATCCTGACCTGAGGGAGTCTTGCTGTCCTGGGTCAGTGTCTGGGTGATTACTGTGGGGCATGGGGCATAGAACCACAGAACATTTTGGGTTGGAAGAGACCTTTCAAGTTCACCCAGTCCAACTGCCCTGCAATGAGCAGGGACATCTTCAACTGGAGCAGGTTGCTCAGAGCCCTGTCAAACCTGGCTTTGACTGTCTCCAGGGATGGGGCATCTACCACATCACGTGTTCCAAAACAGCTGCATCAGTGTTGAGGCCTCTCTTTTTGTGTGATTTTGCAGGAGCTCATCTGAATGCTGCCATCACTGTTACACAATGGGTTTTAGGAAACATGTCCTGGACAAGGCTTGCAGCTTATATAATCGGCCAGTTCCTGGGCTCCTTTATGGCAGCAGCCACCGTCTTTGCCCTCTACTATGGTAGGGTTGTGTTTTTTATCACAGAGGTTGCTGTAGGCATAATTTCAGTCAACTCTTAGTCTTGTCAAAAATGTGTCCTTTTAGAGTACCCAGCATGATTTCTGAATGAGGGAGGCAAACTCCTGGCTTGTGGGACAGACTTCACAGCTCAAGTTCAAAGCAGTTCCCACATATACTTCTGGGAAGGACATGCGGCTCCTCACAGCTCCTTTCACTCAGGGCATTCCTACTTCCAAAACCTATCTTCAACAGAAGGGCTTTTTTTACATGAACTACCATGCATTAGGTGCTGCAGGAGCTCTTGGGGGGACTCTGCTGGTCTGTGGAACACAAGTTCGCAGCCATCAGGGGTTTTCAACAGTGAGCAGAGGACCTGTTGCCTTTAGCAAGTCTCAGTCTCTGAGGGGCAGAGGATTGGAGGCCTCCACTTCCTCCAGACCATCCAGGCTACCCCAGGCTCCTGGTGCAGGGATAGGGAGCTGGTTAGGTGTAAGGAAGCGACTGCAGACCAAAGAGTGTGGATAACATATATTGCTGAGTCCATGCCCTGCGAGGAGTGTGCCACTTCCATCACTTCTTCCATTGCCTCCCTTCTCCCTGATGTCTGTGCTGGCCGCTGGACTTGTGTGTGGGATGCCAGTATGATTTTTTGCCTTTTCTTTTATACCCCACTTATATACCCTTTTATATAGTTTAATATATTCTTAGGGCTTTTAGCCTACTTGTAACTTTCCAAGCCTGATAACTCAGCTGAGACCCATGGCACCGTTAAACCAGGAGACCAAACATCCTGGGAGCCTCAGACACCAAGGTCCTCTCCAGAACACATTTTGCAAACTCAGATAGGCCCATCCAGGGGGAAGGTCCCTCAGAATGAGGGGTTCACTCGAGCCTCTCACTGGGGAAATCTTTGACAGATATGCTAATTTGCAAGGCCTGTAATTGTGTGCATTTTGGTGTGTGGAGGGTGGTGTGTGCATTTCAGGGCATTCCACCTGAACTAAATGCTGTAGCCAAGGATCCTTAAATAAATACTGAGATAAAAGCCTCTTTTCCCCATAAACCATATTTTGGTTTTAATTTTAAGACCAGGGAAAGGTGTGTCCTGTGGGATGAACGCTGTGCTAACTTCTGTAATTCCCACTTCTCCTAGATGCTATTTACGACTACACCAAAGGGAACTTTACAGTGACGGGACCAACTGCCACAGCAATGATCTTTTCCACTTACCCTGCTGCCAGTGTATCCTTGCAGGGAGCCTTCTTCACAGAGGTCAGTGGGAATGGCTGATGTGTGCTAGGAGAAGGTGGGTGGTAACAGGTGCTGCTGCAGGGCTGCTGCAGGATCCCCACAGCCCTACATGCACAGACACAACCACAACCTCCTCCCCAAGAAGTGCAGCATCCAGGCAGGTGCCTGAAAGGTAACACCTGAGGCAACGTGGTGGCTAGGCAAGCCTAAAGGGTTGGGCCTAAAGGGTAATACCTGCAAGCTGCTCCACAACTTGGTCCAGGGCCTCTCCAGACACCTTCCCTGCATGCAGCGCAAGGAGTGGGAAGTGAGAAGCTGAGCTGTATCACCACTATCTCCTCTGAATTCTGGGCTGAACTGTTCCTTCCCTATTTGGATTTTACACCCACTCCATGTCCCTTGGCAGCTGTGCTGGCTGCCCCTCCCCAGCACGGGGAGCCTGGGACTGTCCCCTCATGAGCACAGCCAGGACTGAACCTCCTATCTTGGAACAGCCCCACTGAGACTGTGTGCAGTGGATTCCCAGCTTACAGCACGGTGTCCAGATGCCCAGAAGTAGGAAAGGGATGCTTCAGGGGGTGTGGGGCACTAGAGAACGAAGATTCACTTCCCATGCAAATCTGGAAGTCTGTGATTTTGACTCTAAGCTGACAAAACTCCTGCCCGAGCATGAGGAAGAAGATGGTGGGAGTGGAAGAGCCTAGAGGTGGGGAGTGGATCCCCTCAGCCTCCTGTGGACCAGGCAGTATCCTTGATGCACAAGAAAGCAAATAAGTGACAGTGCCTTGCCAAAAGCTGAAGTTTCTTGTTTTGCTGGTGTCTGTGCAAGCAGTCCAAGTCTCTCCAGCTGCATTTTCTGCAGAAATGCAGCAGAAAGAGACAGGTGTCATCACCTCTATCTAAACCATGCTTCTTGATGTCCTGGGCACTGCAAATCTACAAATGCCAGCTATGGAGCCACCGATGGGAAATTCAGTTTCCCAGGTGAGAATCTGATATCTGCATGCAGGCTGTATAAAACATCACTTCCTCTTGGGAAGATCAGACTTGTCTTGTGAGAAGTTTGTTATAGCTCTACTTCTATTAGACAGAATGTACTTAAAATAACCCATTTCCCTGACTTTAAAGATGGAGAGAGAGGACATTGTTGAGAAGTCTGCATCAGTCTTGGTGATGAGGATTTTGCTGAGAAAACCTCAGCAAAGGTGATGAGGTTTTTGCTGACAAAACAATTTTCTTCAGTCCATCTGTGAGGAGGGAGTAATATTTGGGTCCTTCCTGCCTTGACTGGACCATGACCCTTATCTGCTCTTTCATTCTGGGAAGTCTGTCTCCCTCTGCTGAGCAGGATCTTTTGATCTTTCCCATTCTCTCTCCTGACCTGTTCTTCTCCCTTTTCTGTTCCTGCAGTTTATGGCAACAGTCATGCTGATCCTGGGCATTCTAGTCACCCATGGTGACAAAAGCAACCCCGTTATGAAAGGCACAAAGCCCCTGCTCTCGGGTTTGCTAGTCCTGGGCATCGGTCTGGGAATGGGGCTGAACACAGGCTATGCCATAAACCCCTCCAGAGACCTGCCCCCCCGCATCTTCTCGGCAATGGCTGGCTGGGGAATGGACGTCTTCACGTGAGTGACTTGTTTTGCTCTTACACTGCTCAGCTTGCCAGGGGAGGAGATATGAGTAAGATAAAATGTGTCATGAAGCCTTTTTCTTTGCACCAAGTGATGTTACCACTGCAGAGTGTGAGGGTTGTGCCTACAGGAGCCCTGTGCATTATGTACACAAAATTTGGAGCACACTAATTCTCCTGTACAGGATTCACCTTGGCACTTAGGTACCTCAGTTGGGCACCAAATTCAATGGAGAATTCATCTGCCTATTCATCTGCCTATTCATTGGAGATCCAGCTGGTTTTTGCCGTGATCAGAGCGCCAGATGCAGCTCACTGAATACAGGTGGATTGCTGAACAGGTCTCCTAAATTTAGAGTCTGAATTTGGAGATGAAACCATGCCTTCCTCTATCTAGTAAGATGGTGTCATGTTACGGGTTTTCTTATGGTGAGGTCATTACCAGAGTCTCCTGTCCTGGACACCTGTTTTCCTTAAATTTCCAGAAAATATATTTGAGAACTTGGTAGAGGAGTTGCAGATGTTATTGGAAAGAGGGAGGCAAAATGCCTATGTCCATCTGAGAGTCCCACTCATCAAGACCATACTCCATCATTTCTGTTGGAGAAAGGAAATCTGTAGTGTGGAGCAACTTTTCCATGCTGATGGGGGAAGTGACCTTCCCTCCAGCTACTATGTGAAAGCACAGCAAATTTGTCTAAGGCAATTGTAGGCTTAGTGCCTGGAGTGGGACAGACTCTTCTGCTCAGACTCAGCTCACTGCTGCCCCAGCACGATGTGGTGGCAGGGCAGTGGCTCCAGTCTGGCTCATCAGCTGCCTCTTCTGTGTTTCATTTTAGAGCTGAACATTCCTGGTGGTGGGTCCCAGTTGCAGCTCCGATTCTGGGATGTCTTGCTGGTGTTTTCATCCACAAAGCCTGCATTGAATTTCACAAAGAACCTGAACATGAAACTGAAAATAAGAGAGAAGAGGCAGGCATGGAGACTTCCAAACTGTGACGGCCAAATACTGTCATGACACATGTGAAGGACACATCTGTTTGTCCACCATGCAGGTGGACAGACGAGGGACTAGATTTCAGGAAATCTACTCTGCTTAAATGAACAAACTTGGTATCTGAGATATTGGGCAGACTGCGCAAGGCTAGACCTGACTGTGACCTGAAGAAAGTACTCAATCTGTGTAAAAATCTACAAAAAAAAAGGAAATAAAAACAAAATAAAACTCAACCCCCAAATAATCGTCATACTCTGAAGGAAAGCAAAGCAGAGCTGTAAGTCTCCAGATACATATATATTCATATTAATCAAAATACAGGCATCAACAGTAGCAGAACCCACATGATCAAGTTAATTAACACAGAAATTTTGATCTGGAATATTCTTTGGTAAGAGGTAGATACAATGATGGACCAGGGGCCTAGGCTTGGTTCATTTGCATATCTTTTGTTTTGTTTTGTTTTTTGATCTGAATATTCAGGAAGCATTGAAAAACTACTAAACTAAACTACAGGGTCTTCTGAATCCTGCCACAGTTCTGCTGGAACATGCTGGCATCAAAGAACCAAGAGTGTTACTGACACTCTTGACTTAAGCTACACCAACTACCAGCACAGAAAGAATTTGTGACAGTGTCTCTAAAAGCTTGAACACCCCCATCCGCCCAACACACTCTGAACTTTTTTTCTACTCTGAATGCATGAGAAATGCAAGAGGCTGCCCCACTGCTGCAGGAATTCTGCTACCTCCATCTGAATGAGGCAGTGAGCCTGCAACAGCCTTGCAAGTTTGAGGTGTCACTGGATTCAAAGAAGAACAGTATCAGAAGCTGCCTGTTTCCAGGAGGGGTGACAAGAGTCTTAACTCTTCTAGAAAGTGCTTAAGCAAGTATGGTATGTATGCCAAGCATATAACTGCAGTCCCAGGGCTGGGCACCATGAATAAACACAGAGATCTCCAAGAGTAGGAAGTGACAGAACATCACTACTGCACAGAATTCCAGAAAAGGGCATTTACAGGCTTCAATGATCATTCCCATCCCAATATTAAAAGGATAACTGATTGACTGCTATGGGATGGGGTGGGGTTGGGTTGGGTGGGGAGGTACTGATGTGTGCTTTCTCATTAGAGCTGACTTTACATCAGTGGAGCAGCTACAACAGATTTTCACCTGTCTCAAGATGCACACGGGCTTGGGAGGGTGCATTAGAGGATTTCTTGTCATCTGGGGATGGCAGAGAGTGGCTGCCAGGCAAAGCAGCAACTGCATTTGAAGGTGGGCCCTGGGCAGTGCTGGAAGGCAGCAAAATATGCCTAAGCAGGGGCTGCTGGCTGCAGAGATTTTGTACATGTCTGCAGGACAGAAGTGGAACAGCTGTCACACAGCTTTTGGCCTGTGTGAAATAAACTGGGAATTTCTGAGTAGCTCAAGAGGAATTAGGTAAAAGAACTGTAACCCATCCCTTCTCAGTGAGATTCTCCACTGCACTGAAAAAACACCCCAAGCAATCGATCCTGTACACTGCTCTTGCAATACATCCTTTGCATTTCATATCCATGTCCTCCCCAAAGCATCTTCAAATACTCAATCACTCTGGAGGAAAATATGCAAATATTTATTAAAATACTATTAAGCACTTACAGGATAGCTTCTTCTTTCTGAGGGCCATACTAATACTCATGAAAGCCTCACAACATTCCTGTGAGGTAGGTTTGTCTTGTGTAATTATGTGGTGGTTTCGAAAACTAAAGATGACACTGTTTAAATAATCAATGCTTATTTGAAAACAGTGATTTTGATTTCAGTACTTAGGCACAAAATGTGTTGAGTGCTACCATGATTCCAGCATATTTGGAAGACAGAATAGCATAGAAAAGTAATGGAAACAATCAGGTGTAACTGAAAACCAGCAGTGAATGGGTAAAGTGCAGTTCTAACCTGAAAACTTACTGTATATAAAACAGCATCAGGGGCTTCTAACACTGTTGGATGTCAGTGGCCCCTGGTCAGATCCTGCCTAACTGAAAAGTGTCAAATGGTCAGCTTTGCAAATGCATGTGTGACAAACCAAGGGGTTCTCCTGGCTGATGGGACTCAACACCACTGCCTCTCTGCTCAGCAGTTCCCACAAAAGGAAGGCAACAAGGCATCTTGCAGCTTCTGGCTTCAGGATTATTGCAAATCATGTTACCATCTGAAAAGATACAGCATGAAGGCCAAACAGTGGTCTTGGCTGCAGAGCAAGTGGCTAGGCTAATGCAGAGACAAGGAAGTCCCAAGCCCCATTGTACCATGAATGTCAGAGCAGAAGCTGGAAGGGGCACAGGGATGTGCACAGTTTGATTCTGTCTGGAGTGAAAGACACTTCTCTGTTCAGCAGGTTCCAGCCTGCTCCCACAGCATGCAGGGTCAGGACAGTTTTCTTTCAAAGGACATGGCAGAAATATCTTCGCACCCTCTCCTTCAGCATGGGTCTATTAAAGTTATGGTGAATTAAATTTGCTTTCATTTCACTGCTGCAGTTGTACAGGAAAAGAAGATTCCCTATGGACCAGTGACATCAAGGGTTTCTTCATGCCCTCTGAAAAGTATGTGCTGCAAGTAGCAGAAGGGAATAAAATTGATGTCTCAAGATTTTTTTTAGAGTCTCCAGGAACTACATCCATATGGCTGCTATATTTCATGCAAGTGCTGCAATGTGTTTTCCATGGGCACATCTATTCATGCACAAGTGTCGGAGTCCAGGGAAGCCTGAAAGCTTCTCTTGCTCCTCTGGTGGTTTCTTTATATCCCCAGAGCTCCTCAAAAGTGGCCTAGCCANCTCTGACACCAGTTCCTGTGGTGTGTTGGTTGGTGGAAAAAAGTTAGCATTGAAAAGACATATCAATAAGATGAGGGTTTACTGGTGTTGAAAAGAAAATAAGATATGTATTGTTTCTTGAATGGTTGTTAGTTAGATATAAAAGTAGCTGCTGATCTGCAGCCATTGCCTTTTCTGCCCTTTCTGCCCTGGTGTTCTCAGGGGATGCTGTCTCTCCCTCCGAGGTTTTGATAAGACAAATAAAAACAACTCTGAAACAGCAGAAGAAGATCTCTTGCTGCATTTTTTCCAACATGACGAACCAAAGGAAGAAAAGCCCCAGGGCAGAGGACAGGGGGCTCAGACCTTTGACTTGGTCTGAACCACTGAGACACTGCAGCAGAAAACATCAAAGCTTATTGCAAATGTTGTCCAGGGTCAGATCTGGCAGGCTCACTTCCTTGAAGAATTCCCAGCTAGTGAGGATGTCTTGGCAGAGGTCATGTTCGTGTGACTCTTTTGGGAGCCTGGTGGCTGAGAAGGTGGTTTCTTCTTGAGCACTGGAGTTTTGTTCTTGCTTTTAAATACTTTATTGGGGTCCAGCTTGTTCACAAAGGAATCAGCTTCTTCAGACAGGAGTGCTGTGTTGATGGTTATGGGTTTATACATGTTAAACCATTGCTGAAAGGCAGGATGGTGGGGAAGAATTAGTTATATTAAAACTGTAGTTAGACAATTCTACGTTGCTCCCATCTTCCCCAAGACATCATTTTAATCCTATGCCACTTGTCAGTTTACAGTTTACAGGACTTGGAGTGCTTGTGAAAAGGACAGACAAGGCATGGCTACAGCCCCAGTCCTGAAACTGCATTCCAGACAGGGAAGAGGAGAACCAGACACAACCCTAACACCACCTTTCCTGCCGTGTAACTCCTATCAGGAGAAATTCCTGATTTAAACCACAGAAGCAGAAGGATGGGATGAAACTAAACCACACTTATTTAGGTTCAGATAAGCAGAAAAGATTAAAAAACTGTGGAATTTAAATGTACTTATAAACTGAAAACCAACTAGTTGAATTTCTCAAAATGTAACCTTCCTCCCTCTCTTCACACATAAAATAGTGAATTTTTTTAACTCTTTACAGAAAAAAAAATGTGTTTGTTTGGCTTACTGTTTCTGTTTCTGATTTTCTGTCGAGGCAACTAAAATGATCTGGTCTTTTGGTTGCAGCAGACATCACAATGTAATGCCCTACTGTTCTCAACTCTTTTGGGTTTTTTTGTATCATTTTTCCATTGGCAAAGTCAGGAAATAGAACTGTAGGAGTTACGGTATTACAAATCACAGCAAAACCATCAGCAAAGTGTTGAACAGAAGATCAATACTGAAATGTAGGTAGCAATCTATTAATGTACTGCTTAGTGGAAAACAGCTTTTATACACCCTCTTGAAAACCTTTAAAAATTATAATGGTTAACGGACTAGGAGGATTTTAACCAACAGGGGCTGCAAATGATTAGGGAATATACGAATGATTCCTCTTAAGGTTTGCAAATATACCAAACATAATAAAATATTTATAGCAGGAAAGTTGCAGAAAGGCACAGCACAGTGCACGTACACAGCCTTGACTGATAAAGTACAGTGCAGTGTAACAGGGAAGGCATCAGGAATGAAAAGAACCAAATTCAACAGCCATCATTTGATGGAAAGTCAGGAGTCATTTTAGTAATTTTGATGTGCATACAGGACCAGGGAATGCCATGCTGGTAAGAGAGCTGTCATGTCTGGGTGAAGTGCAGGACACTCACTGAGTCCCAACAAGCCTTGCCAAGGTACATTGACATGGCACTGTGTTCAGTAGACCATCAGCTCCATTCCCTGACCTCTCACAGCCTGCAGGCAGAGATAGGGCTGAAAGCCCAGTCAAAGAGAGAAGAGCAGAAGCCTCTAATAGCAGGATTTTGTCATAGCGGAATAGTATTTTAATAATAGTAAGTGACTGGAATGGTCACAAGGCTTTATGTAGAGGTCTTCTGTAATCACCTTCAGGACTTTAAATTGCCCTTCTCTGGGCATAATTTTTATCAAGGCCCAACTGCCATGAGAAAAGCAGGGTTAACACAATATTAGTGAATTCAAATAACTGTGAAACAAAGGACTATTAACACATTACAGGGAAAAAACTTGTGGTCCCTTCTGTGGCTCACCAGGGAGGCCCCCTTGAGCCTAGAGACTTCTTGCCAAAAGCTGGGAAGATGTTTTTCCAGTCTATACTTAGCACAATACTGACAAGCTGGAGGCTGCTGTCCTACCTTGGCCTGGGGGCTGACCCCGTAGCTGGTGAAGGCGTACTGCCACTGTGGGAGACCCAGGTGGGTGATGAGCAGGCGGTAGTAAGCTGTGAAAGTTTTGGTGAGGAAATGCCAATACAGAGCCCTGTCCAGGAACCAGATCTCTGTGTCTGGGGAGACAACTGGAATAAAACAAGCACAAATGATACTGTTGCTTTGCAGTGGTAAGATTAAGCCCTGGCCACTGTCAGGTGGGAGATGCAATATACGCATCAGAATGGCTATTTTATGTACATCTAGGGTTGCCCCAGCCCAGGTGCAGAATCCAGCAATTGTCTTTTTCAAGCTTCACACGGTTGGTGGTTGCACATCTAATTTGTTGAGGTCTCTTTGCAGGGCCTTTGAGGGAGACATCAGCTCTTCCCAATTTAGAATAATGGACAAACTCAGTATCCGTTCCAGTCCTGTGTCCAAGTTGTTTACGAAGACCTTTAAGAATGCTAGGCCCAAGATGGAGCCCTGCAGAACCCCACCAGTGACCAGCTGTCAGCCTGATGTGACCCCATTTACCATAACCCTTTGTGTCCTACCCATCAGCCAGTGTTCACCCACTGCCTGAGATATTGTGTAGCTGTGTGCTGGACAATGGATGCAATGCTGTTCCTTCACAACCTGGGAGTGACACGCTACATGGAACATTCTTGGACATCAGCAACTTTGGAGTATATGTTCAAAGTACAATTATGGCAAACATTTATCTGCCCCACAAAGCAAAAAACAACTAACTCTATTGTCAGTCATCTGGATTACTGAATAGAGTCCAGAGTCTGGAAGTAATGGGAATGTGTGCTGCCAACAAAAACACATTTTGCAAAATCTTTCCACAGTGATCAAGTATTTCTCTGGTGGTGGCATCCTTTGTAGCATAAAAAGAAGTTATTTTCTTGAGAGATTGAGATGCTGAACACTGTCCTTTAAGCAGACTGTCCTGTGTTGACATTGACACCTGTCCTTGACAATGCTCCCTTCCCTTGCCTAGGTTATCCACTGCATGTGCTGAAATCACTAACACTGGAGGCAAGAGGACAAGAACTTGCCATGGCAGTTGTAGTCACACCCAATGAAAGACACAAGATAACAACCCAAGATTTTTCTTAAGAACATGCATATTGCAAGTGCACACCCTTACACAGTAAACACACATACATTTAGTGACCTGTGCACTGTGTCAAATGACAGCTATTTCACAAGTGCTTTGGGTGTTTCGTTACTCACTCACTGTTAACAGTTATCTCTGTATCTGTCAGAAGAAACAGCTCAGCTCCCATTTCTCACCCTCCCATTAACCCTTCCGGCCACATTTTGACCTAGCTAGCGCCTGGAGGCTCTGCTTCCATGCACGAGGTAGAAGAACCAGTCTAATTCTGTCTCAGCTTTTTTTACCATTCACACTCTGTTTCTAAGCAGAGTTAGACCCTTTCTCATCAAAATCTAATGGTTTTGATCCAAGACATGCAAGTAACCAGAGACAGATTAGTGGAGGTCTGTATTCTTTTGACACAATTTCCTGCAGGTTACATGTGAATATTTCCCTGTTTCTGTGTGTGCAGAAATCGTAAGTTGTAACTCAGACTCCAACATTAAAACAAGTGAACGTGTTAGATCTAGTTAAGGTTTAGCTCCCAACTTCAGTAGAGACAGGACATCCCAGCCAAAGTTTCACCTACAAATTGCAAAGTAGATCAGAAATACAAGGTAATTCTCCACATGTGGCCTCCAGATAGAACCCACAACAAGAGACAACTAACTTTACTATTCTCAGTCTTACCTGGTTCAGCATGCTTATAAACAAGACAGACTTTCCCATTCCCATTGCATGGGTCTAATTCAAAGATAAGACTACGAGAATCAAAGTGTGGCTTCTCTGGTTTGTCTCCATTACCTGAAACCAAGGAAAAAGATTCATGAAACATGTCTGGAAAACTGAACATGACTCAGTTGCAAAGAGTCAATCTGTTTTATACTAATTAATAAATCAGCTGATGAAGAACTGAATCAAATTATTACATTTATACTTCTTGGAAATGATTAAGTTCCCTATGTTTAAAATAAAACTAAGAAAAAAAAAAGTGAGAAAAATTTTCATTTCTGTTAGGAAAACAAACCACAGAGTCAAACTCAGATGGCTGAACGTAAACTAGCTGACTTCTAGTTCCTCCCTGGTATTAAGCAAGACAAGGTTTACAAATGTCATTCCATTATCTCTTCTTAAAGTTCTCCAATATTAGAGAAGGCACAGTCTCTAGGCAAACAACCCAAATCCATCACTTTTTACTTAGAAGTTTCCCTCATGGATCTGGAATCTTCCCTGCTACAAGTGAAGCCCATTACTTCTGTTGTACATACCATTTTTTTTTAAATCCTTATTTATTTTTTTGTAAGGAGGACAGGGATAAAAATTTATTCTTTTTCTCTTGGGACAAGACTTTAATGAAATTGCAGACATATATATTCCTCCATACATTCCAGTGTGACATCAGCATCCTTCTCAACAACCATGTCTGACTCTTATTCAGCTTGTGACTCTCAACCACCACTGACCATTTCTACAAAATGATTTTGGGACTCTGTAGCTGCAAGCTCTTGCAGAATGCAATTTTGAAACCTAAAGCCAATGGGGAAAAAGTGGGACATAAAAGCTGTAGTCTTCAGAAGAATCTTCCATGAAAGTCAGGATGAGAAGTTCTGTGGGGATATAATTTTTTCTCAGTGTACCTTATAAATGAATCATTGAAGGTTTAAGCCACTAAATAGAAGCAGAATTTGGTGCATTTCATTACAATGGCTAGAAGATCAGGACTGCAGCCAAACTGGAATGTCCAAAATACTTTCAGCCACATTCAGAAGCTAGAAGATCTTACAGAGATGCGGAGACAAGACTGAAATCAAATAGCATTCTTTTAAGAAATTGGGGTGACACCTGGCTGTGTTCTGATCCTCTTGATTTTTCCAGCTGGACTGTAAGAGCTCTGAAGAAATGAGTGGGCTTTTTTTTTCTTTTTTATTCTGTCCTAATAGCAGCATTCCCATAATTTTTAGGCAGCCTGGAACATGTATTTTCCAGAGTAACTGCATAATTATACGTAGGTACCAGTTATTTTTCCAATTCCAGCTGTGTTTTTACTACCAAAACAAAACCTGTTATCTTCTGTTCATGTAACATCAAAAGCACACAAAGACTTTGGAAGCTGAATCACTGGAGCAAGGTTCAGGTGAAAGTTTAAATAGAGAAAAGGCAGAACAGGAAGGCTGACAGGCCAGTAAAAGAGGATGCAAATAACATTAATCCCCACATTCACAGCATACAGATCTACCTGGTAAGGTTGTGCGGGACCAATAAGATACATAATAGATCCAGCCCAGAAGACAGAGAATCACAGAATCACAGAATGGTTTGGGCTGGAAATGGACCTTGAAGATCAGCTTGTTCCAACTGCCCTAACATGGACGGGGACATCCTTCTCTAGACCAGGCTGCTAGATCAAGTAATCCCCATCTACCTGGAGTGACCTTTTCTGTTGCTGCACTGTAAAATGGAAGGGACATAACAGATCATCTTGTTCCAATTCCCCTGCCAGGGGGAATAGCTGAGGTGATGAGAGAATTGGAGTTGTTCAGCCTAGAAAAGAGAAGGCTTCAGGGTGACCTAATTGTGGCCTTCCAGTACGCGGAAGGGAGCCTACAAGAAAGATGGAAGGGACTTTTTAAAAGGACATGTAGTGACAGGACAAGAGGAAATGTCTTCACACTGACAGAGGGTAGAGTTACATCAGATATTAGGAAAAAATTCTTTACTGTGAGGGTGATGAAGCACTGGCACAGATTGCCCAGAAAAGTTGTGGATGTCCCAACCCTGGAAGTGTTCAAGGCTAGGCTGGATGGAGCTCTGAGTAGCTTAGTCCGGTGGAAGGTGTTTTGGCCCACGTATCTTGTGCTATATCCTAACATTAATAGAACAAAAGAGATGAGGCAGAGCAGGTTTCCTAGCCTGTTAACAGTGCCTTACCTTCCTCATCTGTGTCATCTTCTAGGTCAGCCAGAGTTGGAGCATTAGGCAGAGTGTACATAGAGGAACCCCCAAGCCGACACAGCTTCGAGACACTGTTAATCACCATGGAGCCCAGGGGCATTGGGGTATCTGCAACAAGACTGATCATTAATCACACACAGTGTCAGGAAAGCATGGGAGGCATTTCTTTTCCTTCAGACATCAACCTCTGTGGGATGAAGAGATGGTTATACCCAGGAGATCTGGAGACTTAACTTAAGTAAGACTGTACAGGGGCAAAAATGAGGCTTTTTCAAACACAGACTCACACTTAGATGTGATGCAACGCCATCTCAGAGCTGTAAAGGTATGAGAATTACATTGCTGGCTAAGACTGTGCTGCAGCTGTTAGCTCCATACTATGAAAAATTAAAAATCCCGGCTACAGGATTTCAGCTACAGCCTCTTCCTCAAAGCTCTTTTCCCTGCTGCTGCCCTTCCTATCAGAAACCACCCCACACATTCGCAGCTTACTGGGAAACTTGTCCTCTTCCACTCCATGTACCTGCTCAGGGTACATCCTCTTGGTTGCCAGCTCCACAGAGGATTTTATCAGTGCATCAACATGTGGCTGTTCCTGAAAGAATGCTTCAGGACTTGTCACTTGTCCCTGTTTCTGAGGACTCAGACTGTTACCAGACATCAAGGCAGCAAGCAGCCTGTTCAGCCATGTGCCAGTGTGATGGGTCTCAGAAGGCACTGCTGGATGTTTGGTCAAACAAGACAGTTGTACCAGCAGCCTTGGTCTCTGCGCACTTGTGAGCCCTGAAAACAAGACTTTGCAGAGGTTACAACACAGCAAATCCTGCTTGAAACATGATGGGAGTCAGTGCAGGTGCTACAGCACTGATGTCGGCTGTCTCTGAAATGTCACTTCACTTCCTGAGGAAGACCCTGCATTTGTCACCCATCTCCAGAAGTGAGCAGGGTCCACGGCCCTATTTGAGAACCCTGTGTGAAGGCAATGAGAGCCAGGATAACAGCTGCAGAGTGAACAAACTACCTGACTTTTGCCAAACAAGGATGGAAAAGCTTGGACTTTAGCTGGTGGAAAGCAGAATCAGGCTCCAACACGTACATACGTATTTTAATGAGAAAGAAGCATTAGCAGAGGGTGACTCTTCCTACTGATTTATGATGGGGTAATGAGCTACAGCTGTTTCTCTCTCCATGAATTACAGAGGGAGTTAAGGTATGAGGTTTAAATTTAAATGACACACCTAAATCTGAGTGTCAACAGATGGCTAGTGTATTACTGAACAGTATTTATGTTATGAATAATTCGTTTCTTGCCAATGTTCAGTGTATGCATCTCTTCTGTGGGAGCCCAGAACATGCATGCAATAGATTTTGCCCTGAGAGATGTGTATTGAGAGAAAGTAAGTTTGAAATTAGAGAGGTTCTGCAGAGGATGGACTGGCTGCAATGAATTGAGGTTGTCAGTGGAGAGGAACACAGGGACTCACCATCGGTCTTCACACTCCAGGTCATCTGGAAGCCATCAGTCATCAGATAGAAGTTCTTTAAATCCTCTGGTAATACACAGGAATTTTTCTGCAAATCACAATCAAAGTGTTATGGGAAAATGCAAAACATGCCTCAAACCCTAAGAACAACTGAAAATTGGTACAGAAATATTTGCTACCCATTTTTTTGGCTTAACTCCATGGTGACTCAAACCAGTTCAAATATCTCATTCTAAAGCCTTGAGAGAAAACTGCATATTTCTTGGGACTTTGATAGTCCTAACAAAGGTAGCTTGGGAAAGTTTCACAATGAGCAGTTAGTCATCACAAAATTATTACAGAATTGTTCCCTAGCTGAGATGTTGTATTACTTTAGAGATTAGCAGCCACTCCAAGCTCACATAAATCAGAACAATCAGCTTCTTTTTTTTTTACAGTTTACAAGAGCAGGGTTTTGCTTTAAGTGAAATCAGACTAAACCTACCTGTTCCACTAAAGCATGTGCAGTATTAGCTCACTGACTCTTCTTCTGAGGGATTTCAGCTCCAAGTAGGTGAAAGAAGCATGGACTCAAAAGCTGCACATACTCAAGAAGACGCGACGTTTCACTTAACAAAAAGTGTGTGTGCAAACACATGCACAGCCAGACTCACAAACCTGCTGGTCTGGCTTCATCCCTCCAAACTTCAGTGCCTGGCAGAGGCTCCTAAACCTGCTTCGTTCTGAGCCAGCAGTGAAAGAAGCAATCCCAGTGAGCTCGAGTTTCTCGGAACCGGAACATTTCTCCTACACCTGTCTTGGTTGTGGAAGGAATCTTTCTTAACTTAGACTCTTCAGTTAAGCAGCAAATACAAGAACTTTGCAAGAACTTTAATCCTCAGAACAAAAAGAAGCCCAAAGAGCTATAAGCATTTGTAGACCCACTCCTGGGGACAGGACTGGCTGTAGACCAGTGACCCTCTGCTCTTGCTGAAGTGTCAAGTACATAAAATTAAACAGAACCTAAGCCTGCCAGTTTTAATAATGCAAGCAACAAGCATGACTGAAGGAGTTACCTGTTGTTCTGTTTGTAACTGTTTCAGAGAAAAAACCAAATTGACTCCAGTGAGTTCAAACTTAAATTAGTCACACTCAAGACTCCAAAAGAATCAGCTAAAACTCAGGAGATGGTCTGATGATGGAGGTTCCACAATCTGCATGTTGATTTGTCCAAGAGCTACACCACTCTCCTTGTGGAAAAGTTTCATTAAATAAACAGAGAATATTCTAGTAGCCACTAGGTAAGGCAAAGGAAGATGTACATGCAGTTCAAGTATCTCTGCTTCACTTGGGACATGAATTTTGAGTAAACTGGCAGCTGTGCATCCAGCTGCAATGCTGGCCTATAGCCATCAGCTGCTGGCTGAGCAAGGGAAGGTGCTGGTCTCATCCTGTCCACATGCCCTCCCACCCCTAGGACCCGAGCAGCCTTTCTGCCTGTTAAACCCTTATTGACAGCCACTTTCTTTGGGTTGTTACAGTCTCTGTCCCCTCAGCTGGGGTATACACACAATGTAGGACTCCCTAACCTCCCCACAACCTTGTGCTTGTTAACTTACTTTCTGAGCACATCCATTACTGTTGACTGTCTGCTACTGACGAGTCCCAGACATTAATGGCCTTGCAGCTTGCACTTTACTTGCCTCATCGAGCGGCACAGAGCTTTCCTAACCCAGGTAGGGAAAATCTTCAGGGTCCAGAGGTCTTAAAGCAGATAACCTGAAACTGTAGACACTGCTTTGAGAAGAATTTTCTGTCCTTCAACAAGAGCCTGCTGGTGGCTGAGGACCTGGTGGTAAGCTTAAGGTGATTACTAAACCACATGGACATATCTGAAGTTCTTCAAATGCCTTTTGAAAACACACCTTCTCCTGTGGGTTCTCCTCAGTCCTAAATATTTATAATTTCATGCTGTGCTTTCATCACTTCCAGTTTCAAGCTCTAGCTGTAAGCACAGTGACTATGGCTAAAACTATGAAGAAAGAAAAGTATGACAGACCTTCTACAAAGGTCTGAAGAGTACAAAAGTTTACATAATACTTTCAATACATTTCAAATCCCCCAATTTTAACTAATATATTGCAGCAGTAAAAACATGTATGTGAATGGCTCTCCTGGCTTTGGTGGGTACTCTTCTCCAAGCAGGAAAACCAGATCCATTGGGATGACAAAATCCAAGATTTTAAAACTTCCACTGCAGTATCCAGATAAATACTGCTATGACTCAGGCACAGACCAATTTAGCAAATCTATCTGACTAAGACAAGGGAAAAATCACATCTGAACAGGTTTTCTGCTCTGAATCCTTCTTTTGAAAAAGATGAACATGTGCATGTTTCTGCAGACAGCTGCTCTCCCAATTTATTTCAGAATTCTCTTAACCATGTCCCTCTGTATGAGTTTCCAAATGATGGTGCAAAATATATGGGTAGAAAATGCAGTACTAGAGCAGGTCTGGGGTCTGTAGGAAAAGGCCTGTAAATAGAAAACGTCATTAACACCCATCTCTATCACCTGATTGATTGATCTGTCATATTGTGCTTAGTCACATGACCATATGACATCAGAACAGTAATCTTCTGAAAGTGATGCCTTAGGTT